>CAVLJG010000006.1:20116893-20716893 GCA_963669975.1 Acanthoscelides obtectus | reverse complement strand
ATTTTTTTTGAGTAATCAACCTCTTTCGTAACAGTGCATATGTGGTTAAAATTGGTCGGATAAGTTGTGTATACGTGTTGTGGTACGCTCCTCTCGAAAGTCAAAAATTGTGGAGTGAAAGTGCGTAAAAAATATTGAACTGTCACATATCGATTATATTAACCTCGTGTGCACGACTAACATCTGATCAAGGTATTAGAGTACGATAATAACAAAGAGCGATTCCAGAGAAAGAAATTGCTTTATAGTCCAGTCGACAAATCAAGTGAGATAGAACAGAGCACATATATAATAAATAAGCAAATCTACAAACTCTTACAGAGTGTCTTGAAAAACATACAAATCGAACAGCAACTAAAAAATAACAAAGAGGAAATCAAACAAGGAATCCAAAATCTAAAAGAAAATTTTCCGAGAGAGCTAAACATCTTACAACAAGAGAATAAAGAGTTGAAGGAATAACTTTCTGAGCTATTAAATAGCTTAGAGCGCCAAACCAAAAAAAAATCTTATACGGAGTGAAAGAAGAAGACAACTCAGTATTATATATATATATATATAACTTGAGACGTGGTCATTGTCGTCTAGACCAGTTAGGTGAAAAATTAAAGCTTCCGCCTTTTGTTGGGTACTTCGACAAAATTTAAGCAAAGAGGACTCTTTATACTTTTTTAATTCTCTCTAGCTTTCAATGGACTTTGCCATCATCATCAGGAGTTGCAATTACAATGATAACAGTAGCAACAAAAGTGTAAAATGAATTTAAATTGACTCAACTTACAGTAGTATGTGAGGATGTTGCTAATTGTTGTTTACGTATAGGATGAGGGAAACGTTCAGTAACATGGTGAGAGCTGGATAGATTGTACAATGGTCAAAATTATATAAAATATGACAAGAACAAGTTAAAAATAGATTAAAAATTATTTAAAAAAACATTAGAGCATTACATCGTTAAGCCACTTGATGATTGCACAAATTAGTGGTCATGGAATAATGAGTGAGATGACACCCTTTTGACAGAAGGCCGAAGGATGTTAATGTCTGTGTTGAAAGATGGAACGAATTGTGGGCGTGTGCCAAACGTTGCCAAATCACTTCAGATGATGTGATTTTCAGAATTTTATGTAAGAATTTGTTAAACCGACCAGAGGCAGTTGAATAAACTATATTTTAATTAATGGGAATTTAAATTAACAATTATTAATAAATCGTGAGAAGAGAATTATTATATTTTGAGTGGAATGAAATTTACTGGTGGAATCGGCCAAAACACAGATTCTAATTATGGTTGTGAAGAGTCGAAATTTGGGGAGATATGTAAGTTCTCCAATTTTTCGCAGTTTAGCAAATATGAGTAAATGACACTCAGTTGTTTAACATCTGTCTTTTTGTTGATACAGTTGTTATTCATGAAGATGTGGGACATTTCCAGGAATAAACGTTTGGAAAGGTGTTTTTCTTTATCAAGAACTTTGATACTTGTGTAATTCATAGAATGCCCTGTTGTGTTAACATGAGATGCTAGAGCGCATCTTTCAGGATGAAGCCTAGCATCACTTTTGTGTGATGTAATCCTTCCTTTAAGAGATCTGGAGGTCTGACCTATGTATATTTGGTTGCAGTTGTTGCAATTGATGGAGTAGACTGTGTTGGTTAAGCCAAGCAGCGGGACTTTGTCTTTCATTTTAGAAAAAATGCAGTTTATAGTGAGGACGGATTTGCAAGCAATTCGAAAGTTCAAAGGACTGCACAATCTGATCAGCTTAGGGGTCAGTTCCTTGATATAGGGCAGGACAGCAAAACCAGGTCTGGAGTCCGGGTTGGTGCTTGTACTGTTAGGATTGATGTTATTATTGGGAATTACATCAGTTCCGTTATTAGGGGTTGTGCGACTATTACCTGCATCACCAGAGTTCGGCAAAATATTGGAAGGTGAACTAAATAAGATCTTGTTAATCAGACACTTCGGATAACCATTATTGATGAACAGTTTTGATAGTTTACGTAAATTTGAGGTGTGGAAGGTATTATCTGAGATGCTGATTACCCTTGTTTTCATCTGTTTTACAAAAATTGATTTTAATCCCTAGCTTATGGTATGACCTAAAATTGAGAAGCCGACCTGAGGCCATAGGAATGAGATAAGTCAACACTGCAACATATCTCTAGAATCTTTCACCAACATTATAACATTCCTTTTTCATAACAATTATTTCTCTTTCAACAACAAAATATATTCTCAAACACATGGTTGTCCTATGGGATCTGTTCTGTCACCAATTTTGGCAGAATATGTCATGGATGATCTGCTTGATACTGTTATTCCGACACTACCCTATAACCTCTTCTTCATAAAAAAATATGTAGATGACATTATTGTATGCCTCCCTTCCATAGGTCTGGATGGTATTGTCAGAGAATTCAACAGCTATGACCCCTACATCCAATTTACCATTGAAAAAGAAGATGAGAACCTGTCTGTCCCCTTTCTAGACACAAGACTCATTCGCACCAACAACAACAGCTTATTGGTAGACTGGTACCAGAAACCTATGGCCTCAGGTCGGTTTCTCAATTTTAGGTCATACCATAAGCTAGGGATTAAAATCAATTTGGTAAAACAGATGAAAACAAGGGTAATCAGCATCTCAGATAATACCTTCCACACCTCAAATTTACGTAAACTATCAAAACTGTTCATCAATAATGGTTATCCGAAGTGTCTGATTAACAAGATCTTATTTAGTTCACCTTCCAATATTTTGCCGAACTCTGGTGATGCAGGTAATAGTCGCACAACCCCTAATAACGGAACTGATGTAATTCCCAATAATAACATCAATCCTAACAGTACAAGCACCAACCCGGACTCCAGACCTGGTTTTACTGTCCTGCCCTATATCAAGGAACTGACCCCTAAGCTGATCAGATTGTGCAGTCCTTTGAACTTTCGAATTGCTTGCAAATCCGTCCTCACTATAAACTGCATTTTTTCTAAAATGAAAGACAAAGTCCCGCTGCTTGGCTTAACCAACACAGTCTACTCCATCAATTGCAACAACTGCAACCAAATATACATAGGTCAGACCTCCAGATCTCTTAAAGGAAGGATTACATCACACAAAAGTGATGCTAGGCTTCATCCTGAAAGATGCGCTCTAGCATCTCATGTTAACACAACAGGGCATTCTATGAATTACACAAGTATCAAAGTTCTTGATAAAGAAAAACACCTTTCCAAACGTTTATTCCTGGAAATGTCCCACATCTTCATGAATAACAACTGTATCAACAAAAAGACAGATGTTAAACAACTGAGTGTCATTTACTCATATTTGCTAAACTGCGAAAAATTGGAGAACTTACATATCTCCCCAAATTTCGACTCTTCACAACCATAATTAGAATCTGTGTTTTGGCCGATTCCACCAGTAAATTTCATTCCACTCAAAATATAATAATTCTCTTCTCACGATTTATTAATAATTGTTAATTTAAATTCCCATTAATTAAAATATAGTTTATTCAACTGCCTCTGGTCGGTTTAACAAATTCTTACATAAAATTCTGAAAATCACATCATCTGAAGTGATTTGGCAACGTTTGGCACACGCCCACAATTCGTTCCATCTTTCAACACAGACATTGACATCCTTCGGCCTTCTGTCAAAAGGGTGTCATCTCACTCATTATTCCATGACCACTAATTTGTGCAATCATCAAGTGGCTTAACGATGTAATGCTCTAATGTTTTTTTAAATAATTTTTAATCTGTTTTTAACTTGTTCTTGTCATATTTTATATAATTTTGACCATTGTACAATCTATCCAGCTCTCACCATGTTACTGGACGTTTCCCTCATCCTATACGTAAACAACAATTAGCAACATCCTCACATACTACTGTAAGTTGAGTCAATTTAAATTCATTTTACACTTTTGTTGCTACTGTTATCATTGTAATTGCAACTCCTGATGATGATGGCAAAGTCCATTGAAAGCTAGAGAGAATTAAAAAAAGTATAAAGAGTCCTCTTTGCTTAAATTTTGTCGAAGTACCCAACAAAAGGCGGAAGCTTTAATTTTTCACCTAACTGGTCTAGACGACAATGACCACGTCTCAAGTTATATATATATATACATATATATATAATATATATATATATATAATTATGGTCAAACCATATAATTATATATATATATATATATATATATATATATAGGTTTAATTTTTCACCTAACTGGTCTAGACGACAATGACCACGTCTCAAGTTATATATATATATATAATTATGGTCAAACCATATAATTATATATATATATATATATATATATATAGGTGAAAAATTAAAGCTTCCGCCTTTTGTTGGGTACTTCGACAAAATTTAAGCAAAGAGGACTCTTTATACTTTTTTAATTCTCTCTAGCTTTCAATGGACTTTGCCATCATCATCAGGAGAGTAGTATGTGAGGATGTTGCTAATTGTTGTTTACGTATAGGATGAGGGAAACGTCCAGTAACATGGTGAGAGCTGGATAGATGGTACAATGGTCAAAATTATATAAAATATGACAAGAAAAAGTTAAAAACAGATTAAAAATAATTAAAAAAACATTAGAGCATTACATCGTGAAGCCACTTGATGATTCAATCATCATCCTATACGTAAACAACAATTAGCAACATCCTCACATACTACTCTCCTGATGATGATGGAAAAGTCCATTGAAAGCTAGAGAGAATTAAAAAAGTATAAAGAGTCCTCTTTGCTTAAATTTTGTCGAAGTACCCAACAAAAGGCGGAAGCTTTATATATATATACAATTACTTGTTAATTGGGATATATATATATATATATTTATGGTCATATATATATATAGTTATGGTCAAACCAACAAGAACGATGACGTTTTAGTATTCAAGCCATCCATACTCCCAGTTTGTCAGACAGTGTATGTTTTAAAATCCTATAAATCACGTGTGTAATTTTATTTCTAGTTCAAGTAGTTTAAAACAACTTAATGAGTGGTTTTGTTTTTTGTAGTTTTGCTTGTTTGTAGATTACTTGTGTAGTTTGTTATTTATGCCTTATTTTATTGAATTCGTTTATACATAATTTATTTCTTGCTTATATGTATATATTATTATAATGAGGCTTTTGACGAGTTCTATAGGTACATAAATATATGTATGTCAAAAAAGAAAACAATAAATAAATAATATATGGGTACTTTGGATATAGTGAATATATTTTGAAAAGTCGAAATTTAGTGGTAACTAGCTATGTTATGTCCATTTGCGGGGATTGTACAAAAGGTACAGAATGTACAAAAACGCTCTATGGTTTCCATAAAAACTATATTCCATTAAAAAAAATTCATTATAGCATACATCCCTTCATATCCCCGGCTGCTGCATCAGAAATGTACAAGGGGTAGCGAAAGTTTAATCTGTATTAGACCAAACCGCGAAATACAACTTGGGTTTACTTTTTTTAAAACCAACATCACTCTTGTTCACAAAAGTCAATGCTACAATATCTTGGATCCATTACATTACGTGGCCGGGGCATAGTAAGCGCATTAGGGGCACGAAACTTATACCAATCTGAAAAGCAAATGCGAAATTCAAAAAGGATTTTTTCATTTTTGTTCAAATCAACGCCAGTTTTTCTCACAAATTCAATGCTACAATATCTCCTTTATATCCTGGATCAATTACATTCCGTGGCCGGGGCATAGTAACCTACCTGGAGGCACGAAATTTACCTGTATGAAACGCAAATGCGAAATTCAAAATGGATTTTCTCAATTTTATTCTAAGCAACACCACTTTTTTTTACAAAAGCTAATGCTACAATATTTTTTTCATATCCCGGATCAATTACATTCCGTGGCTGGGATATTGTAAGCCTACCAGGGAACGCGGAAGCTAACTGTATGGCCCGCGGTGCACGTATTGTTAAGTCTTCTAGTCGCTTTGAAAATTTTACTGGAGGTTGTGATGACACTGCATTCAACTATGTGCTTACATATATGCTAATATAATTTGCTACAGCGCCATCTATGAGAAAATGATCTTTTCAATGTAGATTTCTAATTATTCCTGAGAGGGGAGAAAATCTCATAGACGACGTCAGGGTGTCTCATTACATCTCGGATAACGTTTTGGGTAACACCTTACAATGGGGAACTCACTATTATGTTTAGAAGTGTTAGACATCCAATCGGTGTGTATATTTGCATACTCACACCATATTTGGTTTGCTTATTAAGGAAAAAGAATCCTAACCTGTACGTCTACGACCACCAACAATTTGGCAAGATAGTACAACCTTTCTGCCTCAATGGAATCAAATTAGATGACTCTATAATATATATATTTTTATTTCAGACGTCCACATAATTTTAACACAGGATACGAAACGGAAATCCCCAGAGTAGGAGGATCATCGTTGTACGAGAGAACAAAACTTGGCCAGTTTGATACCGGATCATCAATGGGAAGGGAGAGAGATGACCCTTACAATGTACCGCGGGCATTAGGACCCAGAGACCGAGATAACGATTCTAGAGGAGGGTACCTGCATAAAGCGCATGATCAGAATCAATATAACAGACGTAACTGATTGCAATTTGTTTATGAAAAAAGTCAGGTCGTAGATAGAGATGCAATAATTGGACAAAACAAAAAAGAACATAACCATATCACGGTACAAATTGAGCGACTGTACTTATAGGTCTTTTCACGGTTAAGTCAAAATGTCAAATAAGTAAGCAGATCGGCTAATAACCATGTGCGGATTAACTCCCCTAAGACAAATTACACACTGCGCAAAACTAATCCTTAACGCAGCTGCTAGTCGCTCTTGCACACTCTCACACATGAACTGGGAGATAAAGGTGGGATGTTTTCATTCAGTTTTTGAAAAACTTTAATGAGTTTAACATAGACTGTCGCCATTGTAGTTGTATCTGCGAGCATGACCACCGTTTATATCGAAGATTAACAAGAGATAAATTCAAATTGCACGCCCATGACAAGCAAGTTGCCATACTGGCAGTGACAAGCATAAAGATAGAAGACTCAAGTCGATGAGAACATTTTTAAGGCGAGTTTGATATACGAATGCAGAGCCTATCATGACCCCATATCTCAAACTGTTCTGTTATATTTTTCTAGTTAGGTTTTTTTAGTACAAAACAGAATGTGACCGTCGTTGTTCAGGAAGGAAAAGCAAGGCTAACTTGTAATTTAAAAAAAGTTATTTTTTTACAATTTTAAACTGTGTGTGAATAGATTCATCTTGTATGCATATTCAGTACTTACTAATTAATGCACATTAAGTAATAAACAAGGTAGGAAAGAAAATAGTATACTTGAATTGGACGATAGTGTAATGATTTTTTGTCCAATATTTTGCATTTTGTCTCACTGTGTCTCTTTATTCTCATTAAACTTTTCTAGTATTGTCTCAATTTTTCTGTTCTCCTTTTACCAAAAGTTCATCATCTAGTTACTTACTTACTGTATTTACCTTTCAATTGGGACTAAGGCTTGAAATAAACCAGTTGAAGAAACAATTGCCATGGGCAGAGGAGAGGCGGTGCCGGTGGTACCCATGAGATTGAAAAAGAATCCTAACCTGTACGTCTACGACCAGCAACAATTTGACAAGATAGTACAACCTTTCTGCCTCAATGGAATCAAATTAGATGACTCTATAATATATATATTTTTATTTCAGACGTCCACATAATTTTAACACAGGATACGAAACGGAAATCCCCAGAGTAGGAGGATCATCGTTGTACGAGAGAACAAAACTTGGCCAGTTTGATACCGGATCATCAATGGGAAGGGAGAGAGATGACCCTTACAATGTACCGCGGGCATTAGGACCCAGAGACCGAGATAACGATTCTAGAGGAGGGTACCTGCATAAAGCGCATGATCAGAATCAATATAACAGACGTAACTGATTGCAATTTGTTTATGAAAAAAGTCAGGTCGTAGATAGAGATGCAATAATTGGACAAAACAAAAAAGAACATAACCATATCACGGTACAAATTGAGCGACTGTACTTATAGGTCTTTTCACGGTTAAGTCAAAATGTCAAATAAGTAAGCAGATCGGCTAATAACCATGTGCGGATTAACTTCCCTAAGACAAATTATACACTGCGCAAAACGAATCCTTAACGCAGCTGCTAGTCGCTCTTGCACACTCTCACACATGAACTGGGAGATAAAGGTGGGATGTTTTCATTCAGTTTTTGAAAAACTTTAATGAGTTTAACATAGACTGTCGCCATTGTAGTTGTATCTCCGAGCATGACCACCGTTTATATCGAAGATTAACAAAAGATAAATTCAAATTGCACGCCCATGACAAGCAAGTTGCCATACTGGCAGTGACAAGCATAAAGATAGAAGACTCAAGTCGATGAGAACATTTTTAAGGCGAGTTTGATATACGAATGCAGAGCCTATCATGACCCCATATCTCAAACTGTTCCGTTATATTTTTCTAGTTAGGTTTTTTTAGTACAAAACAGAATGTGACCGTCGTTGTTCAGGAAGGAAAAGCAAGGCTAACTTGTAATTTAAAAAAAGTTATTTTTTTACAATAATTTTAAACCGTGTGTGAATAGATTCATCTTGTATGCATATTCGGTACTTACTAATTAATGCACATTAAGTAATAAACAAGGTAGGAAAGAAAATAGTATACTTGAATTGGACGATAGTGTAATGATTTTTTGTCCAATATTTTGCATTTTGTCTCACTGTGTCTCTTTATTCTCATTAAACTTTTCTAGTATTGTCTCAATTTTTTTTTTCTCCTTTTACCAAAAGTTCATCATCTAGTTACTTACTTACTGTATTTACCTTTCAATTGGGACTAAGGCTTGAAATAAACCAGTTGAAGAAACAATTGCCATGGGCAGAGGAGAGGCGGTGCCGGTGGTACCCATGAGATTGTGGTCGTCTCCTGAGATTTGTGGGTATATATGATACGTTTTTATGCATATTTTGTCTATCTTAAATTACCTATTCTCCCATTTTAGCCTTTTGCTCCGCAAAACGTCAGCGGCGTTCCATGCATTTCAGTTGTGTGAAGTTTTCTAACGTTTCATGGGACGTGTACCAATAAAATCAAAATTTTGTGATTGCCCTTACCCCAAAAGCATTCTTAAGGGTGCGCTTGTTTTGTGCAATAGTAGAAATAAAATAGTTAATTCTGCTATACTTTTGCAGTGTAAGCTTGCCTGATTCTGTTACGAAACTGGATGGTCGTTTGAAAAAAACTATATTGATTCACCAAATTTTCCAGAAGAGAGAAAAAACTGTCGACAGCATATGAATTAAGACTCGACTCAAAAGAATTTGATCAATGATAATTTTTGAAAGATACAGCAATTGTTGTAAAGACGATGATTAATTTTATATCGTAAATTGCAGTTCTTCCAATGGTTCTACATCTCAAACTGTAAGAAATAAGCCTATTATTTTTTATTTCAATGGCAAATATATGAACAATACACTCGTATGTGAATATTATATTTAACAGGTGTGTAATATTACTGGAATCAGAAAAGAGAGCATATTTTCTGATACCGTAACAGTGATGTAACCTCCGGTTATTCCAAACGCCGCAACTGGAATTTTCACCGACCCGTTGTAAAATATACGCCGAACGACTTTGCCCTGCGCGGAGGTATGCCTGTACCTTTGGCGGCAATTGCGAATGAATTTAGTGGTGTCGTCGGGCAATCGCGAAGAGATCGAAACTCGAGATGTGTTCAGTGAACATATTGTTCAATTCTACTTACCTGAGTCTTAAGTATGATAGAAGCATAGTAGAAAGTAGAAACAGATCACAATACAATGGATCTAAAAACTTAAAGAGATGCTCTTTTAGCTCGTTGGATACTCCAATTGCAAGAATATGGTTTCGATATATAATTCAAAAAAGGCAAAGTTAATGTCTTCGTTAATGCCCTGTCCCGTATCCAAATCAATATACACGAAACCGAATCCGTCATTGCCGATCCTATTTCTGATTCTGCAGATGATGAATTTGATGTCGAATTTGCCAATCAAACTTTAGGCGAACAAACTGGTCGATTGCCTCAACATTCAGCAGTGGAGCAGTCCGATGCTTCAGTCCCATTTTCAGAAGATCCAAACTATTTTACCAACCAAATTATCATGAAATTCGGAGATGTTAGATATTCTTCGAAATTGAAGTCTAAACAGTAGCATTTCGTTACTTTAGTCAAACAATGTTGCAAATCTGAAGTCGAACAGTATCTTCAGGATATAGCTGCAAATCAGCGTTATTACATTCTTACTGATAATTTAGATGTCTAAGAATATATTTTACGATGGTGGTCCCAGAAGTACCCGGCCTGACCTAGAGATGGCGATAGTTGTTTGAAAAATATTGTATTAGAAAGTATGCAACCTATAAAGCATGTTTCAAGTTTGAAGACGCCACGTTGTTTAGTATTTGTTTGGCAGCCATCAATACTAAACGTTTTCAGTGAATTTGTGAAAATTGAGAAAATTGGTCATCGTTATGTGGTACAATACTTTTATTTCAAATGCCTCAGCCCAACCAATATAAAAGCTGAACTGGATTCTACTCTGGGTGAGTCTGCTCCTTCATTTACAACGGTAAAATATTGGGTAGCAGAGTTAAAACGAGGCCGTATGAGCTGCCAAGACGAGCACCGCAGTGGTCGACCAAATGAGGTGACGACTACAGAAATGGTGAGGAAAATTCACAAAGCGGTACAGAATGATCGTCGACTTAAAGTGGGCGAGCTAGCAGACATAGTAGGCATTTCAAAAAGTGCGGTTCATCGCATATTATCTGAAAATTTGGACACGAGAAAGCTGTGTGCAAGATGGGTGCCGCGAATGCTCAGAATCGAGCAAAAACAGTGTCGTGAAGATGTTTCAATTGAGTATGGCTATTTTGAGGAGCCAGACAGTTCTTATTATAAAAAGGGTATCGAACTTATTGAACATCGCTGGGAAAAGTGTATAGAGCTCAAAGGAGATTATGTTGAAAAATAAATACATGTTTTTTACAAAATTTTTGTTTTCTCGTTGGGTCGGGTACTTCTGGGACCACCCTTGTAGAATATGTCAAAAAGACATATAATGAAACTATCCAAATTTTCTTTTGTACCAAGCGTGGCATTGTTGAAACTTTGAATCAAGTGAAACTCAAATATTGTCGGCCAAATATGTGTTGTACTATATCGAATTTTATCATCCAGTGTGATATCTGTCTTCGTAACAAATATGTAAGATATATAAAATTCCTCTTCAAGGTCCATTTTTGGGTGAAAAACCCTTTGATATTGTACATATATTGGTTGTCGGAAAAGTCATGACGCTTTTTTTTGTTTATTTTAAGGCCATTTTATTCATATACAGCACAAACTTCAATCAATAATGTATTGCCCATTTTGATCGATGACCTTTCGCCATCTTTCAGGCAGCTTCATAATTCCTCGCTCGTAGAAGGATTTGTCTTTACCGGCAAAAAATTGAACAAGGTGCTGATGTACAGCTTCATCTGAAGTAAAGCGTATTTCTCGCAAGGAATTTTTAAGCGACCGAAACAAATGAAAATCAGATGGGGCAAGATCAGGCGAGTATGCTGGATGTGGTAACACATCCCATCCTAACTCCAATAACTTTTGACGAGTGAGCAAACTTGTGTGCGGTCTCGCGTTGTCATGGTGGAACACAACTCCTTTGCGATTAATGAGCTCCGGACGTTTTTGCATGATGGATTGTTGCAAACTGTCCAATTTCCGACAATACACAGTTGTATCGATGGTTTGGTTCTTTGGCAGGAGTTCGAAAAACACGATCCCTTTAAAATCCCACCAAACAGAGAGCATCACCTTTTCCTGATGACTCTCTGCTTTCGCGATCGTGTTACGCGTATCTACACTTCGGGACCAAGACCGTTTGCGAACCACATTGTTGTAAACAATCCACTTTTCATCTCCCGTTATCAAGCGCTTTAAGAAAGGATCGTTTTCCTCACGTTTAAGGAGCATATCGCAGATGTCTACACGCGCCGTCAAATGAACCTCTCTCAGTTCGTGTGGTACCCAACGATCGAGTTTGCTTACGTATCCCAGTTTCTTCAAATGGTCGTGAACGGTTGAATGATGGATTTTTAAGGTTTCTGCAATTTCCCGTGTGGTGTAATGTGGGTTTGCTCCTACCAATGCCTTTAATTCGTCACTATCCAACTCAGTAGGCCGCCCTGATCGAGGTGCGTCATGGATATTAAAATCCCCATCTCGGAATTTTTTAAACCATCTCTGGCATTGCCGTTCTTGTAGTGCATGTTCTCCATAAACCTTTCTCAACTTTTCACACGCTTGTCTTGCGTTCTTGCCTTTGCGGAAGTAATACAGCAAAATGTGACGAAAATGCACAGTTTGGTCGTCCATCTTCAACGTCCTCTAAAATCGACGAGACTCAAATAAATCACTTAATTTTTTGGTGCAAATGAAGCTTGAAGTGTCAACTGTCAAACTACACAATCGACATACAAATGTCATTGACTCACGTACTTCCGACCATGCAATTGCATACTTTGTTGCATATACGTCATGACTTTTCCGACAACCCAATAGATACATTTTCTGATGATTGTTGATTCTTTTTCCAAGTATGCCCTAGTCTATCAATTATCAGATAAAACTATCGTCACAATATTAAGCAACGACACTACTTTTCACATCACAATTACCCTACGGATATTATATATAACGAAGGCACGTAATTCTCTAATAATCTTTTCAACGAATTCATGAAACTTCGAAAATCGAAAATAACTTCAGTACATTAAACAGTCCAACGATTCCATACAAAACCTCCGAGTTATGCAAGATGAATGTCCCAAAGAATGTTTCCAAGATTTAATTAGTCATTGTGTTGCCGTCTATATTCAATCAATACATTATGCCACTGGCTAGTCTCCATTTTCAATTTTCTATGGTCCATGTAATGTGTATGAAAATTAACACCAACGTCATAAGGATGAGCTCCGACCTTTTATTAACTCTGTGTAGCGAAAACTTCATAATAAAGAAACTGAAATTCTAAATAACCGTAATGAAAAGCTTCAAGATTCTACCCCAGCCCCAGCTCCTAAGCTTGGAGATCCCACTTATCACATTCATAAAAATCCTGGAAACAAGCTCTCTGCACCCTATATAGCAGCTCCAATTACTTCAGCAAAACAAACTCAAATCGAGGCTGTAACTTCTAAAAACAGACCTCATACATACTCATCTCAGAAATATCAAACGTTTACGCAAGTCTCCCTTGTTTCAGGACAAGCCACCTGGGCCTTCAGCGCACCCTTTCCCAATGGATATTATCAGGATCTAGTGGGTAAAGCTCGAATGTTCGATCACTACCATCGACATATTTTAATCATTAATCTAACTCCTATTGATACTTCTCTTAAGTCCACCATGACTTATTAAATAAAATTTCTACTTCTTCCTAAACAAGTATAATCATTAATTATAGCAGGAGACGCTGAATAATTTTCATAAAATAATTCGTCCTCAAAGAAAACGTGGTTTAGTAAATCTTTTAGGTACTCTGATAAAACTGATCACTGGAAATCTCGATGAAGATGATCGGATATTGTTGTACTGTTATTAATAATTCTACTAGACATTATAAAAAGATATAATAACTTTATCATAACATTGAATAGAAATTATGCCAAAGTCGTGCAACAAATTAATTATTTGAAATATGTCATACAAAAATAGTTTATTCTGCATCGTCAAATCATCAGCATTAATACATCAAAACAATTTCTCAACAGCAATCTAATGAGAACTTTTCACTTTACCAGAAATTATTGGAGTTGAAAATCATTTAATTTGTTTTTATAAGAAAACTTGTGTTTTATCTGACGTGTTTGAATTGATTGGAAATTCTCAAAGTACAGTAGTCCCAACGGATATTTACCTTATAAATTCCCATCCTAGACGAACATCGGTTCCCTCTATAACATATTTACCCATTTCATAACAAATCTATCAGTATCATTTTGATAACCCCGGCTGAATATTGTGGAGACAATCATTGGTACCCCGAATGCAAACTCACTGAGAAGGAAACTGGCAATCAAAGTCGTAAAGCAAATACCAAATATACACTTTGCAAAACTGCACCACAGCCTTCCAACAACCGATGATCCGCCACGCAGATGATATTGAATACAAACAAGCGAATCTAAATTTTCGAAAATAGACAAGTAATAAATACCAGCCAGCTAGTCTTAATACAGTCAAATTGTGCAGTAAGAGTTGATGAAAAATAGTACATACGAGGGTGGTCCCAGAAGTATCCGACCCAAAGAAGAAAATATTTTTTTTTTTTAAAAATGTATTTATTTTTCAACATAATCTCCTTTGAGCTCTATACAGCGATGTTCAATATGTTCGATACCCTTTTTATAATAAGAACTGTCTTGCTCCTCAAAATAGCCATTAACTGCCGACAGTACTTCTTCATCATTGGAAAATCTTTGACCACTGAGCCATTTTTTCAAGTTTGGAAACAGAAAATAATCCAAGGGGGCTAAATCTGGTGAATAGGGTGCCATTGCAATAACGGAGTTATGAGCTGGTGCATTGTCTTGATGAAACAACACTTTCTTCTTAACCAAATACGGCCGTTTTTGCTTGACTTCATCGCTCAAACGTTGCAATAAGTTCGCATAATACTCGCCGTTGATAGTTTTACCTTTTTCAAGATAGTCAATGAAAATTACCCACGCGCATCCCAAAAAACCGACGCCATAACCTTGCCTGCAGATGAAACAGTTTTCGCCTTCTTTGAAGCCGGTTGTCCCTTTTGAGTCCCTTGTTTTGATTGTTCTTTTGTCTCGAGTGTGGAGTGATGGACCCATGTTTCATCCATGGTTATGAAACGACGCAAAAATTCTGCTTTGTTGCTGTGAAACTTCGCTAAACACTCAATTGAAACAGCTTCACGACACTGGTTTTGCTCGGTTGTGAGCAATCGCGGCACCCATCTTGCACACAGCTTTCCCATGTTAAATTTTCAGATAATATGCGATGAACCGTACTTTTTGAAATGCCTACTATGTCTGCTAGCTCGCGCACTTTCAGTCGACGTTCATTCAGTACCGCTTTGTGAATTTTCTTTACCATTTCTGTAGTCGTCACCTCATTTCGTCGACCACTGCGATGCTCGTCTTGGCAGCTCATACGGCCTCGTTTAAACTCTGCTAACCAATATTTTACTATTGTAAACGAAGGAGCAGACTCGCCCATAGTAGAATCCAGTTCAGCTTTTAGGTATATTGGTTGGGCTGAGGCCTTTGAAATAAAAGTATTGTATCACATAACGATGACCAATTTTCTCCGTTTTCACAAATTCACATTGATGGCTGCCAAACAAATACTAAACAAACTTGAAACATATGCTTTATAGGTTGCATACTTTCTCTACAATGATATTTTTCAAACAACTATCGCCATCTCTAGGTCAGGCCGGGTACTTCTGGGACCACCCTCGTAACTACGAGCCAGAAAATCCAGGAGTCATCCCAGTGGAACGCAGCCCCAAGTTTCAAATTCACTTAGATGAAAGAAGGGAAATTCAAGAAATGCCTAGATGCATCTCAAGCCAATCTTCATCTAGTCTACATCTTGGACTGTTGGAACCTTGACGTTACCATGGTTGCAACCATCATCTTACTTCGTATCAAGAAAACGTTAAAGGCTGTATACCGGACTTGTATATGGATGGCTTTTTGCAGAAAGGAACCAACCTAGAAAAACAATTATTGAGCAATTAGGCTTTAAAGTTTTGACAATGTTAACAAATACATTTCAGACCAAACACGATTTTAATTAATGGCATACTAAAGGCTTTAAATATGTGTATGGATCTTTTTTACAGTAAATGGCATTGCTCGTAATAGTTTATTTTCCTAAAATCTAGATTTTTCATATTTAGTGGGTTGGTTTCTTTCTGCAAAAGCCGTCCATATCATGTTTCAATACAATGAATGGAGGCTTTACCGTTGCAGAATTTACAACATAGAAATTTTTCATTTTATTATCTTGGTATTTCAATTTCTAGATAATGAAATAGGCAAGTTTTTCCTTCATTTCGGGCGACAGTAAATTTTTTTGATGGTATTGTTAGATTATTGCTTCCTAATGATAAGTGTAATTTGGCGTCTTCCCAGGGCTGGAGCTTTTGACGCCATTTTGGTAAACGCGTTTGATCGAATATCTCGTAAACTATAGATCCTATGTGAAAAAGTCATAAGAATAATTTTGTAGGGGATGGAATTCTAGATCACTTTGCTCATTTGAAAATTTGCCGTTTAGTCAACAGGTTACGAGAAATTTAAGGGTAAAGGTACATGTAATGATGTGTAACAATGTAACCGTAGAAATACAAGTATATTTTAATAGAGAATAAAATTTTCCTCAAAAAAGGTTCTATCCATTTTTTTCTCATAAAATTGATGATTATCGGATGACAAGAGGCGAAAGTTTGAGAGCTTTGGTGTGATTTTTTCCGCGACACAACATAACGTTACGCTCAATACCAGCATCACACTTTCTATCAAAATCAATTTTGCAAAAAAGCTGATTCTATTAACTATCATTTTCTTGTTACTCTTTATCTCATCCATGTCAGAAAACCACTAAAGGACTTTTACCTGGTCAATGGAATTCTGATTTTTAACGGTATAAAATGAAGATAAACAATCGACAGGAACACATATCTCTGTTATAAATGTTATAATATATCATCGATTTCGTGATCCATTGTAATAACTTGTACGCCTTTGTTATTTTTTCGCGCAAATCGATTGTGAAAATGAGCGGCTGTTTCATTTGTGGCCATCCTTTGAATAAACCTGGCGTAAGAGCGGTACAGGAAAGAGGAATCTTTGCTGAAGGCCAGTATTCTAAGAGGAGAAGTGGACCGGAGATAATTTTTGAAGAATGTTGACAAATAAAGGTAAGAAATTATATGGCATTGCTTGGTTTGGTGGAATGAGTTTAAAATCCCTTCCAACAATAAATCATACAACTTACTACACAAATTAAAAAACTAACCGCCAAGTGAATCTCGCAACGAGTCTTTTTATTACCATACAGATGTACACATTTTCCCATATATAACGTAAATACTTTTCTGATGCAGCACTACGTCAATATTGCATTCAGTGAATCAGCTGAGGTTATATTGAAACGAAAAGCTTTAGTTAACCTCATAGTAATGTTTCCTTCTGTAAAAATTGCTGAAAAAAATACAACATACCTTTTTTGTAGAAAATTGTATCGTCTACTGTATACGCTTAGATTGTTAATTTAGCCATTATAAGCCAAAATATTATTACTTGTACCTTTAGCGTTAAACTTCTCGTAATACGTTGATTATATGGCAAGTTTATAAAACAAAATGATAAACAATCCAATTTTATACAAAATTGCTTCTATGACTTGTTCACATAGGAGTGATAGTTTACGAGATATTCGTTCAAACGCGTTTATCAAACTTGTAAAAAAAACACCAGCCCTAGGTTGATCTAAAGATACCGTCAAAAAAATTAATGTCGCCCAAAATGTAGGATCTCCTCGTACAAAGAGAATGGTAAAAAGAAACATAGAAAATCTCAGAAAATACCAAAGTTCAAGTTTGGTTCATAAAATTTTAGTGAATAAGAAACCAGAATATTTTTTTAAATAAACTCTTAACTCTTAAACAAATTTGAAAATATCAACAACTTGTCTACCAGAAATCGACAATTAATAATTAGTCCTAACACTTTTACGTCTCTCTATAAAAAGAGTTTCTCTTATACTGCTGCCAAGTTATACAATAATGTTTCATCTGAATTTTGGAATTATACTGTGAATAATGTTAAAAACAAGCTGAAGTCGTGGTTACTCAGCAGTACGTAATCACTCTCTCACCACTCGGACGTCTAACTCTACATATCTACTTTTACTAAAAACATATAAGTAAAAACATATAGATCGCTGATCATTATTTATTCGCTTAAGAGCCAAAGTTGCGTATTTAGGAAATTAACAAAATGCCGCTTAGGAAGTTTCGAAATTCAAGTCATCTGGAGAGACACGGAAAAACAGAATTTTCCCAAAGTCTATGACTTCCTGACTTTATTTCTAGTGGGATTTCGAAATAACTTGCACATTAACATTGCCACTTTTTCTCTTCCACAAGATTGCATAATTAGAATTTAAATATGTCGTTTCATCTCTTGTCCTCCAGCATCAACTTTATTTTTTCTTATGAACGCCATATTGGATTTTTGCACAGATGAATAGAGTTTTTGATTCTGATTCAAAAAATGTATCAAAGGTCATACACTGGCATTGACAAATTTTAGTTAATTCAAAAAAGCAAACTTTCCTAGGGAGGCCTTGAAATTATCAGATTGTCACTTGTTTTGCATACCAGATTTATCTCAAAATCACTTTTATTTTTCCTGACTTTATTTGAGATGAGATTTCAGAATAAATCGCATGTTGTTACTTATTCTCCTCTACTTCATATGGAGGCTATACTGGAATTCTGTACATTGCAGTCCTATTCAGTGATGTATTTCCTTAGTTAGCCCATGAATTACAAAGCTTGACTCTCCTACTAAGCTATTCATCATCATCTGCGCAAAAATTCAATTATCGTGAGGGTCGAATTTGAAACACCCTGTATAATAAAAGAATCGAATCATGTAATTAATTATTATTTCTTGGCCTATTCAGTTCAGTTAATAATAATAATCTATATTTCGGATTGTACAATGACGTTACAGAAATTGTATATATAGCCTTATATATAATATATATAATGGTTTTTTATCTTAAAACAGCTACAACCTGAAATTATTACAACTCACATAGAATTCATCTATGTACATATGGTACAAGGTTCTGACTGTACTAGAAATTGCTTAATGGTCTTTTTAAATTTATGTACACTGTTAATGTTTTTAATTTCATTTGGTAGATTTAAAAAAAAACATGTAAATAGGACTTTTTTCTGTAGAAGATAATCTATGTATTGGATAATTATTAACATTTACTGTTCGAGTATCATGAACACAGAAGAAGCATAGATGGCATATACAGGTTGGAGGAAGACATTTTGAATAATTGTTGTGATATCATGTACAAAAGGCAAAAATTAAATGCATTAAATCCCATTTAGGCAATGCATCGTCTTTCTAAATTTTAACGCGTCTTAGGGCCGTAGTGACACTGTTTCGGATATGGGTCCCTATATTCAAATTTTTTCTACTGTTACACTGAATAACCCCTACAAGTTTGGTCCCATAGTTCTGAAACACCCTGTATAGACATGATTTTTGCATAAGGAATATCATAAGGACATCTAATTTTTCAGAAAAGAATCGAAAAAACACGTTGCTGACTAATATTTTAACAAGAAGCATGAGCCGAAGACGACTGTTTTTTGTTAAAAAAAATACTTTGCAGGAAAAAAATTAGACGATTGAATGGTATTTTACAAGACTATTTCATGAGTAACATAGCTTACGAAACATAGCTTATTGACAATAAAATCAGAAAAATTGTTTAGCGTCATCATCTGGTGTCCTGGAGACCATAATTACTTGATATTCAAAGGATTGTAATTTTTGGTGACAACAGCTGTCAAGTTTTGACGCGGGAAAACTTGAAAAAACTGCTGACAGGTGCGGTCATACAATTTTTCCATGTAGAAACCACTTGTATTTAGAAAATTGCGCATTTGATTTGATTGGTAGAAACTAAGACGAGGAAAATAGTCAGTTTCAGTAAAATTCAGTCCCTTTATCAGACGTAGGTACTGCTTCTTTGAACAAACTTATTGCGCCCTCAAAAATAATCCCGTACTTTAGAACACTCTCAAAATTAGCATAGTACAATATTTTTAAAGTCGAATTATTTAGATATCTTGATATTACGTACCCTAAAACCATAGTGAATGGAATTAAGCCTTTTCGGCAGTTTGAATACATGTGTTGCTAAATCTAAAAATTCAACAATATAGATGCCTAATAACTTTAGACTTTCACTCAACAACAGTTGATTTTCATCAATATAATAATAGCATTGTGGTTTAACGACTTTACTCTGTTTAGTTCTAAATAATGTTACATCAGTTTTGGAGGTAATTTTTGTTCTCAGAAATCATTTATTCGCACTTCTGAATTAGAATTCCCATTAGCAGTTATGTACTCTACACTTGTCCCACCTAACACTAAATTTGTGTCATCAGCATAGCAGATAACTTTATGGTTGCTCTCGACCGGGAGCTGTGGGCAAAAATGGGGGGGTCATGTGATACAGCAGGAAACCTACTCAGAACGATAGTACTACATGAAAAAATAACTTCTAGCAGTATGCCGTCACTTGAGAGCGGTACATGTAAGTACAGGGGAAAATTGAATTTTCTGTCCAGAAGGGGTCGTAAAAGTCTAAATGATTTTTTACGGCTTTCTTTAGTATCACAGATGCCAACAAAATTTTAAATGTAAAAAATTACAGAAAGGTAACTGTAACAATGCCGTACGTTAATTAATTAATTTTTCCGCATAGAAAATTTCCTGAAAATTAAAAATTTTTATGGCTTCCGGCACCATTATTTCCGTACGGCACTAAGTGCATCGTGATTATTTTGTTGGCATCGGTGATACTAAAGAAAGCCGTAAAAAATCATTAAGTCTTTTCCGACCCCTTTTGGACAGAAAATTCAATTTTCCCCTGTACTTATATATACCGCTCTCAAGTGACGGCATAGAGCTAGAAGTTATTTTTTCATGTAGTACTATCGTTCTGAGTAGGTTTCCTGCTGTATCACATGACCCCCCATTTTTGCCCACAGCTCCCGGTCTAATTAGCACTAGTCACGAAAAAGAGATCATTCAAAAAAAGGACAAACAAAATGGGCCCAAAAACATGTACTACGCTGCGCCATACCGGTTGAAGTCAACTTATTTGACCTCCCAGAACAATTACAGCTCTCTGTTGTAAAAAAACACTAACAGCTCAAGCACTGTTACTCTTACGCCATATTTTTGTAGTTTCAATAACAATATGTCTCTGTCAATGCTATCTTAAGCTTTGATGAAGTCCAGTAAGACACCAACCGCTAAGTTTCTTTCCACTGTTTGAACAAATTGAAATACTGCCGTATCTATTCGACCCCTGCAAGGAAGACTATTGTAACTCAGTTTTGGTTGAACTGAGATATAGGCATTAGAAGATTTTCTGATAGATTTCGTGGTCAGAAAAATGACGATCTCATCAAAAATATGTTGCACGTTGCAGTAATTCTTGTACTTAGAAGGTTATAAATGGTATAACTATACAAAGCTAGCGAAAATGACAATTTTTTTTATAAATCTTGCTGGCTTTCTATAGTTTTTGTTGGATCAATTAAAGAAAAAAGTACACTTGCTCTAGACTTAGTAGGATATTTATTGAAATATTACAGTATTTTTCAAACAAATGGCAGAAAAAAACCTCTTTAATGCCAATCTGAGTCACTCAAATTAATATTATGTCCTCTTTGTATTTTTTTATCTTCCTTGGCTTTTAAAGAAAAATGAAAAGCAGGTAAGTCTCAGGAATGCTAGAAAGACTGTTTAATTTTGATTTACATAGGTCTAATAACCCATTTAATTTTCTAGGATCTACTGGAAGCAAGCTTGTATAGAGCAAAGGTAGTTCCTGAAGCGTATTGTTTTGCGGTCTCATTTTACACACTTATATTTCATTTCACGAGGCACTTATCTTATACATTTTCAACTTTTCTCCACAATCGTCTTTGTTCCAATTTTCCGATTTTACATTCAATTTAAAACTAATAATCCTGGACCAACCGCAGACAGGGCTCTTTAGCCCTCATCAGTACGATATAGGTCTGTATCAGGTCCAGACTTGGAGAGAAGAATGAAAAGCAAACAAGTGAGTGTCACCTTTGCAAAACCGAGAACTGTAGTAGCTGAATTCTTTGTTAAACTTTTTTACTTCACCTGCATGAGAGAAACAGACAGGTCCCAATGCATAACGTGCAGAAAAGGATGCTATGTTTGAAACTTTTTGTTCTGTTAAAAGAATTCAGCACTATTTATGAACCAAACTGGCCTGAATTTAACAATTCAGCAACTGCACCTAGCTTCTTTCTGCCAGAATTATTTTGGTTCATGAATTCATTTTAGTTCGCTTTGAAAACTGCTCTTTTCATACAGCTAATACTTGAAACGTTTTCTCTATTAATTACCGCAACCTCAAACTATGCCGCGAAAATCGTAGTAAGTCAGACAGTAGGTTGAACAGTAAGTTAGGGTTTCCGTGTTTTTTTTTTTTGGCATCGAAGACTAAAGTAACTCAATTTGATGTAGTTTTCGCGGCAGCAACCGCCACTATTATACTTACTATATGAGGTAGAAGATTTGCTGGTTGCCTATAGTTACATGACTGAGATACCATATTCTTTCACCAAAGAGAACCCGATAAGGTCTATCGATATCCTATATAAGGTCAAAGCAAGGATTTTTGATTTACTTCGTTGCAGGGGTCGTATTGATCTCCCATGTAGGAATCCATTCTGATGTGTATTAACCCATTAACGCCCGCTGTACTTAAGCGAGTACACTCGTGTTCGTTCCTATCAGAGCCATCTCTGAGTCAACCACAGAATTACTGCCTCTTATAAATATTTGTAGATGTTACATGCGACAGGGCGCAAGAGCCATTTTTCATAAATTCTGTGAGTGTGTCGTTGTTTACAGTAATAGAAGTTATAGCTTATTTGATCTAAGGTAAGTTCGGATTTTTCATAATTTTTTCTTATTGAGATGATCATCTAATAAACATAATCTTTTTATATTATGTAACTATATGTAAAGGTTGTTTGTTTGGTTTGCCGGGCATAAAGTATTTTAACTGATGTGATGTAATCAGAATGTATGTTCAAGTTTGACTGTACTCAAATGAGTACACTGAGCAAATTCGTTATCAGTAGACTAATGCTATTTTTTTTGTTTTAGATATGTATAAACCCTAAACGCGCGTTATTTGACTGACGAGGAGTAATTGGACGAAAAGCAACTGATGGCAAATGGAATGCCACAAGATGTTTCTGGTCGTTTATAGCTGTTTTGCCAAAGTTCAGCTATACCTAAATAAATCTAAACACGATGACTTGGACTGGGAGAAATGCAATCCTGAATATTCCATTACAATGTTATGTGAAATGAATGCCAATAGGGATAAACTAGTGGAAGAGAAAAAGGTTTTAAATCCAGTACAACTATTTGAATTTTTCTTTGATGATACGGTTTTGCGGCATATTGTCGATCAGTCCATGTTATATACATCTCAAAATACTCGACACCAAAGAAGAAATAAAATCCTTCATAAATTCGGACATTTTCCTGCGAAGCTAGAGAAGCAATTACGATGTACAGTATGCCATTCAAGGGTTCGTCAACACTACGTATTGAACGTGCCTGCTTCAAGTTACATCATACAAAATAAACGGTTTCGCCCACTGTACTCAAATGAGTACAGTATTTTTTTTGGTAAAAATAATAAAATATATATGGTTTTATGAACTTCAGTTTTTATTTTAGTCCTAATAACCTACCTTATATGCATAATATCCGTTTTCCATGTTCAAGTTTAATTTGGGCGTTAATGGGTTAAATAATTACAGTCATTCATAAATTCTACTAGTCTTTCACTGAAGCCTCAAATAATTTTGAAAACCCCGTTAAAATAATGATTGACCTATATTTTCTAATTGCTCTGGATTACGTTTCCTCAATAATTGGGTTGATACGAGCTATTTTCAAATTCTCTGGGAGGTGTTCCTTATCTAAAACCATTATTTATAAGCATGTTTTAAAGCTGGAATAGAAGGTTTTACTATTGTTGTTGGAACTTCATCTATACAACAGCTGAATTTATTTTTTATCTTCCTCGACAGTTCCACACTTCATCAACAGTCAAGTATAATGATTGCTTATTTTCTTGTAAATTGCAGTCAAAAGGTACGTTTCACATCTTTCAATAAAAGCGGAAATACTGACAACAAATATCCATTGTACTGCTGTGGTATCATTTTTGGATGTCCTTTGATATGAATATACTCAAGACAATGTTTCCCTGTAATTTTATGACCTATTGCCCACATAGGTTTACTTTTATTAACAGAATTTCTGATGACATCTGTCTGATTTGGTCTTCTGCAACAAATAGTAATATTCCTTTTTTGTGACCTTATATCCCAACTAACAATTATCACTCATATTAGAGTTGCAAGAATGATTATACAGTATTCCTTAAACAGCATTGTATACTGTAAGAACATTGGCAAGACCCTCTTAGCACAGCTATACAAGCGGAATGGGCACACCTAATAGTACACTTCAGTCATTTAAGAGGTTGTATAAGGGCTGCAGGTAACAGTTATAAAACAAAAGTGTAAGCCTCTTGCAGCCGCTATAGGACATTTGCGTCAGTTCAAGATTCAGTTTTTGTTAACTATACAACTATTTTGTTACGTGATTCTACTTTATTGTAACCAAGCTATTTCTTATGTATTGTATAGACGAAGTGAAGAATATATAACTAACACAATACAGTCATCTTGTTTACTTACATATCGGCCATTGTGAATTTCATACCCAGGTATATGATAGACTTCTACACTGTGATATAGGGCTATTGAATTACTTGCGCAGTAAATTTTGTTGTGATTATCGTGCAAATTAGTTACCCAATTTCTACGGGCTTCGTATTTGATTCATATTTTGACAATGATCAAAAGTATATCTAGATTTTTAAGATGGAAAACTGAACTTATCTGCGTTAAATCTGCCACAAATTCTATATTTAGACACAATTACACTAATTTTTGTCACTTTATATCTGTAATTTCGAACTGAAACATAATTATTCAATATTAAATGAAGGAATAAATCTTTGCCCAATATGGCGGGTGGTTGTGTACAATCATGGCATCGTCATGTTGTCTTTAGGTTATTAGAATATTTTGGTGTTGCCTGCAGGTGTTATACAACAATTTGACAAATTTCTGAAATGAAATACCGACAGAGTCGAATGATTTACCCAGAATTTGTACCAGATCTATATCTTCTGTTTGAACAGTTGATAAAACCTTTTGAACCAATATGCATGCGTTGTTTGTCTTAAAACATTGGTTATGGCATTTTAACAAAAATATGACAGCAGAAAGTTAGGTTATGGTGAAGTTGTTTACCAACATATTTAGCATATGTACAGCCTTTAACAGTTACTAAACAACAGTTGTATAAGTGGTTCCATTGGGAGCAATTTGTTGGCTAAAGTAGTAAATTGCACAGCAAAACAACAACGCTCGGGTTTGTTTTATAAACGTTACCATGGATGCCACAACACAACCATTTTGACTAACTTGCAAATATGCCGTATACAATAGTTGTATAAACGTTTATGCTACAGTTAAAAATTTGCCCTATAAGATGTTGTATAACTATGCTTTAAGAATATTTTAAACACCTCATTTTAGAGCAAATATGTTGCAGAAAGCAAATTTGCATTCCACATAACATTAAGCCAGCATTTTGGTGTTCAGGCAACAACAATAGAGAGCTTTTATGGCTGAACGGTTCTTTTACCAAAAACTTATACCACTACTTTGCTAGTTAGGATATGTCCTTATGATTAGCATCTACAGTACATAGGGTCTACGGAATATCCAGTCTATTCTTGCACTCTGAAATCTTATCTTTACACTCATGTTTCCTCACAACACACTTCTCATTAAATCGGTTTAAAGGAAAACAGTGATTGAAAATACCTATGAAATTACTCATAGATATGTTCCATTGCTCATTTACATTTCTAATATCCTGCACCTGCTCAATCCAATCAGCATTTTTCATTCAAGAAAATATTGTTTGTTAGCTTCTGAAAAAAATCTTTTATACATGTAATTTGCCGTTGTAACTGGGACTTTCTGAGTAGTGAAGAGAATTGTGAACATATCTATGCAACTGGCAGTAGTATGCGTTATTCTTGTAGGTATTTTCTTTTATGTTTGGATCTAAAGTAAAATAGCTCATAAGCTTCATTAAGTTATTTTTGTTTCCATTCTGTATCAACATATTTCAATATTAATAGACCTTTTAAAAGTAATTTTCCGGTTTCTGATCTCGCGACATTTGAAACACCCTACAAACACTAAGAATAACATTGTCCACGTCCACCCTGTATCCTTCAGCACAGCTGGCCGGTTTCCCTTCGTTGAAAACTTCGCACCCCTTCGCCAAACAACCCTCGACGGTGGCAGCGGGTAGCGCTGCCTGCACGCGGCAGATAAGCTGCGACGCTGTGATTGGTCGCCGCTGAAGCGTCAACTCGATCGCCGGCCGTGCTATTGGCGGACGAGTCACCGGATCATCCAATTGGAGGGGAGGTGCGGGGGGCCAGAGAAGCTATCGAGAGGCTGGGATACTGCGACCGGCAGATAGACAAGAAACGATTCGATGGTATGTACGAGTGACGAGGGATTAATAATCTGACGCTCCATTGGGATTAATGCACGGTTGCAACTACTTGCTGAGGTCGAGTTTAGGCTTAGCTGAACCTTAGTTCCGATATTTTTGTTCCACGAGATCGACTTAAAACTTAAGCGGAAATTGAAAAGAGATAAGCTAAGTCTAAGAATTCCTGTGATCAAGGTGATTTTCCTGCCCTTCTGTATTTAGTTTATCCAACTCAACAGTCGAGTATGTCAAATTACTTTTTGAACGTTTCAAATATGGATATAAATATCACAAAAATTGTTGAAGTTATCGAAGTATTCGGTTATTGCTGAAAGAAATCTGTGAGGTCGACTTGACTGTAAGAAGTCTCCCTCACCGCAAAAAAACGGGGAAAATCGTAATGTATAACTTTCAACATATCCTCTCTTCATAAAGGACAGCACAAATAATTCGTCTGGCATAGCTAATAAATATATTTCGTGGGTAGCATATTCAGTAATAATTTATTCATATAGCAAATATCACTGAATTTATACTTACTACTACTACTTTATACAAACTAGCGTATTGAGATATATGAATGACTTCCTTCCACTTCCACCAGTGACGCCGGTAGCCAAAATCTAGATAATTAAAATTTCAATAGACACGATAATGAATGTTTGCACAGATAAACAGAGTTTTCAATTCTGATTCCAAAAATATATAGCATGTCATTCATAGACATTACCAGACCTTAGTTATTTCAAAAAAACAAATAGAATTTTGTAGGTAGGCCTTGGAATTATCAGACTTGTTTCATATACCGGATTTAGCGCAAAATATCGTTGTTTATTTCCTGGTTTTATTTGTAATGATTTTAACATAAATTACATATTAGCATAGCTACTCTTTTTCCTCTACAAGAAGACGTAGTCAAATTCGGTATTGGACCCTTGTGCTTTCGATCTCCATCAGCAACTTTGTTTTTTTTTTTTTCATGGACTCCTTACTAAAATTTTGCATTTAGTTACGAATGTAATTAATTCATTTATTTATGTCACGATTTATTTTTTTTATTTATTTAATTGAAATAATATAGTACAAGGAAATTCTGTTTTTTTTCTGTAATAGCTAGGATTTGGAAATGACATGACATGTTATACATTTTTGAAATCAGAACTCTATTCATCTGTCCAATATGGTGTCTGTAAGAAAAAATAAAGTTGACGCTGAAAGACAATAGACGAAACGTCATTTTTAAATCCTGATTATGCCATGTTGTAGAGGATGAAAAGTGTCAATGTTAATGTAGTATGTATTTTAAAATCCCACTACAAATGAAGTCAGGAAAAAATTAAAACAACTTTGGGAAAATTCGGTTTCCCCTCTCTCCCCGGAAGTATCAGTTTATAATTTTTCTAAGCGGCATTTTGTTAGTTACCTAAATACGCAGGTTTGCCGCAATTTGAGCGTTTCTGAGATTTCAATGGTAAGTGTCGAATTTCACCCGGTATATTAGCAATTATTTACAGCACCATCTACGAGACACTAATCTTTTCAAAGGAGATTTCTAATTATCGTGGACAAATTCTGGTAAATGACGCTATGGTATCTCATTTCATCTCGGATAATTTTTCGGACGCGCAAATGTAGTATTAGGCTGGCTATCAGGTAGATTGCCCTAATCAATGGTGATATTTCTAGTTTCCAGACTCTTATAGATCATAGGTGTCGTGCAAGGTTTCTGAACATTGTAAAGTAGAACTACACATTGACGAGAATTCTGTCAGTGAAGACCAAATTCGCAACTAAATGGCACTGGAAAATACTATTCATGTTATTCTTCCAATAGTTTTTAGGGAAAAGGAAAGATCACAACTGGATCTGCCATCTCATTGGTTGCTTGCTCCTGAGCCACTTCATATCAAAAGGATCGTGTTCCATAAGAAACGGTCCCTGAAAATATCTCAAATTACGCCCCCCCGCCCACCTTACTGAAATTTATTAGAAAATTCGCTGTTCAGATTATGGTGAATGTGACCGATACACACTCCTAACGCATTCACCATAAATAAAAGTATCAGCAGATACCAAGCCAGCTGCAATATTATACGACAGCGACTGAATATATGCATATGTTCACCACTCGTACACTCGTATGTGGTGGTGCAGGGGGCATGGCCCGAGGTAAGTGCCCGCCCCCCGAGGTGTCGAGAGGGGCCCCGCTGATCTAGACTCCATCCTCCCACTGGACCAGTCACTCTCGCGTTTACTAAACCGACGAACCGTTTTCATGCCGGAAAAGCGGGAAATCCCGGAAAGTTCTCTATAATACAGACCAGAAGGGCAGATCTGCAAGTGCAGTAGTTGTCGGTACTGAGTGATAAGGAACGTTTCATGTGGTTAGACTGAATCGCGGCCACGTATAAAAACTGAATGATTGACAATGTTTTGCCGGATAAGGAAAAAATTCGAACATATCCGAGTATATTGACGATTGGTTTATGGATTTTACGCGCAATACTGATCTTCAATGGTTTGGAGAAAGTGAGGAGAAATAGGCAGTCAATCTTCTAAGGTAAGTCACCATTCTGTTGGGGACTTCAGGAGCGTAGTAAAGGGCGCGGTTTGGGGGTTTTAACCTCCTTCAGTCCCCACAATTTATGATAAGCTTTTATGTTTTTACATTGCCACTGCCGTTGTTTGCTCTAAAAAAACTTTCTGGCTGTGCCTTCATTCCTCCAATGTCTACCTTGTTGTAACCAAATTTCTGAAACCTGTAGTTGGTGGTGGGCTGTCAATTATTGATTGATTTGTGACACCAATAATCTTATTAATTGAATGGATTCATTCCCTTCATCTTAATCTTTCTTGGGGGTTAATGCCAACGTTATACAGGCTGGCCAATCCATGTGTGGACGGAGTATTACTCATAAACAAATACATTTTGGGAAAATCTATTTATGGCATGATATACATGACATTTTCGGGCACATTTATAAAATATTGGACACTATACAGGGTGTCCCAATTTCAACCTACATATCAAAGTTGTGATTTTTCAAATGAAATTCCTTAAATTTTATTGCATATTTGGATAAGCCAACTGAAAAGAAGAAAATTGATATAACATACTATGGAGTTTTGGTAATTAGCTACGGAGATATAAGGTGTTTTGTCTATAAAAACCTCCCACTTCGGCATCTCCTCTGTCCGCCATTTTGAAATTTGGAGTGATGAATTTTGTCTCAAAAAAAACTAACACACCTCAGCTTTTATTTTATTCGTTACTTTTTCGAATTATAAATTTGGCTCATACAGGGTAGTCAAAAACGCAAATTGTAGTTTTTCTCAAAAATTCCAAATGCATCACCCTGTATATTTGTGTAAGTTTGGATTCAGTTTTTTATAAGCTTTTTTTTGATACTAGACACATAAGAGTTTTTACGGCTATTTTTTCGGTTATTAGCACGTCTTTTATGGAACGGCTTAATTCCCTAAAACATCGCATCATCCTTGGACACAAATAAATTGTTGATTATTAAAATTAGCTTTGTGAGCATTATAATAAAACCGTGTTTGAAAATGAATTTTTCTAAAGAAGAAATGGTGAATTTGGTGTTGGTTTTGGGCGAAGCCTAAAGAAATAGTTTACTAACGTTTTGAATCAAGTGGAGCAGTGGAATATAGTAAAAAATGTATAAATAATCCAAGTGTCACCAATGAGGCGAATCAGTTGGAGGTTCTATTAAAGTTGCGGGAAAATCCCCATTTAAGTGCACGGTAAATTGGAACAGAAACTGATATATGCAGTACTTCTGTCCAAAGGATTATTCACAAGCATAGGTACCATCCATATCACCTATGCTGGCATCAGGGCCTTCGTCCTCAGGATTTCGCAACTCGAATGGAGTTTAGTAGAATAACTTTCGAGCAGTTTCTGTAGTGTGTTTCTGTTGTTGTTACTGTTGTTTTTCTCTATTACGCTTGAAGCTGATTTATGCTGTTCTGATTGTTATTAGTTTTTACGTCAAATCTGTACCCTTAGTGGCAATATGGAACTAGCCCACTGTTTGTCTTTTGTTTGCATGGATGATGTGATTTTTTTCCTTCAGTTTGGTGTGTTCTCTTGAAAGCTTGATAACTCAAAATCTAGTGAAATATTATTCCGAAAAAAGCTTATAAAAAATTGAATTAAAACTTGCACAAATATACAGGGTGATGCATTTGAATTTTTTGAGAAGAAGTGCAATTCGCGTTTTTGACCATCCTGTATAAGCAAACATGAATATTCGGAAAAGTAACACAAAAGATAAAATCTGAGGTGTATAAGTTTTTTTTGAAACAAAATTCAGCACTCCAAATTTCAAAATGGCGGATTGAGGGGTTGCCGAAGTGGACGGTTTTTCTGGACAAAACATCTCAGTAGCCAATTACCAAAACCCCTTAGTATGTTATATCAATATTCTTCTTTTGAATTGGTTTATCCAAATATGGAATAAAACTTGAAGCATTCCATTTCAAATCACAACTTTGATATGTAGGTCAAAATTGAGACACCGTGTATAACTGCCAATATTTTATAAATGCCATCAAATGTCGTGTATAACATGCCATGAATAGATTTTCCCAAAATGTATTTTTTTATGAGTAATATTCCGTCCACACATGGTTGGACCACTCTATATATGATCAAGAATATATCACTTCAAAGTGAATCAATTTTTTGTTACTGCCACGCGTGAGAATTGATAATGCATTATTTTTGGATCACTTGAGGTATTATCATCATGTTGATTCCAGTCACTTACGTTCACCAGTCTGTCCATTGAATATTTTTGTCGTTGTGAAACCACAGCAACCGTTGCAGTAATTTTAATTGAAAGACATCCCCTTCTATGGGTAGTGAGGCTACGCAGTGACAAAATGGCCAATAAACAGACTGGTGAAAGTAAGAGACTTGTATCTACAAGTTAAAAATGTCTCAAACCATTCAAAAATAATGCATGTTTGAAGTAATTTGAATTTTCATGATGGAGATATCACAAATCATCCATACCGTGGCAGTACAAGAATTGATTCACTTTAAAATGGACTTTTGATCATAGATAATGTCTATGGATGCATGTGATGGTAGACATGCTGACCCATGGATATCAAATTTTTAACTTATACTCCTTATACTTCAAAACGATTTAAACTGACCAAAAATGCAAGATACGTTTTTGTAGTAAATTTTATTATCCATAAAAATTGATAAGTGCATCTATAATAAATGAGCTACTACGTGTTCTTTTACCGTAATAAGCGGAAATGTGGACAATGTATACTAAGTGACATATAAATCCGAACACCCAGTTTAAATGGTTTTATTTTAATAAAATTTTGTATAAGTACTTAATGAAGCATAATAAGTAAATGATAAAAATTTCTAAATGATTGCACTGCTTTAAAGCCCTTTGACCTTTAATAATGTGTGGATGCACCCTGATGTGCTACGCATTCTCCAACGCGCCTAGGCATGCTTCTAATCAGGTGGTCAATGTCCTCCTGTGGTATCTCATTCCAGGCAACCACCAACTCCTCTCGAAGTGCTTCTAGAGTCTGAGGAGGACTTTGCAAATTTAGCAATCTCCTACCCATCATATCCCACACGTGCTCAATTGGGGATAAGTCGGGAGATCTTGGTGGCCATGGTAACAATGTGACATCATTATGTTGAAAAAAGTCTATTGTGACTTTTGCAACATGTGGTCGGGCATTATCTTGTTGGAAAGTTGGATCTGCCAGGGTGTCAAGATAGGGTAAAAGATGGGGTTCTAGAACTTCGTGGATATAACGCTGCGCGTTCATGTTACCTCTGATGAAGATTAAAGGTGACCTGGAACCATAAGCTATAGCACCCCAAACCATAACTCCAACAGTGTGATGAACATGTCTTTCAACAAAAAACTGTGGATTCCTCCTTTCATCACGTCGCCTTCTAACCCTGGCACGACCATCGTGCATGCCTAAACAAAATCGAGACTCGTCACTAAAGACAATACTGTTCCATTCCTGATCCCAGAGTGACCGTTGTCTGCACCACTCAAGGCGATTACGTCGGTGTCCTCGAGTTAAAGGGAGGACCCAGTGTGGCCGGTATGAAAACAAGCCAAAACTTCTCATTCGTCGGTAAACACTTCGCATGCCAATAGGTCTTCAGTGTTCTGCAAACCATTCATTTGCAATGGACCTGGTAGTGGAGAAACGGTCCCTTAAGGCCAATAATCTTAGGCGGCGATCTTCACGGTCTGTTGTTCTACGGCGGCGTCCAGTGCCCCTTGCTCTTTGCGTACGGCCTTCTCGAAGCCATGCCTGACAACACCTAACCACAGTGTCTACACTTCTTTGCACTCTAACTGCAATTGCCCGAAAAGAAAGTCCAGCTTCCGAAGTCCCACTATACGGCCCCTATCAAACTCACTAGGTTGACGAAATCGTACAGGTCTCCGTACTCTAGGCATCGTAACCGATCGTAAAGGATGTCAAAAACCAAAATCCGCCAACGTTGATTCTTTACTGCGGCTGAAATATTCATTTTTAGAGCGTTAGTGAATTAAAAAAAAGCAGTATAAAAACCGGAATGTCCAACTGATAAGGCTGAACATTTTTTCACTTGTTATTTACAGTAAGATAAATACATTCACCAACTTTTATTAAAATAAAACAATTTAAACTGGGTGTTCGGATTTATATGTCACTTAGTATAATTCTGTTCAAAAATGGTATCACTATGTTTATGTAAGATTGATAGTTTGCGAAATAATTGAACAAACGCGTTTATCACGGACTTCGGCGCTATAATAATGACTATTTGGATTTATCTTACAAAGCAATATTCTAACGATATCAAAGAAAAATCTTGTTGCATTTTTTGTATGAAAAAATTACTCCCTTGAACATCCTATTATGCTGTTAGCTAGTATTCTTTTTCTTTTACATGTATTGTTTCATTCAATGGCTGTTATAAAATGGACAGGAATGACTTTCATTATATAGGGTGCCAAGCCAGAAACGGGGGCTCATAATAGCAAAAGACAAAAAAGTCATGTACTTTTCAAATTATAGGTTTAAAAAAATGAGGAAAATCTAGACCCTGCGACTTCAGTACATCAAATAGAAGCAAGCACGGGAGTGCCCAAAAGTACCGCCCACCGAATGTTGCGAAAGAACGACCTACACCCTTAGTGAGTCAAACAATGTTACAGAGACTACGGAAGATCCGTGATTTTCAGAGAAAACTTTATTGACTGATGAGTCGATATTTAAAAAAGATGATTACATGAATCTACACAATCTACACGAGTGGCATGCAGAAAATTCACATTTGATGAGACAAGATAGATCACAGTATTGTTTTAAAGTAAACATGTGGGCCGGGATTCTAAATGTAATTGTAATAAAATTGTACCCTTTGAACTGCCAGAGTTTTTGAATTGCGAAATTCATTTAGTCTTTTTACAAAATCATTTACCAAATTTATTGGAAGACGTGCCACTCAGCATTTACAGAGACAGTTAGAGAATATGTTGTTGCGAAATTCCCTAGCAACGGTATAATTTCGTGGCCAGCCCGTTCACCTGACTTAAATCCAGTCGATTTTGTTTTACTGGGGAGCGGTGAAAGAAAAAGCTTACTCAGAGCCAATCGAAAATTTAGCTGAGCTGCATTGCTGCTGAAGGTATAGTCAACGCCAAACAAAGTGGCGTGCACGTCATCAAGGTGGGTGTGTTGAAAAATTTACATTGTTGCCAAACTTTTTGTAAAATAATAAAATTTATTATTTACATATCTAGGTTTATAAGCAATATTAACCTCAAATGAGAACAAAAATAATAGTATAATAAAATTATAGATCTGTACTTGCATAATCATTAAGTATGACAATTATTGATCAGATGACACTATGAAACTACCATATTTAATTGATAGCTTAAAGGTACTGAATAAAAATCCAAATGGGGTCCTCCAAATTTTATGCATGGTATTTATTTTACAGAATTCATACAGAAAAATGCATTCTAAAATTAGGTAAGCTACTGGTGTAAGCTTTTTCTGTACAATAAAGTTAGTCGGAGTTTCTTTCTTCAGCGCTGTCTGAATCTGAATCTTCATCACTCTCAAAGTTGATTATTAAAGGTTCGATGTCTGGTCGATCAAAAATTCGTTCTCTTTCATACCATTTAAAAATTTCTTGCTCAGTATGTCGAACACTATTTTTCCACATGTCTGGGGTAACCGTTTGTAGAGCCTCGTTCCACATATCCAAACAGTCTTTTTCACTGTTACCATCTCTACCAATATGTCTGTTATAGTAACCTTTTGCTATGCCCCAAATTAACTCAATAGGGTTAAATATACAATGGTAAGGAGGCAGACGAAGAACTTTGTGCCCATGTTGTTCCGCCAATTCATCAATCACGTATATTTTAGGTGGTTTGTTTCTAAAAAAGCAGTTATTTTAAGAATAGGAATAAACAAAAGAAATATAAACTGTCGACCAAAATATATATAATTAAGAAGTATTATGTACCGAGCAACAATACTCAATAGCTCTGTTTTAAACATTGTGTTTAAAAATGGTATGTTTTGATTTGTCAACCAGTCTTGGATATTTTTTTTTGTCTATGCATTGTTGGGCACTTTGTTCAATATCATGCTGTGATAAGGGGCGTTATCCAGTATAATCATAGACGGACTCTCCAATTTTTCTAATAACTGATGTTGAAACCATTTCAAAAAATTGTCCTGGTTCATCTCTCCATGGTAATCGCTCAATTTTGTTTTCGAAGAAAATATCGCTTCACTACCCTCAATAAACCCATTTTCATTTCCAGCATGTAATATAATGTATCTAAAATATATTAGTTTTAAATTTTATAGTGCAAATTGTGTAAAAGTACATACCTTTTACCATCTGTTTTAATAGCTTTCACGCTTTTTTGGTTTCCATTTTGCCAAGAGCGACCTATGGTCCCATTTTGAAATATCCAAGTTTCATCGAGGAAGACAAACTGGTATAAGGCCTCAACCTTGGCTTGACTGTATTGCCTTAGAAATTCCACCCTTTTCAAAGCTATACTTGGTAGTTCCATGAGCCCTCGTCGCGGATTGTCCTTAAGCCACTTAAATCCAAGATCTCTAAGCAACCGCCTTAAAGACGTGGCACTACCATCAAATAATGCCCTATCTCTTAATCGAGACCATAAAGTTTGTATCGTAACTTGTTCTTCTGAAACCATGTGTAATATGACATTATAATTTAGTTAACAAATTAATGCAAATTTCTGATAAGTTATTATAATAAGATCTTACTTTTGTGATACATATTATAGATCACTTCTCGAATGGCACTTGTATCCAATGTCGCTGTGTCGGTTACACGTTTAATATAACTCCGCTTTTTCTTGGGCGATTCTAAATTTGCATCACTTTTCACACCCTCGGAAATACGACTAACTGTCCTTAAACTAATTTTTAAAGCAGCAGCAACACGCTACAAAAAATGAAATAAAATTTCACTATTATTAATATACATTACATATAATTATTAGTAACCTATCTCTTGAACAGCATTTAAAGGCAACAAAGGCCCGTTGTTGTCCCTTTCTTGCTCAAAGTAGTGCATTAACGAGGCCACGAGTTCCTTACACCGACTATTTAACTGTTTGGGCATCTTTATATACCAAAATTGCCTTTATCTACTCGTAAAATGAATAATTTTGTTTTGAAACAAACAGTTGTTGATTTACAGTATGCGGGGCCAAAGGATTTATAAAGATTTGAAATGCCACAAATTGATTCAGTGTCAAAATTAATACAAATGTCAGTTCCCAGTTTAAATAAGTTTCAAGGTGACAATGTGTCAACGCTGCGAAATCGGTTTAGTGCGTTTACATGTCGATAAGTGATTGGAGCGTTTGCAAAACATTTTATTTCGCATAATGCGTCTAAATTTATCAGAAAGCAACTTATGTGATATTTTAATAACAATGTTTATATGACTATTAACCATAATAAGAGAGTAATGACCATTTTACAATTTATATATCACATTAATATGAAACTGCAATAGAGCAATTGTTTGTGATAGAAACCTAGGCATTAGGTCGGGGAATTTTTATCGTGATGACGTGCACGCCACTTTGTTTGGCGTTGACTATAGGCAGTTTGAACATTTATTGTGAAGTTAATAAATATATTCACGAATCAATCTGCCTTGCCTTGATGTCACTACGTAGGTAGAATGACACTGCATCTATTTGAAATTGGTAGTAATGGGAACTAAAAGATTATTACAGGGTATACGACTTAGATCTTTTTTATGTTTTTCTGATAACTATTACGACTTAGCCTGTCCCCCGTTTCCAGCTTGACGACGACTTCTGAGACATCCTGTACTTTTTTAATTAAATTTGAAAGCATGCGTTTATATGCGAGATTTAAAAATCGGTTTACAATAAGGAAGCAAACTTCCTCACACTGACCTACAAACTGCAAGAAATACTCTTCTGGTGACCGAATTACGTTTAATCCGAAGGCTATATTCACGATCACAGCCAGCCAGAAGGTCACGTTTGTGTGTACGTGTGTAGACCCAGCAAAATGGAGAAAGGGCACGTATAGAGCAACCGGCAACAACGGGTAATTTGGCGAGATCACGTACACTTCCTGCTTTTCCAGTTTCTCCAATACTGGTTCTCCAGCTGTAGAGCAGTCTCATTTTGAATTGCCACGTGAATACATCGCATCACAAAACGGACGTTATGGTACCTCGGCAAAATTCACATCCGAAATATGAGTTTTTGAATTCAATATTGTTGCTTGTGATCGAAATTGAATCCTCTGTGGCTGAAATTAATTACTACCAATGCTTAAGTCTAGAGCGGGATATGCTCAAAGATGGATACGACTATGAGCAGATGGTAAGTCCGTTTTTTAGAGCACTGGCATCTGAGTTATTTCTGTTTTCGGCACTTGTTTTCTTTTTATCTTGATAATTATATATATATATATATATATATATATATATATATATATATATATATATAGTAGTAGTAAACAAGCAAACGATCTCGTCCTACCTTGTCAAGAATTTGGTTGGTACACAGTCCATGAAATAACCTTTTGGCGAAGAGTTTCCATTTATAAGGATAAAGTACGGGTCTGGATACATTGGTGCAGCGGATTTTACAGTTTTCAGTCGTTTTCGGCCATATTTATATAACCTCGGAGTGACGTAAAATTGACAAGTTGACAGTTTGTTCTTCCTGATCCATACTACATAAGAAATTACTATACAGAGTGTCATGACCCGCAAAAAGAAGAAGGAAGAAGAACAACAACAAGAAAAGCCCGAGAATGAAAAAAACTGCATCACAGATGAAGAAAATCGACCTGATTCGACTAATGTAAAAAAGATATTAGAAGAGAATCGATCCCTGAAGAAAACACTAGCAGAAAAGGAGGAAATAATTCGTCAGCTCAATAACGAAAATTTAAAACTAAAAGAGCAGCAACTGTCAATAACCGCAAGTATTACTGAGAAGGATATAGCATCAGCATTAAATAGAATTAATATGAGACTCGACGAAGTTGAGAAAAACCAATTACTAAAAGAAAATTCATACACACAAATCTTAAAACAAACGACACCTATTACTAAAAGGCAATCACTGAAATGCATCACAGTTATTCCAAAAGAAAACCAATCTTGCGATAATACGAGAAGAGAATTGAGTAAGAGAATAAATCTTTCATCTCTGAACATTCAAATAGAAAGTGTGAGAAACTCAAAAAATGGCGGAATTGATATAAAAATTGATGAATCAAACCATAATAAACTGAAAGATGAACTTCAAAATAAATTGAATGAAAAATACCAAGTTACCGAGCCGAAAATGTTAAATCCAAAAATTAAAATAATAAATTATAAAAGTAGTGAGAAACCGAATGAAAAGCAAATTGAAGAAGATCTTATACATCAGAATTATATGATTCAGAGTGGAGACATACAAGTAAAGTTTATCAAATATTTTCCATCAAGAAACAATTACACTATCTACGCGGAAACTTCTGGAAAGCTATTCAAAAAAATCTTCGAAGACAATAATAGAAGAATACTTCTGGGATGGCAATGTTTGACAGTATATCAAAATAACGACATTTCTCAGTGTAGAAAATGCTACCGTTTTAATCATACAGAAAAGAATTGCAGGAATGAGAAGATATGTGCCAACTGTGGCAACGGTCACGGAAAAGAAAATTGTAAGCATGTATCAATAGAATGCTGCAACTGTAGATGTGGAAATGAAAGATATAAAAAAAATTATAATATTAACCACTCACCTACCGACAAAAACTGTCCATCGTACAAATATTATCAGGAACAACAAAACATAAGGATACTTTTTTAAAATTCAAGTTCATCTTTTACTACTCCTATCTCTAAAGAGGACCTAAAAATGTCAGTAAATAAATACATTAATGATTTCCAAATTCCAAGTATTGCAACAAATATAGCACAAAACGTCGATGAACTTAATTTATGTACACAAAATTCTGATGCAAAATTTCGAATTTTTAATATGAACATAAGGAGTATAAAACACAACATTGATTACTTAAAAATACTACTCGACCAAATATGGTACAATTTTGATCTAATAGTTTTAACTGAAACGTGGCAAGTGGCTGATATTTCTTGCTTCAACCAGCAGGGATATGACACGCTGTATAACTTTGGCACTTATAACCAAAACGATGGGGTGATAGTTTTTGTAAGAAATAAACTGCAATATAATCATGATACATTCACTTTCACCGATGGAATCAAAATTTTAAACATAATGATCCAAATTAACCATAACAAAATTGAGGTATCTGCAATTTATCGTCCGCCATGTTCAGAACCCCACGAGTTTTTAAAGAATATCGATTTTTTTTTCAAAATCAAAATAAAGTTCATTTAAAGCAACATATTTTCTTGGGAGATGTCAATATAAATATTTTGGACGATGATCCCATCACAAATGAATACTTGAATATCCTATCAAGTAACGGATTTCTGTCCTATATAAACCTACCTACAAGGTCCATCAGTGCCACATGTATAGATCACTGCTTTGTGAAAGACCTATCCAACAAAATTACTTGTATACCAATAATCCTAGAAAGCGATATTACTGACCACTTCTCCACTATTTTACTGATATCTTCAAATGAAAAACATTCTAACATCCCTACCGTTAGTAACAACCAGGAAAATTACAAATTTTTTGTTGACAATTCAAAACTAATATCAAATGTCAAACAAGAATCCTGGGAACAATTATACTCTATAAATAATATAGACAAAGCAACGGGACTGTTCATAGAGAAAATAAAAAACTAATAGATATTAGTACCAATAAAGTAATAATTAGTCACAAAGAGAAAAGCAGAAATGCCTGGATTACCAAAGGATTAATAACATCGGCAATAGAAAAAGAAAGACTATATAATGTAATGAAACTAACGCCAACTACAGAGAATACCGACTGCTACAACCAATATAAAAATAAATTTATAGAGCTTGTAAGGCAAACCAAACGAAAACATTACCCAAATAAATTGAATAATAACTTAAATGATCCTAAGCGGCTTTGGACAACTATTGATGAGATTACTGGGAAAACAAAAGCTAAAGAGTATGTCACTGAGTTAAATACAACATCGGGAACAGTATTAAAAAATACTCAACAGATATGCGATGAATTTGTACAATTCTTTACTGACATAGGCGAAAATTTAGCAAGTAATATACAAGCAAATGTACAAAATACTCAGCCTCCAAAAAGAACTTTGAACTCATTTATTTTGGATAAAGTCGAGCAATGTGAAGTATACACCACTGTTATGTCCTTAAAAAATCGGAAAAGACCTGGGTTCGATGGTATTAAAAGCGAGCATTTGAAAATGATAGCCGAGGACATAACAGAACCACTCACTTACCTAATCAACAAATGCTTTGAATCTGGCATATATCCCTCAATTTAAAAAAAAGGTGATATAATACCGATACATAAATCAGGAACAAAAACAGATGTTAACAACTATAGACCAATATCAATAATATCCAGTGTAGCAAAGGTTTTTGAAAAAGTTTTATCTACTAGAATGATTCGATACCTCACAAAATTCAAAATTTTAAGTGAAAATCAATATGGATTTACAGAAGGGAAGGGTACATCGGACGCAATAACTAAAATTGTAAATCAAATACATCAAAATATTGATAACAGAATCCCTTCAATCTGCATTTTTGTTGATTTAAAGAAAGCTTTCGACACAGTTAATCACAAATTATTATTAGAAGCATTGGAGAGAATTGGTTTCAGAGGAAACGCGTACTCACTGATCGAAAGTTATTTGTCAAATCGCCCACAATCTGTGCAGATATCAGGATCATTTAGTAAAGAAATGTATATTAAGTGTGGTGTCCCACAAGGAACTGTCTTAGGTCCGCTGTTATTCAATATATATTTAAATGATATTTTCCAAATTAATTGTGTTGGCAAAATAACTAGTTTTGCAGATGATACTGCAATATTATATGAAGGCACTGACTGGTGTGATCTGAAAAATGTAATTGAAAATGATTTTATCAAAATTATAAGGTGGTTTAACAGTAGAAAATTAAGCATTAACTACTCTAAAACACATTTTTTACCATTTGGATCTTATGCTAGACATCTGCCAAATTACACAAATTTATCCTTCAATATTAATGATCAAAAAATGCAAATGAATAGAGTGCCCAACATAAAATACCTTGGAGTGGTATTGGATCCTCACTTACGATGGGACATCCATGTCAATTATATTTTAAAGAAAGTTAGATTTGTATCCTACAAAATTAAATACCTTGGGAATATATTGACTGAAAAATATCTTCGAACATTATACCATGCACTGATTGAGCCTCATCTCACATATGGTATATTAGCATGGTGAGCTGCATGTTCCTCACATATCTATAATTTAGATGTTTTTCAAAAAAGTATTCTAAAAATGATATTTAAAAAACCGAAACTTTATCCAACTGAAAAATTATATGCAGATGTTCGAATGTATGATATAAGACAGCTTTATTTCTTACACAGTATCACTCACTACCATAAATTTGTAAACACCGACCAAAATATTAAACATAATCATTATACCAGGTACAAAATTCGTGGCACAGTAGTTCCTCAACCGCATAAATCTATAATGCAGCGATCATATCTCTATTTAGCGCCTAAATTTTATGAAATTATACCTAAAGACTTAAAAGATTTACGTTTCGGAAATTGTTTCAAAAGAAATTTAAAAAAGTGGCTACATTCTATATCTAGGACTGAAATTCATAAACTCATAAATACGAACATCAACTAAATACATAATCTACTGTAGCTAATTTTTGTCCTTTTTTGTCATTTGCATTCTACAGTTTCAACTTAAATTTATTGGTCCATGTACAGGCGATGCCTTCTATTGGGCCTGTTTTGATTTTATATTTATTTACTCATATTGTTTGTTATCTTTGTACATTGAGTGAATAAATATTATATTATTATTATTAATTATACAAAGACGCCTATTATACCGAGTATTTCAAATTAGACTCTCAACATTGGAATCTCGGAAACGGTATGAGATGGGGACAAAGTTGCGCATTTAAGTAACTAAGAAATTAGCAATTGTCTCAATTCAGAATAATTCCAAAGATAACAAAAAAAACGATGTTTGCAAAAATCTCTTTTATTTTGATTTTACTTTCACATTATCATATTTCTCCTCTTCAAGATAGCATGATTTTAATTTCAATATTATGTTTCATTTCTTACCCTCCATAACTTTATTTTTTCCTATGAACGCCATATTGGATGTTTATGGAGGTGAGTAGAGCTTTCAATTATTATGATTTGACAAATGTCAACATTGGCAGTGCCAAACCTTAGTTATTTCAAAGAAAATGACATTTTCCTAGTTGGCTATGAAAAAGCCAGTTTATCACACGCTCATTCGATCATACCATCAATCATCTCAGCAGTTGAGAAGCGTTTTTAAAGGACGTTCAGGTCATGTAGCCATTTGTCGAATATAACATACGTTATTTTAACATAACGGAGCCCCTTTAGGTGACACCACAGCTGTTGATTAATATTATTCTATTATTTAAATGCGTGATATGATATGTGTATCGGTTTAGATATGACAGATATGAAATGTGTTTAGCAACCTATAACATCGTTGAGTCTTTCACTTACTCTAATAGTGTTGGTCAGTAATATCGCACGGGTATCATGTAAAAAACCTATAAAACGACAAAAAAACCTATAAGATGTCAACTTGCAGACCAGGTACTAGGCAGTCTGATAAGTCCCTGAAAAATGAAACACGGAGACGTTTTTTTGGCCAAAGTCGGGTTTATTTTTCAACATACTCTCCTTTTAGGTCGATACAGCGAATCCAACGATTTTCTAACTTTTTGATACCGTCCGAAAAGTACTCGATCGGAAGGTCTCCAAAATACGCTTCAGTTTCAGCTATGAGCTCCTCATTTGAGTAAAAACGCTTACCGATGAGCCATCTCTTCAGGTTAGGGAATAAGTAATAGTCGCTGGGGGCCAGGTCTGGTGAATACGGTGGCTGAGGAACCAATTCGAAGCCGATTTCGTGCAATTTTGCTTGTGCAACTAAGCATGAATGAACAGGCGCATTGTCGTGATGATAAAGCGGTTTTTTCTTCTTCAAATGCGGTCGTTTTTCGGCGATTTCGATTTTCAATCGGTCCAATAATGATGAATAATATGCTCCGGTTATGGTTTTACCTTTTCCAAGATAGTCCACGAATATTATGCCATGAGCATCCCAAAATACGGAGGCCATAACCTTTCCGGCCCATTGTTGCGTTTTTGGACGCTTCGGAGCACTTCGGCCCGGTGGAACCCACTGTTTTGCCTGTTGCGTTGACTCAGGAGTGTAGTAATGGATCCAGGTTTCATCCATGGTTACAAATCGTCGCAAAAACTCGGTCGGCTTACGCGAAAATAATGCCAAATTCTGCTGGGAAGTCGTCACACGAATTCGTTTTTGGTCCACTGTGAGCAAACGCGGCACCCATCGCGCGCAGAGCTTCTTCATGCCCAAAACTGAATGGACGATATTGCCTACGCGTTCCAATGACATGCCTACAGCATTAGCTACCTCTCTCAATTTCACTTTGGGATCATTCAACATCATATCATGGATTTTTTCGACGTTTTCTGGTGTAGTGACCTCTTTTGGGCGCCCAGATCGTTCAGCATCAACTGTGCTTGTACGGCCACAACGAAACTCCGTAAACCACTTATGAATCGTTCCAATCGACGGTGCAGAGTCCGGGTAATACTTATCCAGCTTGGCCTTGGTCTCGGATATCATTTTCTTGCGTAGATAGTAGTGTTTGATCAAAACTCGAAACTCGGATTTTTCCATATTAAAAAAAACTCTGAGGTTAGTCGCTTCTCAGTGCTGTAACTTGTAAATGTGTAAACATGAATGGCTGAAGTTTTGACAGGTGTCATTTGAAGGATCAGGCTCGACAAAAATGGTTCGCATTAGTGAATACTAATGCCATCTCTTAGAATTTTCAGGTACTTATCAGACTGCCTAGTAGTTTTTAGGGCGCAAAGAGTCATTCCACGTTTGCTCGCTAGGATCGTTGTGAACGTCCATCTTTGGAGGAATCACTCAACTAAACTACACGCATTATTGGTTGCATAGTTTTGTGAGGCTGAGTGATCCGTGTCTGTTGTTTTTATCTCTGAGAAGAAAGTTGGTTGAATAGCAAGATCGCGTCAGGATGATTATGTGTATTGGTCTGCATGTGTATAAAATCAGTGATATTTGCTGTGTGAGAACATCATTACTGAATATGACGGGTTATTTATATGTTGTGCTTTCTGAAGGGAGGTTATGTTCAAAGTTATAAATTACGGAAAACTGAGGAGAATTACGGGAAATCATCACAGCGCCAGCGTTGTGTGTAATTACTGTTAGCATGTATATGGCTTGTAATTCTACAGTGTACAGTGAATATAATTATTTCTTGTCTCTCTCATTTTTGAAATTGAGCAAATTTGTATATGTAATTTCCAGAATGGAATGGAAGTGGATGCGCAACTAATTTCTAGCTTTGAATCTCAGTTAAGTGTATTTGAGACAAGAACCCAATGTAATTATCATCAACGCATACAACATACAGCTTAGACCTCTAGTAATGCCATCTCAGAAGCAGATTTTACATCACATCAGAGCCAAAGATTGATCAGAAGCCTCATGACGTTTAGGCAACACGTACAACTAAGTGCTAAGCTAACATATTGTAGAAAAACCTACATGATGTCAAAAAAATCGGCATAATGTCACTTTTCAGGATACGTGATATTCGTGCCGTTTTCAATGCTTTCATTACTTTCCCTATACAGGGTGGCCAATATATAACTGACTGATTTAAATTACGCGCCATTTCTGATACACGCATTTCAGTTGGTAGCGCCGTGTTTTTATACAAATTGAGACGTGGTATACAATCTACGAAAGCAAAACTCACAACAGACTAAATAATATAATAAAAGAAGCGAAAATAAGTCACCTCAAAGGAGAATTTGATAAACTTCAAAACAGCGTCACAAAAATTTGGTATTTTGTTGCAAAAAATGTAACCTAAAAAACGTGAAAACCCAATCACTGGTCCTAAACAAGACAATGGTGAAGCAACAAAAAAAATGATACCGACATGGCTGAAAAATTGCGTCTATCGCAATTTTTTTTGCGGCAGTATATTTATAGACTTCTAACCCCAGTAATTCAACGTGCCTACTAGGCATACACATATATAACCTCGTATATTTGCCGTTAAGAATTCGGTTATTGTGTATATAAAGTACATTAGCTGATGCTCGCTCTCGGGTGAAGTCCACGCGACGAATGTTTATCCAAACAGCTGAAAAGAGGCAACTACCAGAGCAATATAATTTATTGAAAGTAGATAATCAGATAGGGCAACAACATTAGGGCTGTAGTTATTCAGGTGGGAAATAACGAATAGACGGTCACCAGTCTTCTGCGAGTACGAAGATGTTTTGTGGAATGAAAAATCTCATACATTTTTAGTACCTTGCCCTCAAGCAAATAATTCCAGGGCGAGCGAAGGTTGTCCTCGATTATATATATATATATATATATATATATCTTGAGACATGGTCATTGTCGTCTAGACCAGTTAGGTGAAAAATAAAGCTTCCGCCTTTAGTTGGGTACTTCGACAAAATTCAAGCAATGAGGACTCTTTATACTTTATTAGTCTCTAGCTTTCAATGGACTTTGCCATCTTCATCTGGAGCTGCAATAACATTGAGAAGAAATAGCAACTACATATTCTGCAAAATGATTTTAAGTTAACTTACAATAGTATGGGAGATTGTTGCCAAATATTATTAACGTCTAAGTTGAGGGAAACATTTAGCAGCCTGGTGACAGCTGGATACATGGTACATTCGTTAAAATTAATATAAAATACACACAGCTGTATGTCAGGAACTAAACAAAACGAATTAAAAATATTTAGAACGAAAGTTAAAATTACATATGTATATGTATGATATGTTAAATAAGAAGTTGTCAACAGACCAGTTGAACAACCTATATTGTTGATGAGATGGACAATTGAATTAAACAATTATTATTTGATTATGGGAAAGAAAAACAATTATTCAAATTTGAATGATATGGAAATTTTGGAGGGAAAGGGTGGAATAGACCAAATAACCATATTCCATTTATGGTTGTGAAAAGTCAAAATTTGGAGGGATGTGTAAGTGCTCGAAGTTTTCGCAGTTTAGCAGATATTAGTAAATGACGCTCAGTTGCTTAACATCTGTCTTCTTATTCATACAGTTGTCATCCATGAAAATGTGGGACATTTCCAGGAATAAACGTTAGGATAGCTGTTTTTCTTTATCAAGAACTTTGATACTTGTGTAGTTCATAGAGTGCCCTGTTGAATTGACATGAGAAGCCTAGAATCACTTTTGTGTGATGAAATCCTTCCTTTTAGAGATCTGAAGTCTGACCTATGTATATTTGGTTGCAATTATTGCAATTGATAGAGTATGCAGTATCAGGTGGTTCACGATGTAATTTTAACTTTCGTTCTAAATATTTTTAATCCGTTTTGTTTTGTTCCTGACATACAGCTGTGTGTATTTTATATTAATTTTAACGAATGTACCATGGATCCAGCTTTCACCAGGCTGCTAAATGTTTCCCTCAACTTAAACGTTAATAACATTTAGCAACTATCTCACATACTAGTGTTAATTTAAACTCATTTTGCACAATTGTTGCTATTTCTTCTCAATGTTATTGCAGCTCCTGATGACGATGGCAAAGTCCATTGAAAGCTAGAGACTAATAAAGTATAAAGAGTCCTCAAGCGCACAATAGTTTTTTGCCAATCATATTAATTATGTCACATGACCGGCTATTCGGGCTTCCATAGCCCACCTTCCAGTACTTGAAAAAGTTGATCCATCATGCGTATTTAAAGCCCATAATTTTTTTTTGCCAAATCATCAATGCTTCTTTTCACTGGTAATAATTATCATCTGTAGACTTATACTAGGGTACACGGAAAAAAATAAAGATACCAAAAACTGATTCAGACAAGTCCATTTATCCTACTCTAATATTTCAGACGTTCAGAATGGTTACCTACCATCGGAGACGGATAGAAAATATCGAAATTATCTATTTTCCAGTAAAATTGTTTGTAACCCAGAAGGGCTCAACAATATTCTGTTTCTGTATCCATATAAGGTACAATAATGTTGAATAAAATGGCGGTGCTACTAAGAAAAGCGGCGACAAAGGGCAGTAAAAGGACATAATGGCGGAACGTGAGGGAATGCAGTCCGAATGAGCTAGAACAAACCCTTTTGCATAACTCGCATTTCAGGTTTCGAGGGAAGTGATGCATTATGTTTTTGTTTGGAAAGGTGATGTCTACGTTTCAACCCGTTGCCAACGAGCGGCTGCTGCTGTCGATAAACATATCGAATACTGTGAGTTTCGAAAGTACGACATAAGCAATGCTGGAAAGTATCTGAACACTAATGGTTTCTGAAGAAATATCTATACAGAGTGATTCACAAGTCGTGAACAAAAATGAAACATCATATGCAGGACCGCATTTTAAGGGGAGTCTTCTATGTAACAGTTTTTCCTCGAGGACTTCATTAAAAAGATACGTTGAAGTTTAAAAAAGAAAAACAATTTTTCTTCAAAACCGTCAAAACCTAAGTATTGTCCACATTCAAAAGTCTTTACTTAACATTAACGTGCACCAGTGGCGGAGATACAGAGGATAAGAGGATTGTTTTTCCAAATAAAAATAGTAATTGCTGTTGTTTTTTTCCTAGAGTGCACTGTTTTCGTAAAAATAAAACAAGTTAGATCATTCATTTAAGAACCGAGATACAATTAGTTTCAAAATAAAATAGACGTTTTTTGGGAGATAGTTTGTCAAAGTTATGTGTTATAGTGAGCGGTTTTGAAGATATTATAAAAAAGTATTTTATTTTTAAGCTTCACCACCCCGTATCTTTTTAATGAAGTCCCCGAGGAAAAAATGTTGTGTATGATGTTTCAATTTTGGTCACGGCTTGTGAATCACCATGTATATTCGATCAGTAGTCGAGAAAATATTTCAATATTGCAAGTGTTTTACTGAATTTTTGGGTTAGACATTTTCTATAGCTTGACCTGGACATCATTTTTATAACCTGATAAAATTAACGAAATTAGACAATTTCGTATAGTTTAGAAAATTGGTAGAGGATGAGGACCTTAGCATATTCACTGTAATGTCAGTGTCTGTCGTTAGTCTGTCAGGTCTGGTGGCCCACAAGTCAGAAAAAGACAAGTAATTGTTTTACGTCAATATTCGAGGTGAGATAGATCTAGGGGCTGTTACATTGTTCTATATAAATTTTGACTTGTCCTGAACTAAATTTTGCGTGTTTGGATCTTGAAACTATATTTCTGAAGGTCTAAACAGGAATTTAATTTTGTTTGCGAATCTCCTAGACTGTGTTATCCACTGCTTCACGCAACAAAGGGTTGTTGTGCGATTTCGCTTGCTGGTAGCGCCATTGAGCCATACCTATGATGTAATCCCTAAGGTACGGGATGTCAAGATCTCTATGGATGGTATCGTTTGATACATACCATGGGGCACTAATTATTGTTCTGAGAGTTCTACTCTGCAGAACTTGTTAGTTTACGCGTATGTGACTTAGATAAAAGACACCGAGCCGCACATGCGTAGGTTATTGCAGGTCTGATGATGGGTTTGTATATCCAAATCTCAATTCTGAGGTTCTACATAAAGAGGATACAGTTGCCGAAATGTAATTTGGAATTTAACTTCTAGTTGTTCAATATGTGCCTGACAAGTCATACCCTTGTCTAGTGCAAGATCTAAATATTTGGCCCTGTTAGCCCAAGGTATCGAAACGTCATCCACAGTAATCTCTTACGGAGCACAACGGCTTTTTTTATAAAATAGATAGGCCTGTATCTTTGAAAACTTAATTTTGATTAGCCACCGATTCGCCCATTCTAAAACCTCGTCCATCACTTCCTGCAGCCTGTCACGGACTATGTCACTAGAACATGACTGGGCTACTAATGCGGTGTCAGCATAGAGGTAGACTTCACAGTCGCTTGGATGGGAGCTATTCCTTGAGGTGTCAAGATGAACAAGAGGTCTCTAAACGGGCAATATTATAATATATGACGGGTGGAAAAACGAATGCAATGATGTTCATCTTTGATGAAGCATTTCCGACGATTTTGCAGGGGTGTGAAGTTAGCCCCCGTAGTAGTATTTTAAAAAATGTTCGAGAGGGTCGGAATATCATTTTTTAGGGTTGACAAATGTCTGCGATGAGTGGACAAATGAATGCAATGATGATATGTTTCAAATACTCAGATATCGAGAACTGGTTTGATTCCTAACAAATCATTTTCAGCAATTTTGAAGACATTTCACTAGAAATTTAAGGTCAATTTTTTTCCATTTCCACAAAATTCAGGAGCTGGTCAAATGAAACTATAGGGTGGACAAATGTGGAATGGCGATGGACAAATGAGAGAGCAAAACGATTTTTCAGTATTCAAAAATTTTGGGGCCTGCATGAAGTTATCACCAATTTTTTTTTATTTTATTAGGATACAACGAGTGGATAAATCAAATGAATTGGTGGAAATATGTGGACAAATGATGGACAAACGAATGACATGAATGAATTGCTAGCCCGCAGTTTTTTGGGGCTAACTTCACATACATATTGTCAAGACATATCTAAGACATAACTGATACAGCCGAGACATACAGGGTGTCCAATAAGTTCCAAAATAAACTTAAGGAGAAGGGAGACTTTGGACTGTCCTCCCAAATAACAAAACCTTACCTATATAAAAGCGTCACCGTTTTTGAGATATTGAATTTTTTCTTAAATTTAAAAAAACGAGCCTTTTCATCTGTGGTCTTTAGCTGCATGTACGAGGGATGTCTTTTAAGTTTTGCATATAGAAACATAATAGGTCGCGCGGATTGAACGTCAGTACTGAATCTTAACCTCACTCTTTAGTAAACTTAAATTCAAAGTTTCATAACAATACGTGCAGTGTTCTCACTACAGTGAATTTTTAAGTGTCACCAAGTCATTAGAAAAATGGAACCGAGAACACTTTCGCGCCATAATATATTACAACTTTCAGAGACAATTATCGCAACAAGAATGCCTTGCTGAGTTACTGTCTGTTTTCGGCAACGAAGCGCCACATCAGTCGACAATTTCCCGTTGGTATGGAGAATTCAAACGTGGACGGTGGGTGCACGAAAAGCGGCAGTCACCCAGGAAAACGTCGATGCTGTGCGCAAACTCATCATTGAAGATAGACATGTGACATATCGCGAGATTGAGGCGTCCTTGAAGATCTCAAAGACCTCAATTCAAAAAATTGTAAATGAAGAATTAGGAGTAAGAAAATTAGTTTCTCGTTGGATACACCACCTGTTGACTGACGAGCAGAAAGCAGCCAGGGTTAATTGGTGTCAAAAAACGCTTAACCGTTTCAATTCCGGAAACTCAAAAAATGTGTACAGCATTGTTAGTGGTGATGAATTGTGGATTCACTGTTATGAACCAGCAAATAAACGACAGTCGCCTGTTTGGGTGTTCCAAGGTGAAGAAAAGCCAACAAAAGTCTTCCGTTCTCGAAGTGTTTCGAAAAAGATGGTCGCGACGTTTGTGTCAAAAGCGGGTCATATTGCAACAATTCCTCTTAATGAGCAAAGAAATGTTACTGCGGATTGGTATACCACCATTTGTTTGCCAAAAGTCATCACCGAGCTTCGAAAAATCAACCCTGAAAGAAGAATCATCCTCCACCAAGACAATACAAGCTCGCACACAGCCCAAAAAACAAGGCAGTATTTAACGGAAGAAAACGTGGAATTATTGGACCATCCTCCATATAGTCCCGATCTAAGTCGTAACGATTTCTTTACTTTCCCGAAAATTAGCAACAGACTGCGTGGTCAAAGGTTCCAGTCACCAGAAGAAGCAGGTGACGCATTCAAAAATGCCGTTTTGGATCTGCCAGCAAACGAGTGGAATAAGTGCTTCGAAAATTGGTTCGAGCGCAAGCAGATGTGCATTAATCTTCGTGGAGAATACTTCGAAAAACAATAAAGTCATTTAAAACTACCTACCGTGTTGTTTTATTTCCATATGCAAAACTTAAAAGACATCCCTCGTACAAATAAGGTTATACTTTGTTCATTTTTTCTATAAAATACTTCTAGATAGTTGCTTTATCATATACAAATACAATGTAGTTAAAAGATATTAAGGGACCATGATCAAATAAGGACTATTTGAGATTTATAACCCTGATATTTTTTCTCAACTTTGACCATCTGTGGTGAAACAAAAATGTACTGGGCTATAATTGCATTATATTGAATAAAAAGATTGCTCATTGAATACAGATTTCAGAAAGGCACCTATGGAATAGAAAAAAGTGATAGCTGCTTTTGTAAGTGACTGACACGCACTAGAATGTAATTATTGGATTTAAATTCAAGTTGCCGATCAGTGACATGCCAAATAGTACAAACCTACATTTTTATTACCTGCTCCTGATATGATTTTATGAAAGTTGAGGAAACAATATCAGAAGGTCCCAAAACAGTCTATTTTATCACGGTTCCTTAATATCTTTTAACTACATTGCATTTGTATATGAATAAAAACTATCTAGAAGTATTTTATAGAAAAAATGAACAAAGCATAACCATATTTGTACATGCAGCTAAAGACCACAGATGAAAAGGTTCGTTTTTTAAAATTCAATATCTCAATAACGGTGACACTTTTATATAGTTATAGTTTTTGTTATTTGGGAGGTCAATGCAAAGCCTACATTCTCCTTAAGTTTGTCGTGGTATTTATTGGACACCCTGTATAAACGAGCCATATGCAAAGAGGTCGCAACCATCTCGTATGAGTCTGCATATTCAAAATTGATGTAGTTAACTCCGAACGATTGAAAACTGACAACTAATAATTCACTATAACTGCCAAATGTTATGGTATTTAAATTTTATTGTAACCATGTGTTTATAAGTGATACGTTGCACCCACCAGACCCACCTAATCTGAAATAGGTTGATAATTGAGCGTATAATTGATCCATCAGTATTGGTTTTGTGTAGCTCTGTTTATAGTCCAGTAAATTTGGTTTACAATATTCACTTTTCGTAACAATGTGATTCACACTCACTGATTACACATGTCCACAAAAGGGTATCGTGCAATAGATAGATATACACTTCCCATGCAACGCTGTCATCAGTTGGTCCGTAAAGGGTTATGTTCGGTACAAGTTGGACCCTCTAAAGAAAAAGTTGACTGAAATGTATAACAAAAATCAGCTAAACGGGCCAATACAGGATGTTTCAGAACTATGGGTTCAAACTTGTAGGGGTTATTCAGTGTAACAGTAGAAAACATTTGAGTATAGGGACCCATATCCGGAAAAGTGTCACTACGGCACTACGGCCCTAGGACGCGTTAAAATTTAGAAAGACGATGAATTGCCTAAATAGGATTTAATGCATTTAATTTTTTCCTATTGTACATGATATCGTCACAACAATTGTTCAAAATGTCTTCCTACAACCTGAATACACCGTTCCTGTGGGGACATGTAAAGTCTTTGGTTTACCAAACTCCAGTAGAAACGGAGCAAGACTTGATTGGACAAATTACAGCAGCATTTGAAATAATTCAAAACGAGTATCAAATTTTTAGTCAAGTCCGTCGATATCAAATTGAATTGAATTTTGAACACTTGTTGTGATGATATCATGTACAAAAGGCAAAAATTAAATGCATTAAATCCTAGGCAATTCATCGTCTTTCTAAATTTTAACGCGTTTTAGGGCCATAGTGCCGTAGTGACACTTTTTCGGATTTGGGTCCCTATACTCAAATCTTTTCTACTGTTACACTGAATAATCCCTAGAAGTTTGATCCCTTAGTTCTGAAACACCCTGTATACGTATAAATCGTACGAATTGTGTTGTAAACGTAAGTGATATCAAAGAGGGACAGCGTTTGGAATACCAAAGGATACCAAAAAATCGCAATGCTCGGTTCCTATAGCTATAACATAGTTAGTATGCCTCTGTCGCCATGATGTATCAGAAAGTAACACAATGGTGTTGGATTACAAAAGCAAGTGTCAGGCGTCTAGGGGGGGAGGGGCGCCACCCGCGAACCCCTCTAAATCCGCCACTGGTTTCAACTCATCCATTTAACAATAACCTTCACAACAATAAAACGTAGAATAAAAGTATTTTTTTTGTTGATGATATATTTAGGTAATCAACAAAATGTCGCTTAAAAAGTTTCGAAAGTCAAAGTAAGATTTTTTAAGAGGTATAGGATTTGATTTTCAAAAAAACACAAAAAATTTGAAAAAACTATTAAATCTTTATTTGAGTCGATAGAACAGTCGATATAATTTAATGTTTAAAGATTATTTCATGTAAATGTTGGCCGCGGCTCCGCTTTAGATGGCCCATGCGCAAGGTCCAATTTTGGCACACTCTCTCCAACATATGGGCCGGTACTCACGAATAAATACTTCAATATTGGCTTCCAGTGTGTCAATCGTTGCTGGTTTATCCCTGTAGACATTAGCCTTAACATGGCCCCACAAGAAATAGTCCAACGGCGTTAAATCACACTATCTAGGCGGCCAATTGACGGGCCCCAAACGTGAGATAAACTGTTCACAGAAATCGCCTCTCAATAGGGCCATTGTTTCGTGTGCGGTGTGGCATGTGGCACCGTCTTGTTGAAACCACATGCCAGCCAAGTCCAGCTCTTCCATTTTGGGCAAAAAAAGTTTGTTATCATCGCACGGTAGCGCTCGCCATTCACAGTTACGTTCCGGCCATTGTCGTCTTTGAAGAAGTACGGCCCGATGATGCCACCGGCCCATAATCCACACCAAACAGTGATTTTTTTCGGGATGCATTGGTAGCTCTTGGAATGCTTCTGGCTGGTCTTCACTCCAGATGCGGCAATTTTGCTTGTTACGTACCCATTCAACCAGAAATGAGCTGCGTCGCTGAACACAATTTTTCGATAAAAATGTGGATCTTCCTCCAACTTTGCCAGCGCCCATTCACCAAATTGGAAACGTTGTGGGAGGTCGTGTGGCTTCAATTCTTGCACCAGCTGTATCTTATAAGGTTTTACACCCAAATCCTGTAGCAAAATTTTCCACGTAGTGGAGTAACAGAGGCCCAATTGCTGCGAACGGCGGCGAATCGACATTTCACGGTCATCACTAACACTGGCGGATACAGCCGCAATATTTTCTTCAGTCCTCACTCTACGTCTGCGTGTTGGTGGTTTAATGTCCAATAATGTAAACTGGGTTCGAAATTTAGTCACAAGCTTCCGAATAGCTCCCTCAGTAGGCCGACCAAATTGCCCATAAATTGGAAGCAGTGCTCGATGCACTCTCTTAACCGAGCATGAATTTTGATAGTAAAATTCAATAATTTGCAAGCGTTGGTCGTTCGTAAGTGGATTCATAGTTAAATTATGGACCAAACTGAACAAGGACAATGACACAAGACACGATTCACGCGTCATCTGTCAAAAACAGTGTTGCCAAAAAGATACTAGCAAAAAAATCACCCATTACTTCCCGAGAGAGATGGAAAAAACGAATTTTTCCAAAATCGTCTTTTTTCACTGGCTTTATTTGTAGTAAGATTTCAAAATAAAATGCACATTAACATCCCCATTATTCCTCCCCTGCAAGATGATTTCAATATGACGTTTCGTCTCTTATCCTCCAGCATCAACTTTATTTTTTCTTATAGACGAAATATTAGATTTTTGCGCAGATAGAGTTCTTATTTCTGATTTCAAAAATGTATGTGTCATACATTATCATTTCCAAACCTTAGTTATTAAAAAAAAAACAGAAGTTCCGAGGTAGGCCTTTGAAATTATCAGATTTCATTTATTTCGTATACCAGACCAGAATCTCAAATTGAACACAGCAAATGAGTTGGGAACACTGAGAAGAAGAGAAATAAAATCGAGCAGTGATCAATCTACTGAGAAATGCCAAGCCTTGCCTACAAAATAACGAACAACATTTTGAACATCTGCTATGGTTTATCTCTGATTATTTATGCTTATTATTGTTATTACCATCAATAACAATTTCAACTGCGTTCAGGTTTCAGCATACCTTTTTTATTTTCTTACAATTTTCATCCAACAACACATTCATGGCCATCTAAGGCAATACATCACTGAGTTTGGGACTGAAAAGTCCATTCAAATGTACAAAATTCCAATATAACGTAAATATGAAAAAACAAAGTTGGTGATGGAAGTCGAAAGAAGAAACGTCGAAATGACTACGCCATCTTGTAGAGGATATAACAATGACAACGTACAATTTATTTTGAAATCTCATCTCGAATAAAGTCAGGAAAAATTAAAGTGATTTTGTGATTAATCTGATATGCGAAACAAATGACTATCTGATAGTTTCAAGGCCTACCTAGGAAATTCAGGTTTTTTTTAAATAAGGTTTGGCAATATGAGGTATTATACATTTTTCGCCAAATCATTTTTATTTGTTATCCCTTTATTTTGAGGAGTTTCAAAAAACTAATCAACCTTTTCCATTGCCACTTTTTAGGCACTACATAATGGTTTTTTAACTTTTATGCTCGACGATTCATTTTTCTTTTTATATGGTCCGAGAAAAGTACACCCTGAAGCATTTTTTTATACCAAGTCAACGATTTTATTACATATTACATTTATTTTCTTGGTTATAAGAAAAAATGGTTTTCTTTTATTATTTTTTTAATAAGGCGTAAATGCTTGACTTGACGTAAACACCTGTCATCAAGTATTGTTACTATCGTGTATTGTTAATATTGCTTTATCATCGTCATATGCCAGGCGGTCATTTTAGCAATGAGGAAAAGTTCGACATTTTGTGCTACACGAATACTAAAAATATTGCAGAAATGTATCTTGATAAATTTCCCGAAAGAAGGCAGCCAATAAGTCCATATTTTTAGAGTTGGTTCGAAATCTAAATGATATGGTTCATTCAAAAACCCAGTTACGTCTCAAAAAACGAATCTTTAGAGGAAACTCAGAATAGAGTTTTACCGCCAGTTGGTGAGAACTCTGAGATATCAACTAGGCAAATTCAGAAAAATTTATGAGTAGCCATATCCACAGCCCAATTTATTTTGCATAAAAATATTTATCACCCCTATAAATTCAGGATTTGTTAAGACCAGACTAAGTCTAAGTCTTAGACCAGGAGATAGCCACCAATTTTTTGTAAGTGGTACACACGTATGGCCACTGGCCGCAAGACTCATTACTGGGCTCAAGAAAATCTGCGGGCTTAAAAATTTCCAGACATCAAGAACGTTTTGGGTTCAATATGTGGTGTGGAATTGTAGGGATTAAAATATTAGGTCCACTTATTTACCATAAATCATCAACTGCAGAACGATACCTTCAATTGTGCAACATGATCTAGAAAACTGCCTGAATGATTTACCCTTGGAACAGGCTAATAGCTGTTGGTTTCAACAAGACGGTGCTGGTGCACATAACTCTAGGCAAGTTCGAGAGAATCTTTATCGGAGATTTGCCGGAAGGTAGATTAAAAGCTTCAGTGAAGTAACTTGGCCAGCGCCTTCTCTGGACTTTTAGTAAAAACCAAGTTTATCAGCATACTTTTGAAACAGAGCAACAGTAAGAGAGTGTGTAATGGAAGCATTTAGTATGATTACACCAGAAATTTTACGTATGTTTTGAAATCTGCTGCTAGAAAATCATATTTACATTTAGAAAATAATGGCAATCTATTTGAACACCTATATGTACATAGCTCTATAGGCCTGAAAGGCCCAAGGCTTTATTTGTAATTTCTTTCCATTTCTTCTTATTTTGACACATGAATTTCCAGTTTTCTATACCTCAGCTTCTCAGATCAGCTTCTACTTCGCTCTTCCATCTTTTTTTCGGTCTCCCTCTCCTCTTCTTGCCTCCTATGCTTCTGCTAACAATCATTTTTGGAATCCTATTTTCTGCCATCCTTTCTACATGCCTTAACCATTTCAACCTTTGTGTTCTTATATCCTGTGATACTTGATTCTTTATACATATCTGCAAGGTCTTCGTTTGTTCTTCTTTCCCATACCCCATTGTTCTGTTTCCCTCCAAAAATTTTCCTTAATACCTTTCTTTCCCACACTTCTAGGGTATTTATATATCTGCCTTCCCCAAGATCCATGTTTCACTAGCAAATGTAACTGATGGTCTTATAACTGTTTTATATAATTTAATTTTTAGTTTATTAGTTATCAACTTACTTTTCAGGAGATGGTTCAGGCTATATAAACATATATTTCCCTTCCCCAGTCTTGCTTTAATTTCTTCCCTTTCTTGTGAATGTTGATCCCAAATAGACAAATTGATCGACCTCTTCAAAATTATATATTTTGCTACTGCCTGTTTTTACCTTTAAGCTTTCTCCTGTCATAAAATCATCATCTGTCCATCTCATATATTTAGTTTTCTCCTGATTTATTATTAGACCTTTTTTTTAGCTTTCTCTTCAAGTATTTTTAGTACTTGTATCATTTCACTTTTGCTTCTAGCAACAATTCAAATGTCATCTGCGAACGCAAAACATTGGTGCTTTCTATTGTAATCGTATAGTAAACCATTCCTATTTGAATTTGCTGCTCTGATTATGTCTTCCAATACATAGTTGAATATTTTTTTTTATTCAATTATTTGGACACCTATTGTGAATAAAATAAAAATAATGTTAAAAATGTATTCGTTATTCTGAATATCGCTAGATTAAGCATTATTTTATTAAATTTTACCCCATCATATCATTGTGTAATATGTAACATTATATGTATATGTAACAACAAGCATTTGTTTGCAGCGCCTACTTAAATAAAATAAAAAAAAAAACACATTTTTCTTTGTAACTAATAAAAGAAATATAACATATGATATATCGTGGAATTCATGGAAAAAGATGCTATCAGATAAGAGGTGTACTTTTATTCGGACCACATAAAAATAATAAAGTTTATGATGGTTTCTCCAAAACGAAACGTTGGGCACAAACGTTTAAAACGCCATTCGTTTTTTGATATGTCTTAAAATGACGTGAGAAAAAAAAATAAAAACGATTTAGCCAAATTTTAGTTTTTCCCAAGTACCTCAGTAAACCATGATATTTTTACTAGTTTTTCAACGGCATGTACGTAAATACGCCCTAAAGAACGCAGTTTTTTCCTAATTTAACTTAAGCTGCATCTTCCACAGGTATTGAGATCCCCATAAGATCCTGATCTTGGCCACCCTGTAAATTGTATCTTGAGACATATTTCTAAGCTATTCACAATTATACAGGGTGTCCTAATTTTGACTCACGTACCAAGTTTAATTGTTTTACATGGAATGTCCCACTTTTTATTACATACATAAAAATGTACTTTCTGGCCAAAAAAATATTCTATACATTATTTTTGATTGTGTACCTTTTTTACGTCTAACGCACTCCACGTCATATTTTGTGCCTGTGCTCCACACACAATATCTATCCGTGTCAGCTTTTGTTTAGGAGAAATTTTTATTCAAAATTCAATATTGATTTCAGGTACGCCTTTATATTCATGGCTACCCCTAAGATAAATTGCTTGTGCTAATCACCCTTGTAATTGACCGATTTATCGGCATGTCGTAACACCACCTCGGCATGCACAACAACCTATCGAATTTCAGTTTGGCCGCGCGTCGCACCATCGACAAAGACCACCCAGGCTGGGATCTGGGCGGAGAAAGGGATGATACATGCGGGACGTCTGTCTGTCTGCATGTCGTCTGTTCGGGAACCAGAAGGGCGAATTGGGAAATCGAGGATTAAAAGTGTTTTGAGACAGATTTAGAAATGATATGCAATAACAGCGGCATGATCCGCTTTGATACATCGCATCCACATGGGGCTTCAAATTAGCTACGTCGCATATGTTTTTATAGATCGGTCTCTCCCACCACCTCTTTAGAAGACTATTTTAATTTGTTTAGACTAGATATACCTTCAAGTATCCGACCGAACTTTAGGTTTCGGTTTCGGCCAGTTTCGGGCCAAAATCAGAGTTTCTGATAAGTTTCGGAAACTGAAGCTACGCTCGTTATGTTGGACTTACAAATCATTGAGGAATTTCAGTTCAGGCTCAATTTCAGGCAGCAAACCCAAAGCAGTTTGCTTTTACAAAAAATACCATATTTCCTAATCTCTTGGAAATATTTTCGTTTTAGGTATTTGAATAATTCCTCTAATTATTAGTTCAAAGATACGCAAATCATCGGTTAAAATACCACCGTATCCAATAAAATCCATTTTTGGAGACTGAAAATAAATCAGACGATCTTTAAGTTCCAAAAATTGATCGTTTAAGTTAAACACAATTTACAAAGTTTTGAACGATGTTCAAGTATTTGTGCAACAAAAATCTTCAAATTAAACTAAGTTTCAGTCTAAACTGACGTTAAATTTATACTATTGGCGCAACAGGTAATTTGTTATCTTTGTTTTGTTGTTTGTTTTTTTTTACAAAATGTTGGAGGGGGGAGTGTTGAAGGGGTGCTATAAAAATTAAAAACTTGACTGGCGAACGGATGGCAGTGCAACAACAAGGAAGGGTGGTCACAGGGCCCCCCCAGCAAAAATCAGTTCTAGTGTCTATATTGTTCAGCGCGTCTGAATGTAAAATTAATAACAAGAACTCAGAGTGTTGTTATATTCTTTTAAGGACCATCTGCGTAATGTTTATGAAACAGCGCGATAGCATTCAGTTTGAATAAGAAAAGAACATTTCCCTTTCATTTCTTAAGAAATTTTTTGAAAAATGACCGAATGACCCTTTTATTTCTCAAGGAGTAGAGGGGTTATTTTTTTATTTTGTGCTTACAGTGATATATTATTTCTTATAATGTTCAGTAAATAAATATCTTCGTGGTATGAATCAGCCTCTTTCACTCTAATAAAGAGTCTAATGCGTCTATTACAGTCTTTTCACATCTTCACAGCTTATAACCATAAACTTTCACAATGCTGTGCATTTTTTTTATTTGATGACATATCTATTTTCTTCGTGATAATATCGTGGAAGAAATTTTTTGAATGTATTATCAATTGCATAGAAGATGAAATTTCAAGATTAGGAGCTTCTGGCGAAGAGACAATATGAACGCAAGATCTCTCATTTCCCCCATGAACTGGACCTTTTTCCTCAATTTGTTATGGTGGCTTTCAGTATTGAGCGTAATGAATACTGTGCAAGTTCAAATGCAAAAGAAAGAAATAGACTTGATGATGGCTCAAAGGTGCATTTCAGCAGCATTAAAAAAAATTAAAAGATTTGAGGAGCGAAAGCACATACAATAATTTTGTACTGAAGGCTAAGAATAAATGGGAAGAGGGGAGAGATGGATTGGGAAAATCTTGGTTTTCCCATAGGCAGAAAGAGGAAAATCTAAAAAAAGTTTGACGAAAAATCTGCTGACTCGCCACTAGAAACCCACGAAAAACATCGAATAAATTACTATGAAGTTTTGGATTCAATGATTAACGAATTGCAAGAACGTACTGAAGGATTTTGTGAAGTGTGTTTGATTTTTTGATTCCAGAGAAATTAGTCAATCTAAAAGAAAACCAATTAGAAACCAGCCTCACTAATTTGATAGAAAAATATTCGGAATTTTTCACTACAGATCTAAGATATGGAATGTATTTTTCGGAAAATCGTAATTTTACTAATGACAGCCCGTTAGATTATTTAAAGTTCATGATTGCAAACAATTTTGTAGACAGTTTTCCAGAGAGCTGCCGATTATTCATATTGTTTTTGACTTTGCCTATCGATTCAGCTAGTGCTGAACGTGTCATGAGCTCTTTGAAAGTTATTAAAGAATACCGTCGAGCTTTTTTGGCTAAAGCCACACTCAGCAACTTCTCTATCCTCTGTATCGAAAGATCAGAAGCGAATACACTCAATTTGGATTCTGCGATGGAAGTTTTTGCTGAACGAAATGCAAGACGGGGATTCAAATTAGAATAATTCTGTTATTTTGTATTGAATGATCTCACAGTCTCTACTTGATTCAGGTTATACAGGGTGTCCGCGAAGTTGGGGTTTTCCTTTACACGACGTGTAGATCTTGAAAACATAAGCAATTTTTCTTAGTACCATAATATACACCAATGTCTTAAGGGAACCGAGATAAAGGGCTCTGCAACATCAAAAATATCTGAATACCGTCCTGTAGCCGCGACCCGGGACATCACCGATTGGTACAAGGTCTCGACCCGACGGCAGAACTGGGTCGGGGTCAATGTGTCAGGTCAGTATGCAACCTTCAACCGACGGTTACGGTCACGCATGTAGAGGTAATCGCGTAGACGAGAATCCCTCAACAAGCACTAGAGACGTGGCTAGAGAAGTGCAAGTATCAAAAACTAAAGTGTGGCAAACGCTGCGTGAAGAGGGGCTGTATCCGTTTCACGTCCAACGTGTACAAGCCCTTCAACCTGACGATTTTCCAGCAAGAGTGCGGTTTTGTGAGTGGTTGTTGCATCAACATGACAATAATCCGGACTTTTTGAAGTGCATATTGGTGACAGACGAATCTACGTTCACGCGTAATGGGGTGAGTAACTTTCGCAACACTCATGTTTGGTCAGTAGAAAATCCGCACGCTGTCTGTCGGGCACATTTTCAACAAACATTTTCGGTGAATGTTTGGGCTCTCATGGTGAACGGTATGCTCATTGGACCATTTATTCTCCCAAATCGATTGGACGGGATGCAATACCTAGACTTTTCACGCAACATTTTGCCTTCCTTGTTAGAAGATGTGCCATTAAGTGTAAGACAATCAATGTGGTTTCTGCAGATGGTCATATTTGTTACCTCTGTTCGTGGCCTGAACCACCGCCGGCGTCTGCTCGGTAGCGCATCAGCTGATTTCATTTTCTGTTGGAGCGGTATGCTTTCGGGCAGAGACGTACTTAGCCCTTCTCGTCAACTGGAGAGTGAGTACTTTTTCCTTTATTTTTTTTACTTGGTCGCCCTCGTTTCACTACACATTACCTTTGTTATTTCAAGGGTAGTTGTTTCTGAAAAGGAAAACCCCAACTTTGCGGACACCCTGTATAGAAATTTAGTAAAAAAAACAGAGGTAACAGTGCGCAGCAGCTACTATTGTGCATATAATTGTAAGCCCTGTTAATATGTGACATCCTTATTGCCAGCAAAATCTGTAGTTTGAACTTTATCTGAACAATTTAGATGGATTTTACGTTATCGAAAAATTTTAAATCCCCGTGAATATTGAAACAGTTGAATTAGTTGTTTTATTTTCACGTTGAAGCAGCATCAGATTAACTTTTTGCATCAAGTTACTATTAAAAAACTAATTTTTTTATTCTCAGTTGCCGTCATTAATTTGCAAATAGCGATAAATGTGGAGAATATCAGTTTCGCAACTAGTGCCCAGTATATATCCTGTAGTAATGCACGTTATTTAACGTATTTTAGTGTTGTTCACCAAGTTTGTATTCAATGAACTGGGCTGAAAAACTTTTGTGTGCCTAAAAATCGGTCCCCTGAAATGTAATCTACTTTTTGAGCGAACCGTAAGCAATTTGTACAAAAATGACAGTGATTCGTTAATATAACACTGTGGGTTAATCAAACTACAACATGAAATTTAACTAAAATTTTATATTTATTGGAAAATTTTAGTAACATTGTTGTCTTTTCCAGTAACGCAGTAGTTTTCCATACAAAATATTACTGTCCCTACACATCAGTCTCATGATATAGAGACCAGCCTCGCGTATTCTCTGCTAGATGGCCTTTCATGAAAATTATGCTCAAAACTACTTCATGCAACCTTGTTTAGGGCTCCAATAGATACGATTTACTTTTAACGTGAAACGAAATAAAAAATATTTTATATTGTGTCCCCAGCAAAGCACAAAATCTTAACTACCCTGAGTTTCTATGTGAAAATAGAACTTAAAATAAGTGTATCGCTAAAACATGTACCTCATTCCATTTGACTTGATGTGACTATTAATTCGAGTAGTGGCCGTTAGGTAAGCTGACTCAGCGAATTGAAGTAGTCGCTTGACAGCTATTATAAGAGATGCGTGTGTTTATTGTGCGAATGCTGAGTTACCGTCAAAGAAATGTAAGTACAGCTGATATTTGATTTATGAATTTGTGATCACATAGTCATTTAGGTATATTCTCCAATGCCGATAATGAAATTGCTTTGGGTTGTGTGATTGAGTGCAGACAAATGAAATAATCAAAAATTGACAACTGCGTTACTGCTACACTGCGTTACCAAAAAAAGTAACGCAGTTGTTCCGCTAGTAACACAGCTGTTTTAGGTGCATTAGTGGAACCAAAATACCCATTCGACACTCCTTTGATTTTAGAAAGAAGCTTATCAACGAAATGGCTCTGACACCAGCGGAAAAGCAGCGTCGGTATAGGCTGAAGTTGAAGCTGGACCCCGTAAAAAATGATGAAGCTAAAAGAAAACACCTTGAAAGATACCACGCCAAAAAAAAACTAGTGAAAGATATGACTGAGCGAGAGCATAGAGCTGCTAAACGTAGATGGAAGATTGCAAATAAGAAACGGCGAGAACGACAAAAAGCTGCACAGCAACTGGTAGAAAACACGCCGCCTTCCACACCACGTTCAGGAACTCCAGATTCTCCCAGGTGTAGAGGCCGGAAACGGGTGAGGCGCGACCGATCTGCGTTATATAGACAGAATGTGAAATTACAGGAAGAACTGGAAAGACTAAAAAAGAAGTGTAATAAGTACAAGAAAAGGTATCAAAGGGCTAGACAGCCTAGGATCAATCCTGATAACAATAAATATTCTACATTATCAAATGCTATTAGGGTTCATTACAAAGGTCTGACAACAGTAAAAGAAAAGAGAGCTCTAAGACAAGTTTTCCACGGAGAAGCCATATCAAAGTCAAAAATGAAGACTGCTATTGTGCGTGAGACTTTGGGCATTGACCAGGTAAAAAGAAAGCTGACTCTCTCTAAGAAATCGGACCTTGTTGGAAAAATCAAGGAGTTCTTTAATCGCGACGATGTTTCTAGAGCTACAGCGGGAAAGCGAGAAACTGTAACCTACAAAAAAGTAAAAAGTCAAAAACGATATTTACTGGACACAATGAAAAACCTTTACTGTTCATTCAAGAAAGATTTTATAGGTGAGAGATGTTCATATTCATACTTCATAAGGCATCGACCGTTCTATGTAAAGCCGCCTACAGTTGGTGGTAGAGAAACTTGCCTATGCAAGTTACACACCAACACGCAGTATATAATAAATGCTCTCCATAAAAACAAAATCATTCCTGTTCCAAATATGAGCAACCTCGTGTCAAGCTTAGCATGCTCAACAAATAGAAGAGCGTGTATGACCGGTAAGTGTGGAGACTGCAATACTAAACAAATAGTATGTAATATACGGAATGACCTTCACTCACAATCAGTTAAATGGCCTCAGTGGGTTAGAAAGTGTGAAGTGATAGAGAGGTCAAGTAAAAAAGTGAAGATTACAAAAAACGTAAAAGAAATTGTTGAAGGGACTGTTCCAGAATTAATAGGAAGGTTTAATAAAACCTTGAGAGAATTGAAAAAACATATCTTTAACATATAAACACAGTATAGGAGTTATAGAGATGCTATAGATAATTTGAAGAGTGATGAAATCGTTCTACACATCGATTTCAGCAAGAACTATAGCTGCAAATGTTTTGAAGAAGTGCAGTGCCATCATTTTGGCGGCTCGAGGAAGCAGGTTACATTACATACTGGAGTTATGTACACCAAAACAGAAGGAGAGGACAAACCGACGATAATGTCATTTGGTACCATCTCTTGGAAATAACTCTCACACTCCCGTGTCTATTTGGGCACACCTCCATCCAGTTATTAGCAATTTAAAAACTGTACATCCTAATATAACAACAATCCATTTCTTCTACGATGGTCCTGCTACTCAGTACAGGCAGAAACTAAATTTCTATTTCATATGTACGGAAATATTCAAGTACAACTTCGATCGCGTCACATGGAACTTCTTTGAAGCACTGCAGATAAAAAGGTAGCGACTGGTTCAGATATTTCTGATTCAGAAACTTTTTTCCACACATTGAGGAACTCGAGCAAGGTCCGTCTGTACTTGGTGACTGATAATGACATTGAAAATGTCGAAAAAACTGTACCAAAAAATGTAGTACCACTCCAGGGTACTATGCAGGTTCATCAAGTTTTCACTGATACTCCAGGTGAATTAAAATATAGAGACCTTAGTTGTTTCTGTCAAAGAGCGTTTTGCTTATGCTTGGAACCAAAAACCTATCGGCCAGTTCCTACTCCCGTCGTTGGCAAAATCAGCAGCTCTACAGAAAAGAGTTATGCAGATGGATTGAACAACAAAGAACTACTAGCCGATATATCCAATGTCCCTACCGAATCTAGAAGAAGTTACTACACCTTGGTTTACTCCCCATCTTCTAGCTCTGACGAAGAGGTTCTTGCAAACTTGGACCAGCCATCTGTGTCTAACGTGGAAGAAAAACAGCTAATAGATAAGGAAAACGTTCATCCATCGAAGATATCAGATGGTGTTTACGTTTTAGTTAAAGTTTCTTCCGTTAAAGACAAACATTATACTTACCTGGGAGTGGCTAAAAGTACTTTTGATGAAGAGGGAGATGTCAAGGTCATGTTTTATAAGACTGTAGATTGTACTGCTAAAATTTTTAAAGCAGTCGAGACTGATATATCTTACGAACCTTATGACAATATCTTGCAAATCGTTCCTAATCCTAAAATGGTCATGAAAGGTAAACGAGCATTCTTCGAGTTTGACGAACCATTGAACGTTTTTGAAAAATAAAACTTATGTACGTTTGCCTAATAGTTTTTAAGATGTTGAATTATTTTTGTTACTTTATGATTGTGCAAATAATTCGAAGTATATACTGTACGATAATGAAGTTTTTAACTTACAGTTATGTTATTTTATATTGCGTTATGACCTCGGAAGTTCATTTTTTAGTTTATTTTTGAGCCTACTAGATCTACTTTATGAAGGCATAAAGTGATGTGAGTATGATACCACTTTGTTACTGTGGTTACCATTGCGTTACCATTTTGTCCCCAGTTTTGAACAGCATTAATATTTGCGTTTCTTGTAAGTGAAAATTGTCTTGATTCCATATGTACCTGTTTTTCACCAAAAGTCCAAGCTTATCTCGCTATTTTGGTTTAGTATACGATTTTTGCTGTTGTTATTTTATATAAGTTTATGTCTATAAATACGACATCAGTAACGTAGTTGTCTAAACTATAACAAATATTTCTTTGAACTGATCAGTTCTGTGATATTACTTAATGGGAGGATAGTATTAGTGGTACAGTTCAAGGGCGCCAGAGTAGCGAGCTCAGCAGCGATGTTTCGAAAATAAAATTTCATTTTGTAGTAAAGTAACGCTGTTGTTGGATTTCACCACCACTTCCTACATAAAATGCCAAAATCATTGTAGTCTCATTGAAAACTTCGCTGCAAATGTATCCATAGCATGGAACAAACTATCACCATGATGTAGCTGCCATAAATTATAAGAAAATATCATATTGATTTTCCCAGTTTTTTTCCTAAACTACATCTGGAATTAGGCATCGAAAAGTATTTTGGCCCAACTATTAATCACGGCAAACACGACAACAACTATCGATCATATTTGTTCTTTTTTTCTTAATTATAATTTTATGCAAATTCTATAAATAGCCGTGCACTCCTTTGAGTCGACGCCCTTTACTTATCGGTAGCATCCGGGATAACTTTTAAACTCTATCGTGCACAAGAAGTTTGCTGGTGAATAATGAAGTTTAATTTACTTCAAAAAATTACGATGCGCATTACAACCTGTCCCGTGCCCGTGCGCACTATTAAATGCAAAAACCAGGCTGATGTACGATTGCACATAACATGACATCACCCATTAAATTTTGATATAAATTTATCATGCAACTTTCAAAGTTTCAATAATTGCAGTAATTTATGTTATTCGCAAAACAGTTATTGTGCGCAATATTTGCCATCTGGGTCCCCCAGTGCATATTGCCGACCGGGCCCTTTTCCTTAAACCCGCCACTGGTTAGTCAAAAAGTATTTTTTATCAAATTTGCTCACAGCTTAAGCGCACGCGAAGAAGTTTTTTCTACATCAAGCTGACCGCATAAGCAACCAGGCTTGCGCTATCATCTATGAGCTTACAGTTAAATCAAAGTTGACGGATGCAGTGTTGCAAGTGTTTAGGAGAAAATACCAGTACAACATCCATTCAATATGTGTGCATTACAGATTTATCTACGAGATTTGGATCTTTAATCATGACCCCAATTTTAAAAAAAATGGTAGGTATAGGTTTGAAACCATGGCGGATCCGTTGATGATATCCGCGATGTTGCCAAATCTACAGTTTTTCGGCAACTTTTGTTTTTCTTATGGAGTGCTCTACATTTTATTCGATATTTGTATTCTGCGAGAAATTCTGAATACTTTTTATTAAACATACTTTAACGTAAACTATATAGTTTGCGAAATATTTGCGGTCAAACATTAATTTTCAAACTATAAAAGGTGTTTTTTTCATCTAAGCAATGACCGGTATCGAAAGTAATTTCCTGACATTTCTGACATTCAAAAGTCTATTTTGTTAGTAGAATTATTTAGAATGATTCATTTAACTGAAACCGAGAGAATAGACATTCTAATGATTCTGGGTTATGGCGATCGTCGACGCACATAGCAATAAGTTTGCCATATTTTTAATGACAAATATCCCAACCGGAGTTCAGTAAGTTTTGAGGAAATTTGAAATAACAGGACATGTAAAGGATGTTCCACGATCTGGCCAACCCAAAACAGCCACTGACGAAAATAAGGCATTGAATATTTTACTGAACATAGCGGAAAACCCCCGCCTTTCTACTAGAACACTTGGTGAAGATAACAATACATCTCACAATATCCACAAAAAAATTCTTTTTTGGGCCGGTATCATAGGTCAAAAGATAATCAGTCCATTTTTCATGGAAGAAAATTTAAACGCTGAAAGATATTTGCATCTTTCGAGGAATCACGTTGTCTCTGGAGTCGAGCTTAAATGTCCATAAATCAAAAATGATCAAATACGTTTATTTAGTTATATTAATGCTTGAAAGTACCTTCCTTCATTGCATCTTGTTACGTTGATTAATTTTAAAATCCTTCCGCATATTAAAAAGAAGACGCCGTTACTGCAGCATAAGTGTTGTCTTGGACTATTTCAATATGTAAAAGCCCAAAAAAGCATTTAGCAGCCGTTTCGAAAACAGCTGTAACAATAGCGGTAGCAATTTTCTGCTTCGATATTTTACTACCTCTGAAAACCAAACTATATATTAAAAGCGAACTTTATTATTTATACTCCTTTTCTTCTATTTTTATTGAAAACGTGTTTCAATTTAGATTTACGATCCGACCCGTCTCATGTATCATTCTCCGCGCTTTAACAGTGTTTGCTTTGGCCTGCTGGTATCCTATCAACTGTTCCAGCTAGCATACCATTCCCGATACTTTATTGACTATACAGCGGGCGTATATATGTCTTTCTCATTATTTTCTCGGTCCCTTGTTTTGTCTGGAAAGGGCACAACGATCGTATTGTTTCACTTCTCCGTCTCACATTTATGTGCAGAATGTTTATGGTGGTAGAAAGGTTAAAGTTCGACGAGCGGCAATATATCTTTTACCGTTTCTTGTGGATCTAGAAAGGTGCTGCCAAGTAAAATCGATATTTGTGATGTACCCATTGTAGTTGGCAGCTCCGTCGATCTACAGTCACAATGCAGCTAAAACGCAACTATAGCGTAGACACGGCTTTAGCTGCAATGACGGGAAGTTTTAGAACAGTAAAATTAGATTGTTTAATTTATTTAAAGAAATAATATCAACGTGTGACCTAAACATTTTAAAATTTAAAATACAGAAAGTTTCAAAAAAAATTGTTTTTAAAGATATATGATACCGATGCACATATTTTAATGATGTGATGTACCACAATTTTTTTGTCTCATCTAGTAGCGTTCGTTTAGGATTTCAGCTAGGCAGTTTCAAAGACAAATATGGTACGCGACTCGTGAGAATATATTCTTGCTTAAACATCATTACCTTGTTTATACTCGTACTACTCAAAAATACTACTATACAAAAATTTGCTCATTTTTTATACACGAAAACCAAAAGCCGGTGGAAAGATGATCAAAAATTAAATTTGCTCAAAAATAGCGTGTAGCATATTATTCTTTGGAACCATTTAGCTCATACCAATATCTACCAATACCAAAGAGATCCAGGACATACATTCATATGAACTTTTTTTTTCTAAAAATGAACCCAAAACCGCCGCCCCTTTAATATTTGACATTACTTCTGAGTTACCCTATACAGGGTGTTTCTTAATGATATGCGAATATTTAAGGGCGTGAATCTACATGAAAAATTAATGTTAGTTTGCTTTATAAACTAAGGTCCAAAAATGTTTCCTTACAAAAACTCGGGGTGTTGAAGTTTTCGGAAAAAAAATGGAAATTAATCAATATTTTCAGAACCGCTTCAGATATTTCACTGATATTTAGTACGTAGTGAAAGTTAATAAAGTTGCATATTTTTCAATGCAAAAATAATGTTTAGCTTTAACAGTGGCGTGCGTACGGGTATTGACTTCGATATTTTTTAAGAAAAAAATGGTACGACAATGGTTTTTTGCAAATAAACATTATTTTTGAAATCCGCGTTCAATTTAAAACAAATGATCTCTCTTGAATTGTTTTCCTTCAATACGACAATTTTGAGTAAAAAAATAAAAACCGTTCTATTGTCTAACTTGCAAAATTATTATTAATTTAATTGGAAAAATAACAACAACTGATAACATAAACACAACATTAAAACCAACGAAATGATTACAAAAATTGTTGAAAATGGCCCCTAGTATTCATGCTTCCGCCCTCCTCATGGAATTGCGCACTTGTTAAAATATATCTGGAGTGTTTTTTATTCACAAGCTGCAACTATTCTTTCTCTTAATTCCTCTACAGTGTTAATGGGACTTGTGTACATTAGTGTTTTAAGATAGCCCCACAAAAAGAAATATAAACTGTTGAGGTCTGGGGACCTTGGTGGCCATTCTTGGGGCCCACCGCGGCCAATCCAACGATTTGGATAAACAGTTTGTAAATATGTAATTACGAAACGCTACACTGAAATGCGTTGGTGCTCCATTATACATGTACCACATATTATTTCTTATTGCTAACGGAACATCATCAAGCAGCAAAGGCAACTTTTGTTGAAGAAAATTGGGGTAAGTCTGTCCGTCAAGTCGAATGGGCCAATAAAATGGTTGCCAATAATTCCTGCCCATACGTTAACCGAAAATTGGTGTTAGAAATTGGTTTCGGTTACGGCATAGGGATTTTCTTCTGCCCACAAATGATTATTGTGGAAATTCTGAATGGCATTTCGAGAAAAATTAGCTTCGTCCGTGAACAAAATCATTGATTCATATTGTGGATTTTGTGAAATTTTTTGAAGATACCTCTGACAAAAGGTCACACGCCTTGGAAAATCAATGGGAAGTAATGCCTGTACTCTTAAGATATGGTAAGGATATAACAAAAATTCCACTAAAATTCTCCAAACAATTTGATGGCAAATATTTAAGTGTCCAGCGATCTTCCTCGTACTCGTTTCAGGATGTTCTTAGACTTCGTGCAGCACTGCTCCCTCAATTTCAGGTGTTCTAACACTTACTATAGTTGTTCCTTTTTGGACAGAATCAGTTTCAACAAGACGACGATGAATATTAGAAAAGGTTCGACTATCTGGCAAAGCATGATCGGGCACTCTAATCCGTAGCTTTCCTGGGGTCGTTAGCGATGTATTTTGACAATGTCGAACAATACAATAACGATAAATACTACTAATTTTTAGATGTTTGCAGATGGTATAATGTCAGGGCGCATTAATATAGCGGACAACGTTTTCGCCTGTATAAGAAAAATATATTTTTAAAATTTACGGTCTTTTAGGTCTGGAAAAATGATTGTATAATTTTTTGGTCTAATATAACTATTTAAGACCTACTTAAAAAAGTGTCAACTAGCCTATCATTTGAGCCTGGTACCGACTTCAGACAAAGCAGCACATTTTATGTCCTCATCTCGCGGCTGCTTCCCAGAACAGCAAAATCAATAGTGCTCTCTGGCCATTTCCCCGTTCCCGGAACCATTGTCCGCCGATTAGGGCGCTAAAAATCGACCGGTCGCTTTTTATGGTGCAAAATTGTTACACCAGCTCGCGCTTTTATATTACGATGGCAATATCTACTCTATTGTTTTTTGTAATAAAGTGCGACCCCAGAGAGTGTCGGCATCAGGCATCGCCCAACGTCGAAAAAGATCGATTCGCGACGGAGGTGGCTGTATTTGCACGTTACAGGGGCGCCTCCCGTTCCCGATTTGGACACATACAGCATGTTTCTCACAATTCTCCAGTATAGGCTTAGTGATCCACAGTCAAACTTAAGTACCGCCAGTTTCCGGCAGGGGTATTACGTATCTTGAAAAGTGACATAATGTCGGTTTTTTACATATAGTTTTTTTGTCAACTTAGAAATAGCTGTTGTTCTCTTAATGTGAAGTCGTTCTATAGCTGTACGTGTTGCCTAAACGTAATGATGCCTCAGATATGGTATTATTGGAGGTCTAAGTTGTAAGTTGTATTCTACAGCTAGAAGAAATCGGCAGTGCATAGGCGCATAGTGAAGATTTGTGTGCTAATAATCTAAGTTAATAATAATTCCTTCGGATTCTTGTATCAAATACCCTTACCTGAGATATATGCAATGCTAGAAATTAGTTGCGCATTCAGGTTTTCTTATTCATCCCGGAAGTTACATACTCGTAAGCAAATTTGGTGAATTAAAAAATAAGAGAAATAAGAAAAGAAAATCCTTGGTTGGTGAAGTATATTACAACCAACAGGTAAGAAAATATGTCACAGACAGGAATATTTATGAAAAGAGAAATAGTTATTATATTTTACACTATTTTTTACTTCCAGTCTTTTAAATTGTACACAAACATTTTGCGATGTTAAGTAGAAAATAGAAATCAGCACCTAGATGTCAGGCACTGCGAAAATGCTGTGTGTGATGCGCCGTTCCTAGATATATACTAAGTGACATATAAATCCGAACACCCAGTTTAAATGGTTTTATTTTAATAAAATTTTGTATAAGTACTTAATGAAGCATAATAAGTAAATGATAAAAATTTCAAAATGATTGCACTGCTTTAAAGCCCTTTGACCTTTAATAATGTGTGGATGCACCCTGATGTGCTACGCATTCTCCTACGCGCCTAGGCATGCTTCTGATCAGGTGGTCAATGTCCTCCTGTGGTATCTCATTCCAGGCAACCACCAACTCCTCTCGAAGTGCTTCTAGAGTCTGAGGAGGACGTTGCAAATTGAGCAATCTCCTACACATCATATCCCACACGTGCTCAATTGGGGATAAGTAGGGAGATCTTGGTGGCCATGGTAACAATGTGACATCATTATGTTGAAAGAAGTCTATTGTAACTCTTGCAACATGTGGTCTGGCATTATCTTGTTGGAAAGTTGGATCTGCCAGGGTGTCAAGATAGGATAAAAGATGGGGTTCTAGAACTTCGTGGATATAACGCTGCGCGTTCATGTTACCTCTGATGAAGATTAAAGGTGACCTGGAACCATAAGTTATAGCACCCCAAACCATAACTCCAACAGTGTGATGAATATGTCTTTCAACAAAAAACTGTGGATTCCTCCTTTCACCACGTCGCCTTCTAACCCTGGAACGACCATCGTGCATGCCTAAACAAAATCAAGACTCGTCACTAAAGACAATACTGTTCCATTCCTGATCCCAGAGTGACCGTTGTCTGCACGACTCAAGACGATTACGTTGGTGTTCTCGAGTTAAAGGGAGGACCCAGTGTGGCCGGTATGAAAACAAGCCAAAACTTCTCATTCGTCGGTAAACACTTCGCATGCCAATAGGTCTTCCGTGTTCTGCAAACCATTCATTTGCAATGGACCTGGTAGTGGAGAAACGGTCCCTTAAGGCCAATAATCTTAGGCGGCGATCTTCACGGTCTGTTGTTCTACGGCGGCGTCCAGTGCCCCTTGCTCTTTGCGTACGGCCTTCTCGAAGCCATGCCTGACAACACCTAACTACAGTGTCTACACTTCTTTGCACTCTAACTGCAATTGCCCGAAAAGAAAGTCCAGCTTCCCGAAGTCCCACTATACGGCCCCTATCAAACTCACTAAGTTGACGAAATCGTACAGGTCTCCGTAACCGATCGTAAAGGATGTCAAGAACCAAAATCCGCCAACGTTGATTCTTTACTGCGGCTGAAATATTCATTTTTAGAGTGTTAGTGAATTAAAAAAAAGCAGTATAAAAACCGGAATGTCCAACTGATAAGGCTGAAAATTTTTTCCACTTGTTATTTACAGTAAGATAAATACATTCACCAACTTTTATTAAAATAAAACCATTTAAACTGGGTGTTGGGATTTATATGTCACTTAGTATACTTCATGGGCAGCATATTCAGTAATAATTTTCTGACAGAAAATATCACTGATTTTATACTCATGCTGACTAATACTCTGCTACTGAACCAATTTTCTTTGTCACATCTTCTCAGAGATATACTCTACAGATTATCTCGGCATTCAGCAACCAACAAAGCATGCTGGGGAGCTGTCATTGATCGTGTCGTTGATTCATTCCTCCACAGATGAAGCTTTTGGTGACGCTCACACTAGGAACTACCTAGTCAGTAACTTGACATTTCGTCGGTTTTTTTTTGACATTATATAGGTTCTTTACGTTGCGGATGCCATAAACTATAGATCAACTAGAGATAAAAAAACTCTGTTAGTGCCAATTAGCACTAGGTCTTCATGGCACAAGCCATCTGTCACATTTTCTCAGAGATATACTCTACAGACTACCTCGGCATTCTGCAACCAACAAAGCATGCTAGGGAACTGTGTTGCATCTGGTCATTGATCGTGTGGTTGAGTCATTCCTCCACAGATGACGCTTTTGGTGTCGCTCACATTAGGAACTACCTAGTCAGCAACTTGACATTTCGTCGGTTTTTTGACATTATATAGCATTTTAACCTTGCCGATGTCTCTGTCGTGTAGCTGAGCAGGGCCGTTGTCTATGGATCAGCTATAGACAATAAACTCTGTAAGTGCGAATTGGCACTAGGTCTTTATAGTTCTGAATACGTTACAGAAAACTGTAGACAGATGTCACAAAAGATGTGTGCAGAATGAAGTGTCAACACAACCAACAAATGGCAGTTTAAGTTGCAAAAAGGGCGGGATTTTTTAATTAATCTACATTTACAGGGGGGTAAGTAAAGTACCTGGCTAAAGTTCAACGGGCGATTTCTTGGGTAACTTCAAGAGAAGAATTTCATATAAACGTGGGTTCGAAAATACTTCACTTCATGATACAGGCAACTTTATTTAAAACACGTTTTTTGGAAAGTAAAAATTCAGCCCTTCAGCCGATTTTGCTAATCAACGTACAGATGGTACTGATTTTGCTAAAATTTATCAGCATTCAGATGGTACTGAAGTATCGCCGAGAATTCAGATAAAGTTGAATAAGAAAAAAGGGCTAATAAAAAATTAAAAAGGTGAAATCCGATAACATGTGATAATTCTCGGATGGATAATAAGGCGTTTTTCTTTAATGGTTTAACAAGAGTAGTTAAAAAGATGTCGATTTAAAAAAAACGAGAAATAAAACAGAAAACTTGAATCCTTGTGTCTTGAAAACGTAGCAATTCCGGACATACGTTTATATAAACTTTTTTTCTTTAAATTACCCAAGAAGTCACATCTTGAATTTTGTCTATATACTCGTACTTTATTAGCACTCTGTGTAGAGCTTCTACTAACCACACACACAAAACTATATTTTTTGAACAAATAGACATTCTTGAAGTTTCAGCATGATCTGAGACTGTTTTTGAAACAGCAAGAAGAAAATAAAAAATTAGTAGGTATTTAAAAAATTGTTACACACAGTCAGCTGAAAAGTAAAGTCCATTCAGTAGACATATGTGTATGTGGTTTTGACTGCTTGTTGAACAGAAAAAGCACTGGCGTTTTAATTTTTTTCAAGATACAAATAAACCAGCAATAAACACTGAATGGCGTTGAAGTTAAGTCTGTACATTATGAAGAACTATTGAGCATAATTGAAATGGTTAATATAATTTAAGCTAAAATTTTGTAAAGAACATAGTAAACTAGGTTAGAGTTTCATAATATTTGCAAGAAACGGGTTAGTTAAATACACAAAATAAAACATCAGGAAAATGAAAACGAGGTAAATAAATTTTTTAATGTGCAAACAAAAATTAAATCGATGAGATCTGCTCCAAGATGCCGAGGCACTGACAGAATCCACTGTTTCAGTTGTATTTTCAATTTTTTTTTAATTCAGCGCTCAGTGTATCAAAGTTGAGTACAGTCAAGATGTAGTTCATAAGCTTGTAGCAAGTAATCTTTACTGCTACTCTTTGTTTTTAATGACTCACACATGACTAACGTAAATTATCAAGAAGCTCCAACTTGCAAAGAAAATAGGTTATCCTGCTGGAAAGCGTACCTTTTCCAGAGCTTCCACCTGGAGCATTGCGCATTTCTTCTGGAAGGTCAATTCATTGCTGGACACTCCTTACTCTTAACTCTAAGAATATCTAAAGGTATTTTATTTCAAAGAAGAAATTTTCAGTCAAAGTAAGATTACGATAACGAACAATCTATATCACTCATATGTTGAAGTAAATATCATAGTATCATAGTGTACGACGCTTTAATGACCGTAAACTATTTTCCGCTCTCTAATTTGTAATTCTGAAATGGCTCAATAATTTACGTCGTTGAGTCAAAGAGAAACACAAAAGAAACCATCCCCTTCATAAATTCAGTGAAATCATACCAGCAACCACGAAGAAAGCATGAAGCATACAAGCCTCAGACAAATAACCCCCTTTTGTGCAACGGTGGCCATTTCAAGAGGATTATCGTGCCTCCTACTTTTGATTTCTACATACAGCGCCGAACTAAGGAAATTCGCCGGTATTGGATGTAAACAAATATTCTTGCCATGAAAGTATTTTGGGGAATAACTTCATTGGAATACAGCATTTGTTGGCTATCTTTAGGTAGAATACATTGGGCCTTGGCCCACAATAATTGAATCTGTCAACGCAAAAACCTCGCAATTTGCATTTTCCGGGAGACAATAAGCACTGTGTCACTGACAAATAAACCAGTTTTGAAGTACATTTTTTGGCTTGGTGTCATAGGTCTGTTCCAAAAGATTGGAATTTCGAGTAACCTTCATAGTTTATTAATAATGATAATGAAAAAACGTGACTGTTATGGACTTCACTGTTTTAGTAGGAAATTTTGAGCCGAGTTATAGAATGTGGAAATGAATGTCGGATCGAATGTTCAGCTCATGATTTGCATGAACTTTTGAAAGTGCAACATTTTATAGCCTTTCTGAAATGGCCCAATTAAACTTTGTGATGAAACATTTGATGACATGGAAAACCTAGGAACAAATTACTCATCCAGATATGAGTGCATTCACAAATTCAATTCGCAATCGTCAAACGCATTCAGAAACTTTACACTTTCTATTGGCTAATCTGCTCCCACATCATCACTAAAAAAAATCGACATGCTGGAAGCCTGCGGCTAGCAGAAATTACGTTACTCAATTGGCAGATCAGTTTTCAATGGTATTAAAATAAAAGAACGAACAGATACCACAATGGGAGCTAGTCCAACCCTGTCAGCCCTACCCTCCCTTATAGAAAGCAAAGCAGCGAGTGCTGAGCGACGACGTTCCGTCAGAAATGAGGGCACTTACGCTTATTGCTTTTATTATTTCTGCAGAGCCTTCCAACTGAACATCCCTTTGTAGGATTTCGATTTGTTTTTTTAAGGGATACACTTCAATTTTCAGTTTTAACAATGGATTATCACACTGATTATACAGGGATTTATTCAGAGAAATAGGATTGTTGTTTTTATATTGTGAGAACTAGTAACAATTTTTGAAACATCCCCCACTTTTCCTTCAATTCATAAGTGTTTGGATAATAAGCAAACAATGATTGAAGATTGCTATTTTTACCATAAAACGCCAAAATTCATGCAAATGAGAAACATGTGACGAAGAAAAGACAGTACAATATGTGGCAAAAAATATGGATAACATTTTTTGAACATTTTACACACAGGACATTCTGAGTTTTTTGTTTGACTAGTTTGTTGTTATGCTATAAGTAGAAATATAAATATTTACCCTATGTACGAGTAGTATGAAGGTGAAGTCAGGTGGAATTCAGGCAATACAAATAGTAGAAAAAACAATAAAAAATATGCCTTATACGCTGATGTACAACTGGAGAGAGACATTTAAATACAGATAACAATAATAGCATTTATTGCTCTACAGAATTTTAACAATTCCATTTAGAGGACAAAGAATTGAAATCTGGTATAACAATAAAAAAGCAATACTAGTTTGTTCAAATTCAAGAGTATAAACAAACATTAATATAACATGTATAACGCTATCCAATGTGCTGCCATAAAACCCTCTTGAGACGAGGAAAAAAATACATAAAGATATCATAAATACTGCATAATATTCTGTTGAAGTTCATGCACATGACTCTTACAGGAGATTTTAAAACTAAGTTTGAATATGCACGGGTGCAAAAAAGAAGGTATTGTTTCTAGAACATGACCTTGGAACTAAAAATTGAAGCTGGGATAACAGGTCTGAAGAATCAACAATACCCTGTGCATGTTTATATAATAAGACGACTGGGTTGTGTTTTTTTCTCAATTTAAAAGAGGCAACTTGGAATCTTTCTAACAATACTTGGTACTCCGACCTACGCTGAGGATAAACTTAATCAATCTTGAAAACCGGATGCTTAAGAAATTTCTTTCCAACATTAACAATTTGATTTATATAACAGTTATAATAAGGACTCTAAGGCCCGTATCGTCAGTCGTCCCTACAATTGTAGGGCGCCTTTATGGCCTCCTTGATTGTCATACTCCTTTCTCTCCTTCAAATTTTCTAGATTACACTTTTCCCGTGTCAGCGTCAGCGATCTCCTATTGTGAAGATATGTTTTCTTTTTAAATTGTAGGAAATTTCAGTCTGATAAAACATGATATAACTCAAAAGCAAGCACAATTTGATGCAAATAGATGTTTGTGACATAACCTCAAAATAGAGTTCTGACACGGAGAAGTAGAAAACTATGACAATCAAGGATGCCATAAAGGCGCCCTACAATTCTAGGGACGACTGACGATACGGGCCTTAACCAACGAAGATCATTCCAATTTGGAACGTACGTATACAAAGTATAATGTTTTTACTGCAGCTAAATCTTTAATAAGCTTACACTTCCTAACAATAAAACATAAAGCTTTATTAGCACGATTTACAATTTGAGTAATTTGTTAGTCAAAATTCATCCTACTGTCAAATGTCACGCCTAAATCACAAACCGTTTCGTGACGACGGTTCCTTCGGTGTTATAAGGGTAAATTGCATTTGCATTTAGTGATATTCAGATGCAGTTTATTCAATTGAAACCAATCTTCCAACTTAGATAATTGATACTATAAGTACTCACAATCAGTGATGCTGTTGATTTCAAAGAACAATTTTGCAAGTCATCGCCAAATATTAATGTTTCACAATGAATATTGCTACTTATATCGTTAATAAAGAGCAAAAAACCAATGGCCCCAAATTGGTACCCTGTGGTATCCCTGGAGATGCTGTATAACGAAAAAACTCTAAGCCATTGTATGATGTGAATAGCTGACGGTTATGTAAATAGAACTTTAATAAAGATGTCGAGTTGACAGTGAAACCAAACAAATTCAATTTGGCAAGAAGTGTCCTGTGATCATCTTTGTCAAATTCATTAAAAAAATCCGACTCGCCCTGAAGATACAAAATATTTGATGCTAATTTCATGAAACCATGTTGACATTCAGATATAGGATTGCGAGTAAAGAGGTAAATCCGGTTATAAAGAATTAAGATTGAGATATCACGAGAATGGAAACAGTGGTCCCCTGTTAGCCACTTCATGCGTACTGGAGATAGTAGCAGATGCGCTGAAGATTAAGATCCGCCCATGGTACGCAGACTCGATCTGTTTACTTATTTCATATGGCGTTCATGACGAACCGCCAAGAACGGTGACTACAACTATAGCAGACTGTTTTTGTTTTCACTACTAATCTGAGAATTCGCCATCATTTATAGCATTTCTTTAAGGAGAACTTACATTTTTCTCCCTAGGTAAATAATGATAATGAAAAACCATTAGATAAATAATGAATGTATGGATTCATGTAGAACCTCTTTGGCTTGCTGGTGACAGAATTACCGCTGCTATAAAATCCTTCATCTATTTTTGGACATTTCTAATAATTATGAACAACTGCTAGTCATTACAGATTCTAATTTATAACTAAAATTATTGTTCTTAATGAAAAAATGAAAAAAAATCTAGTCTAGATTTTTCAACAGTGTGTCTAGCTTTACGTTATCCCTAGGTAACTTTGTTATCGTGTAAAATTTAAACAAAATCGGTTCAACAGTGCCAGATATGTGATATTAAAGATTTGACGTGTTTAGATGAATCACCCTATGTGCAAGAACTCAATTTAGAACTTTTCATTTCCAGATACGAGTCGGTCCATACTATCTACCCTTTTCACTATGTCCATTTAAGTACGGAAAGCCCAGTATAATTGTAAGCTTAAGTAGTTATCGGTACCATGGCGTTGTATACCGTTTGCCTATTTACGGATAGGCATGGTTTTCAATTATATTGGAATATGGTGCTGGAAGGAGTGTCAAATTATCTTATAATTCAATCTTAATGTCAGATCCATGAGTTTCACGAAGTAAGAAGTACTTAAAATCAAAACTTTCCATGATAACTGTTAAATGAACCACCTGTAAGTATAAAAGAGGTAAAACAACCAGCATAGAACTTGAACTTGTACAGACACGACCACACTCTCAAGCTCCCAAGGCGGTAAAACTTATGGCAGGTCATGAGATGCGCTGTTGCCAGGTGAATATTAAACAAACATAAATAAATCTAAGGTATAGGTAAACCTTTATTATCGGGGAAAACCAGTATTATTGCACCCGAACAGAAAGTGGCTGACGAAGAAATGTGCTCACCAGATGTGCGGCTATCATCAGCACCAAGAAATTTCGGAGAGTAGATTTTGCATTTTCAGGTGTAAATCTTATTGATGGTAGTGTCAGTCAGGTAAAAAAGGGAATATTATGAAGGTGGGATTTGAGTTACCGATCCTACTTGTACAAATATATCAACGTTGAGATTAGCCGGATAATCTTCACATAGAGACAGTAAATAAAAAAAGTATGTAAATAATAATAATAATAGACGTCTTTATTTATCCACAATTACATTGAAGTATAGCCAAATGTCAGACTTATATGGCGAAGTTTAGCATGCTGCTACTCTTACACTTAACTATATAGTTTCTAGCAGATGTTCAAAAGAATACACTATCCACAAACAGATTTGGTTCATTACATCGAAAGTAAAATTTAAAAAAAAGAGAAAATGGCATACTTTCCAAACCCAAATGCACCAAAAAATTATTAATCTGAACTAAAGATGGAATAAAAAAGAAAAGAATGATTACGTAAATTCTATGTTTGGAGGGTTGAGTAATAATGTTTTAACTTTTTGTCGAAAGACCGGTAATGAAAATTCTTTATATACTTTAGGAAGGTCATTATAAATAATAGCAACATTGTAAGAAAAACTACGTTTAAAAAGTGTAGACGTATGCAGGGGTATTCTAATATTATTTTCTCTGAGAGTTCTACAGTGAACATCATTATTAAATGAAATTTTTTCCTTCAAGTAATAAGGTTTAGACGTGAGCAGCAATTTGTGAACAAAAACTGAATAGTGATACTTGACCATGTCATTAATTTTTAACCAGTTTAGAACGGGATATTTCGCTGATACATGATCAAATTTACGTAAGCCAAAAATGAATCGTATACAATTGTTTTGAATAACTTGAATAACGTTTTTAGTGAAATTGTCTAAACAAGTATAGTATACGATATTACAATAATTTAGTATAGATATGACCAATGCTTCACATAGTTTTTTACGCAACTTAAAATTTTGTAAATACCTGTTTGCTATAAGAGTGCGCAGCCGTAGGTAGGTTTTCGGAGATAGACTTTTAACATTTTCAATAAACCTTAATTTTGTATCAAAAACAACACCAAGAATTTTTGCAGAATCAGAAAATTGCAAAATTTGGTTATTTATCTGAATGTTCAAGAGCTGTGTTACATTGTATGTTTTTCTTTGTGCGCAAAATAATAACATTTTAGATTTTTGTGGATTAATAAGTAGATTGTGATTTAAAGAGTATTTAATTAATTTGTTAACATCGTTTTGTAAAATTTGAGTATTATTATTGACATTATCTCGGTTAAAATAATGGAGCAATTGCGTATCGTCTGCAAATGACTGGACATGAGAATTATCAATACTTTTGCTTAAGTCGAACGTATATATGAGGAACAGAAGCGGCCCCAATACAGAGCCCTGAGGTACGCCTGAGCGAATCATTGTCACTTGAGACATTTCTTGATTAAGAAAAACACACTGAGTTCTTTGATGAAGGTAACTGTCGAAAAATGAAAGGGATACACTGTCAAGACCTATGTAATTTAATTTAGCAAGTAATAATTTATGATTGATGCTGTCAAAGGCTTTCGAATAGTCTATAGAGATTAAGGCTAGTGCCATTTTCTTATCTAAGGCACTTAAAATATTGTCTTGCAGATTGAGTAGGGCAGATGTTGTACTATAATTTTTTCTAAGACCGGATTGAGTGTCGGGAAGTATAAAGAATTTTTCTAGGTAAGCGGTCAATTGGAACTTTATAATTTTTTCTAAAATTTTGGATAAAATTGGTAACAAACTGATAGGTCTGAGATCATTATGCTCAGTGGGTTTCATTTTTTTAGGAATTGGAATAATTAGAGCTTGTTTCCATGTCTTTGGAAAGTAGCCTTTTTCCAAACAGTCGTTAAAGATGTGGACGATGTGATGGAGAATAACTGGCAGGCAAAGCTGGATCATTGACAGGGATATACCATCAATTCCCTTCGCATCAGATTTTAGGCTCCCTATTGCCTGTAATACGTCATTTGAACTAATCTTATTCAATGAAAAAATATATTCAGAGCTTAATTTATTTTTAAAATAGTTTTCGCAAACTAGTGAATCAACAGGTTTATAGCTATAAACAGACATAAAATAATCATTAATTTTGGTAGGGTCATTAAAACTTGCCGGAAGAGTTTGAGAGACTTCCACAAATCTACAGGGTGTGCCAATATTCCGTGGACATAGAATCACCAAATCAAACGAATGTACATAATCTTTTTCTATGCAAATGTTCTTCATTTGCCTGTTAGAGAGCGACAACGTTTTCTTTTAAAACACACATTTTTTCAGATATTTTAAGAACCGTTAGATTGATTGGAATGAAATTTGGAACACATATGTTTTGTTAGACGTTCTAATATTTGACTTTTACGAAGAACTCTAAAGCGTTCAAGAAGGGTCGAAAACTACCCACGCCCTTGCATAAATTATAGCAAATTTTTTTGGCAATTTTCCCGACGTCTCTGTTTGTTTTTATTCAGCATATCTTTTTATCTACATAACTTTTTTGCTCTTATAAAAACAGGCCATCTCGGATAGTTGCATCAAGGCGTCTTATTAATTGTTTAAGTATGATATTAGTCATTACAATTTTATTTAATACAGGTAATAACGGGTGATTTTTTAAGAGGTGTAGGATTTGATTTTCAAAAAAAAAAACACAAAAAATTTGAAAAAACGATTAAATCTTTATTTGAGTCGATAGAACGGTCGATATAATTTAATGTTTAAAGATTATTTTATGTAAATGTTGGCCGTGGCTCCGCTTTAGATGGGCCATGCGCAAGGTCTAATTTTGGCACACTCTCTCTAACATATCGGCCGGTATCTCACGAATAATTGCTTCAATATTGGCTTCCAGTGCGTCAATCGTTGCTGGTTTATCCCTGTAGACATTAGCCTTATCATGGCCCCACAAGAAATAGTCCAACGGCGTTAAATCACACGGTCTAGGCGGCCAATTGACGGGCCCCAAACGTGAGATAAACTGTTCACCGAACTCGCCTCTCAATAGGGCCATTGTTTCGTATGCGATGTGGCATGTGGCACCGTCTTGTTGAAACCACATGTCAGCCAAGTCCAGCTCTTCCATTTTGGGGAAAAAAAGTTTGTTATCATCGCATGGTAGCGCTCGCCATTCACAGTTACGTTCCGGCCATTGTCGTCTTTGAAGAAGTACGGCCCGATGATGCCCCCGGCCCATAATCCACACCAAACAGTGATTTTTTCGGGATGCATTGGTAGCTCTTGCAATGCTTCTGGCTGGTCTTCACTCCAGATGCGGCAATTTTGCTTGTTAACATACCCATTCAACCAGACCTTCGTCGCTAAACACAATTTTTCGACAAAAATGTGGATCTTCCTCCAACTTTGCCAGCGCCCATTCACCAAATTGGAAATGTTGTGGGAGGTCGTGTGGCTTCAATTCTTGCACTAGCTGTATCTTATAAGGTTTTACACCCAAATCCTGTCGCAAAATTTTCCACGTAGTAGAGTAACAGAGGCCCAATTGCTGCGAACGGCGGCGAATCGACAATTCACGGTCATCACTAACACTGGCGGATACAGCCGCAATATTTTCTTCAGTCCTCACTCTACGTCTGCATGTTGGTGGTTTAATGTCCAATAATGTAAACTGGGTTCGAAATTTAGTCACAAGCTTCCGAATAGCTCCCTCAGTAGGCCGACCAAATTGGAAGCAGTGCTCGATGCACTCTCTTAACCGAGCATGAATTTTGTAAGTAAAATTCAACAATTTGAAAGCGTTGTTCGTTCGTAAGTCGATTCATGGTTAAATTATAGACCAAACTGAACAAGTTTGACAATGACACAAGACACGATTCACGCGTCATCTGTCAAAAACAGTGTTGCCAAAAAGATACTAGCAAAACATCACCCATTAGTGCGAATCTTTCATAAAAGGTGTACAATATGACCACCATGTTCGTTTTTGCACATAATACGGTGCAAAAAATTTTAAAACTTGATGTAAGAAGAAAGTTTTTTAGAAAGCAGCCCCGAAAAACATTTTCTCGAAAACTGATATTGGAACACCCTGAACAGAATTTTACACGCATTTACCGGGTTCCGAGTTAAAAAATTAAGAGCATTCCACTATTAATAATTTAGAGTGCTGTTTTTTCAAGCCATTTAATGAAAATAATTATAATAAAACAACATGACACACGAGCAACGGGCAAACGGATCATCAGATATTTGTAAATAATTTTCTGTTTCAAATCGTTGCCATTATGAAAATAACAAATGACAAAAAAATCTGTCGAGAGTGGGAAGGGTGGCTGAAAGGGAGCGAGAGATCTGAAGTGCGGAAGCGTGCCGAATTAGTTCAATCTGGAATGACGTGCGTGCCTGCACTACGCAGAGCACACGTTGCGTTTTCCATCCCCTGCTTGCGATGTTTAGTGACGGATTAACAAGCAAAATACGATCATCCGGTCTCGATTTGCGGATCGCAGCAATGAAGTGTCCTCTTTGGTAGAGCTGTGGCATACGGCATGGTTGCCAACTATACCATATTCTCAGTCTGTACAATGTCCACTATAAGATACTATACGACACTCGCAGATCCGCATGCGTGGAAGTAGCGTAAAGTAAATGTCATTCGTTCTGCGTTGGTGTGAAGGTGATTGGTTTCGGAGAAAGAATTGCAATATTCAAAGCAGTGGCGCACTAAGGGGAAGGAATGGCCCGCCTTGAGCAACCAGTATAAGTGAGACTGCGAATGTTGAAAAATTCCGTTTTATAATTATTGAATAAAATATTTTATTATAATCGATTAATAAAATAAAGTAAAAAAACATTACATTAGTATTATGTAAAAAACCTATAAAACGTCAAAAAAAACCTATATGATGTAATCTTGCAGACTAGCTGGATTTTAGGGTCATTCCACATTTGCCCACTAGGATCGTTATGAGCGCCCATCTATGTAGGAATGGCTCAACTACACGCATTGTTGGTTGCATATGTCTTGTGAAGCCGAGTAGGCTGTAGTTTTTATCGCTGAGAAGATGTGAAACAAAGAAAGTTGGTTGAATAGCAAGATCGCATATCTGTATGATTATGTGTTTTGGTCTGCATGTGTATAAAATCAGTGATATTTGTTGGGTGAGAAAATCGTCACTGAATATGCTGCCAATGAAGTATATATATTAGCTGTGCCCGACGGGTTATTTAAATGTTATCCTTTCTCAAGACATGTTATGCCCAAAGTTATAAATTACGATTTTTTGTTTTCAAAAACTTTGAGGAGAATTACGGGAAATCATCACCACGCCCGCGTTGTGTGTAATTACTGCTAGCATTTATATGACAGTGTGCAGTGAATATAATATTATTTCTTATCTCTCTCATTTATGAAATTGGAAATGGATAAGAAAAAGTGAATGCACAAATAATTTCTAGCTTTGAATCTCAAGTTATTGTATTTGAGACATGAATCCAATGGAATTATCATTAACCCATATTATTAGCACACTGCACCTATGCTTTTTTTTTTTTTTTTTTTTTTTTTTTTTTTTTTTTTTTTTTTAACGAGGGGGGAATGCATTTACGCACCATACCATAGCACGAGCTACGACGTGTGTGGGGCTCCAGGGTCTTGAAGAGATCACCTAATACCCACTAAACCCTAAACCTCCGCGTGGCCCGACTCATCAGCGTCTCGGTAGGCCATGTGTTGTGCGTGACCTGCGGTCTGCTACAACGTCTCCTCATGTGTTTCAGTCTCTGGGAACGCCGGGTTGGTTCCCTTTACCTCGCACATTCTATCGATGTCGTTAAGCGATCATCGATAGAGGGTCTGCTAGTTTCTCTTGAAACTCTTGTTTTCGAAAAATCAAGAGTTTCAAGTCCTCTTACCAATAAGTTGTTCCTGGTCCTGGTCCTGAAGGGTCCTGGTCCTGGTGGGTCCTGGTCGTGGCGGGTCCTGGTCCTGGTTGGTCCTGGTCCCGGTGGGTCCTGGTCCCGGTGGTTCCTGGTCCTCTGCATCCACGCCGTGGGGTGAGGGGGGGGGGAGCAGCCGCAGTTCTCCTAGTCTCCTAGTCAAGGTTCCAGTTAGCGGGTGCCAACTGGGACCTTGGTCTGGGGTGCCTGGTTCTGCGGTTGCGAGGCCTCTCGTCCGGATCGTAGTCCATGAGGAATCGTAGCTGCTCGTTCGGGTGGTCCTGAGCTTTCTCGAAGGTCTTCTCCGCTTTTTTCCTCATGTACTCGTGGATGGTATCCCAACGCAGGTCTCTACGCAAGGTTGAGTTCCTTACGTAGGAAGGTGCATTGGTGGCGATCCGGAGTAGCTTCATCTCTAGAGCAGCAAGTCGCTTGCGGTAGCTGGGGGCAGCGTACGCCCAGACCGCGGAGGCGTAAGCGAGCTGAGGTCTGGCGATGGCCTTGATCAGCCGTAGCTTGGTCGCTAGCGGCATCTGGCTGTGTCTACCCAGTAATGGATAGAGTTGAGCCATGGCTGCTCTGGTTTTTGCGATGACAGCTTCTATGTGCGCTTTCCAGGTGAGGGACTTGTCAAAAACGATCCCCAGATATTTGACATTGTCGCTCCACTGGATATCTTCATCGAAGATGGATGCTTCGAGAGGTCTTGCAATCCTTCTTCGTTGAATGAAGATTGCCTGCGTCTTCTGGACGTTGATGCGGATTTTCCATTTCACGCACCAGTCCTGAATTTGGTCCAGTTCACCCTGTAGTCTCCTACGGATGATCTCGGGTCGTCTATGCTTGGCGGCTATAGCAGTGTCGTCTGCATATAGGGCCAGCATTGTGTCAGCTGTCTTCGGCACATCGTAAGTATAGATGTAGTAGAGCAGGGGGGCTAAGGCTGACCCCTGGGGCACGCCTGCTTCCAGCTGACGTCTTGTTGAATGGCATGTACCAATCTTCACCGTGAACCATCTTTGTGTTAGATAGCTCTGGATTAGTTGGCACATGTTCGCATCGATTCCGGCGGCTTCCATTTTGGCGATGAGTCCATCGTGCCAAACTCGGTCGAAGGCTCGTTCCACGTCCAGCAGGACGAGACCTGTTGCCTCCTGGAGATTGAAGCCGCTGGTGATGTTTTCCGTCAGTCGTAGCGCTTGGAGTTCCGTGTTGTGGGAGGATCTGAAGCCGAATTGCTCTGGGGGGAGAAGTTGCAGTTCTTCTGCCTGCTTCTCTAGTCGAACGGCGATAGCCTTTTCGACTACTTTGCCCACCGAGGAAACCAGGCTGATGGGCCGGTAGTTCTGGGGCAACTTCCGGTCCTTGCCTGGCTTGGTGAGCATTATAACCTGGGCTTCCCGCCACCGCCGCGGGAAGTGGTTAAGTCTCAGAGTGGCATTGGCGATGTTCTTCAGCATCCTATTGTTGATGCCGTCCCTTCCCAGCGCCTTTCTGACCTTCAACCTGCGGATGATCAGACGGATTTCCTCTGGACTGGAGGGGTGATCCGTCTCCTGGCCAGGTGGTCGACTCCTCATGTTTTCGGCTGCGACTTCCACGGCCTCCTCGTGGTTGTCGTCCTCGTCTTCATGGTAATTGAGTCTGCATTCGGATTCTAGCGAATCGGCGAATGCTTCGGCTTTTTCTTCACTGGAGTAGGCCAAGCCGCGTTGGCCGTGAAGAGTGGGGATCGTGGTGCGCTGACGACGAAATTTTCGCTGCATAGACCAGGCCGTACCATCCTGGGTCTCTAGTTCTGCACAGGCTGCATTCCATCTGTTGTTTTGGAGTTCCGCGAGTGCGTTCTTCAGAGCTAACGATGCTCTGTTTCGCGCAACTCTCGACTCCTCTGTCAACAGCTGGAGATGTTCTCGCTTGAGTCTTCTGTTCTCCCTGATCAGGTGCCTAATATGGTGCGGTGCTGGACCATTTAGGTGTCTAGGAACTGCCGTAGCCTCGGAGCGGGTGCTGTCCTCGTGCGATCGCAGGACAGCATTCTCCTATGCATTGCCGTTTCCCTCTAGTTATAGTATACAAATTACAGTTTAGACCTCCAGTAATGCCATCTATGAAGCAGATTTTACATGACATCAGAGCCAAACATTGATAACTGAATCATCACGACGTTTAGGCAACACGTACAACTACAAAACGAATTCACAACGTGTCCACCAGGCAGTGCTAAGTTAACATTTTGTCGAAAAACCTACATAATGTGACAAAAAACCAATACAATGTAAAAAAAAATCGACATAACGTCATTTTTTAAGATACGTAATATCCGTTCGGGTAAACTTGACGGAACATCCGGATACCCCGGAATTAATAAAAATTAGGGAATTTCATTTTTACGAGAGAAAAGTTCGTGAGGATGGTTTGTTGAGGATAACTCAAATAAACTAGAAAAACTCCGACACGAAAAAAACAATTTTTGGAATTTGTTTATAGAAATTGTTCCAAGAAGCTCTGACGCTATTTTGCGACTGGCATCATGCAGATATCTTAAATGAGGTCCTTTTTGAATAAGATGGTGCAGTAAAACCAAATTATTGCATTGTTATGCAACAAAAAAAATCCGCATTGACAACCAAAATGTATGGTCACTAAATGTGTGAGCTTATTATTGGACCACACTATTACCAAGGAGCACTGTCATGTAAGTAAGGGTCTACTTCTTTTACTAGAGAGGGTAAAAATATCTTGGAGAAATTTGTGGTTCCAACATGACGGCGCCCCACCACATTAGCATCGAGCCGTACGAGTATTTAGACCACTAGCGCCCTAACAGTTGGATACGGAGAGGCAGACCGATCAATTGTCCAGCGAGATCTCCCGATCTGACGCCTCTCGACTCCTTTCTCTGTAGCCATGTAAAATGAGTGGTTTACCAGGAGACACAGTCCCGAGGACATGAGACAACGTATAAGCGAGTCGTTGCGGATACCTAGACAAACCCTTTTAGACGTACAAGACAATTTCAACTGGCGTCTGGTGTTTTGTGCTTTGCACCAAGGTTAATATATTCGAACAATTTATTATCGACTGACTGCCTTAGGATGAGATTATTTTTGTTGTCTTAATGATTGCTAAATTGTTTTGAGAGAAAATTTGATTTCATGCTTAAATGTAAGACATATTTGGTTTTCCTTAAAATTAAGAGCAATATTTCAATACCGTTTGGAAAAGTATAAATATCAATTCAACGATGTAGAAATATACATGATCTTCCATTTAAAAGGTAGATGTTGCGTTTAGAAATACCCTTGTATAAATAGAAAAACATTTCAGCATTCTTTTCAAATTATCTTAAAATCGATAGTAATAAAATTTTTGTGAAACAAGATTTATCGAAAGATCTTCAAAAATGGCGGAGCTGCGAGCCGTCAAAGCTGAACATCTTTTCAGACGTTTAGAAAAATATCTAAACAATTGACAGTCGTAACATAGTTATATGATAATAAACTTAGAAGCATAGAATATGCAATAAAATATGGAAAGGCAGTTCTCTATTAATTATGATTTGGACAATGACCTTGACGAGGAAGGACAAATTGTGAGATCTATCAGGAGATATTTCAGAGCGAATGGCGGCAACAATATCAGTGTTAACATCGGTGACTTTTCAGAAGATTTTTCTACGGAAGACACTTCACACTCCACATTAAGGACCTAAAGGTGCGTAAAGCGCCTGGAGAGGATCAAATCGTCAACAAAGCACTGAAGCTGCTTTCGCTCAAGGCTTAGACTTTTCTGGTGGCAATAATCAATGCAATGCTCAGAACTCAGTACTTTCCTAATGCGTGGAAGATCTCTGAAGTCATCACGATCCCAAAGAAGGCAGGTTCGATATTCCCTCAGGATTAGCGTCCCATTCACCTGCTGTCAGCTCTTTCTAAGTTCGCTGAAAAGGTGATTTATCGTCACCTTGAGATTTTCTCGTCAGATGACCATGTGATTCCTGACGTGCAATTCGGCTTTCGGTCTGAGCATAGTACGGAGCTACAGGCAATTAGACTAGTGGAGCATGTAACCAGGGAGTTCACCCTCAATAAAAGTACTGGTATCTTGCTTTTAGATGTATCAAAGGCATTTGACAAGGTGTGGCACATGGACCTCTTGTATAAGCTCATCCAAAAGGGTTTTCCATTTTGGCTACTAAAACTGTTGAAATCTTTTCCACAAGGAAGGAAGTTTCGGATCAAAATTAACAATGTTTTGTCAACAATATGGCCCGTATGAGTCTATGTTCCTCAGGGTTCGGTCTTAGGACCAATCCTTTATTCACTTCATATACATGACGGCCCTTGAGTCGGCGACTGTGAAGTCTATCTCTATGCTGACGACGCTGCACTGCTAGCCCAGTCTCGTTCTGATAACCTGTTTCACGACAGGCTGCAGAGTGCGGTGGAGGAAGCATTGGAGTGGGCGGATCGGTGGTTGATCAAAATTAATACTTCGGAAACGCAGGCAATCTATTGTCCTAAAAACGTCGCGGTGGCCCATCAGAGATATCAGTGAATGGAACTCGTATACCATCATTGACAAGGGGTTGACCTGGCAGGAACAAACTGATATTTTGAAAACAAAATTATAAATTACCTTTCGGCAGCTTTATCCTTTGTTGTGCAGAAATTCGTAATTAAGTTTGATCATTAAGATTCGGTTGTATAAAATGGTCATAAGACCCGCAATCACCTACGCATGCGCGGCTTGGTGTTTTCTTGCCAAGATGTACATGCAGAGACTGCAAGTCCTGCAAAAAAGAACCGTAGGTACAATCACCAACGCCCCTTGGTACGTGTCAAATGAGACCATATCTGAGGGATACAAAATTATTCGATTTCAAATAATTTACTTCTTTTGTTTGCTCTATTTCTTCCTTCCATTCTTTCCTTTTCCCCTTAAACACGTTTGGTATCTGGGTAGCCAGACCTGACGGACTAACAGACCGACGAGATTTTTAACTAAGAGCAAACGTCCACCGGACCACTCTGACGAACAATGACGAATAGTACGGTACATTCTTTTGCAAGTCGCCAAAACGGCATTAACTACGTCATTATCAGAATCGTTCTCGACCACTGTCTAAAAATTATGTGATTTTTATGTCAACCACGTCTAGCAAACTAGGCGAACCATTCGTCACGCAGCGTTCTCAGCAGCTACAGGCCTTGCTTCAAATATTGCATTTTTCATCGAAATTATTCCACATGAACAGTTAATACATCCCTGGTAATGCATGGTGAACTACGATTGCATATTGTTAAGTATTCACAGCATCCACATCCTTTTGTCGATGAGAGAAAGATGTCCTATCTCGGTCATCTCCGGCTATACGCATCCCGGCTTGAAGATACGTATCTAAATTTTTGCTTTCTCACGCTCTTTTCAAGGGTGCTCGCGTAAAATTACTAATTATTAACCCTCAATCGATAATTTAAGCATGCGGGAGACCTTTGTCTTATCCGGGGCTATACACAAACCGTTGAACGCCGTCGATGACAAGTTGATGCAAAGGGATAGGGTTGTCCCTACAATCATAGCCCATCTATCTAAACATAAACTGTAAAAATTGAACATTTATATATGATAATCTTCTCTACAGACGGTCGTTCGGTCGTCGTTCCTGGAAAGTCAATATTTTTCCGACCTCTGCAGTAAAGAGTTTTATTGAATGTTTATCTTTATACAAGGTGAATCTAAGAACACCGGTAATATTTTTAAGGAATAGAGTAGATACAATGAAACTAAGACTCATACGTCCATATAAGTATGTATAGGGCAAAAAATCCTTTAACACTGTTACAAATGTTTGAGTCATTGCTTTAAAATAAAGCGAACGTACGACTAATATACAGGGTGGCGCATCGAAAACGAAACAGACGCATTTACTGGCCGCTCAGTTTTTTTTTGGAAAAACGCTCAGACCCGTCGATTTTGTTTTCGAGGGGGACACAAGTTTGGCAAAAAATCACGTTAACACGTGCAGCCCCCTGGGCGGGGCTGACACCAACCCTAAAATCTTAAATGTAAAGGGGGGTCGAGTGATACATTATTTTAAAGGTCTTTCAATTCCCTTTATAATGATGTAAAATACATGAGCTTCAGTTCAGTAGTTTTGAAGATTTATTGATTTTAAGCTTAAAGTAGACTTTAATAGGTACATCAGATTAGTTTGTACTACATACTTTCAGAATAAATTTGACTAAAAGAATTTACGTAATAAGTAAATGCTTTTCTTCACTACACCCGTGGTTTGTTTATCATTTTGTTGTTGAAAATAGCTACTGGAGCGTTTTTTTGTGGCAAAAAAGTTATTTCTTGAAGAACGATAAGGAAATATCTCGTACTTATTTTAAATAAGAATTTAGTACATAGTTTGCGATTGATTTGACCAAACCTTGTTGCTAAAATAACTTGTAACGTTTTATTACATAAATTAACCATGGTATATTCCACAGCAGAAAGCTGAAAGATATGAGTGAACGAATTATAAACGATGAACATTTTCTATTCAACACTTGCTTTTCCGACGAATGTTCCTTTTTCTTAAATGGCGTAGTAAATCGTGATAACTGCCGCTATTGGTCCGATTCTAATCCCAGAATTTATCATGAGGTTCATACACAGCAGCCACAAAAATTAAATGTTTGGGCTGGTATTTTTGGCGATCATTTAGCTGGTCCTTTTTTCTTACCTGGAAATTTGACCGGTGAAATGTATTTGGAATTACTGGAAGACGCCATAGATCCTGCATTAACAGCCATAATTGAAAATCAGAATTATCGGCGGTACATTGCGAATAGGTTGATGTTCCAACAGGATGGTGCCCCACCACATTACGCATTACGTGTTCGACAATATGTAGATCAGACGTTTCCACATCGATGGATTGGTAGAAGAGGTGCCATAGAATGGCCCCCAAGATCGCCAGATTTATCACCTTTGGATTTCTTTATGTGGGGTCATTTAAAAAGCAAAATCTATGCTACTCAGCCAACATGATTAGAAGACCTGCGACAAAGAATTGTGAATGAGTGCCTTCAAATTACTCCTCAAATATTGCAAAATGTGCGGCAACGTTTTGAGCAAAATCTTTATTATTGCATGGAGAGTTATGGTGGCCATTTTCAACATTTACTTGCCTAACGGGTCAGTTCATTTTTCATTTTTAAATTACTTTGCTGCCAAATGTATTGATCTCCACTAATGATGATGTATTAGTTTTATTTAAGCTTTAAATCAATACATCTTCAAAACTACTGAACTGAAGTATATTAATTTTATATCATTATAAAGGGAATTGAAAGACCTTAAAAATAAAGTATCACTCGACCCCCCTTTCCATTTAAGATTTTGGGGGTGGTGTCACCCCCGCTTAGGGGGCTGCACGTGCTAACGTGATTTTTTGCCAAACTTGTGTAACCCTCGAAAACAAAATCGATGGGTCTGAGCGTTTTTCCAAAAAAAAAACTGAGCTGCCAGTAAATGCGTCTGTTTCGTTTTCGATGCGCCACCCTGTATAGCAACGCTAGTCAGATATTCTCCAAAGCAACTTGATTATTATGTTATAAAAATGTTTTATCATCATGGTACAAAGAATGCATCGGAACTTTTAAAAACAAAAATCTCGAAAACTGTTAGCTTTAGACACTTTTAACAAGTAAACATTGTTTGTTGTGGAAATATGAGAAAATAAGATTTTTCGGTCAGTTGTTGTATACATGGTAGCACACAAAAGTTATGATAAGTTATTTACACATAACAGGCAATCCCCGTAAAACTTAGAAAGATAGAAAAATGCTTTCGATACGCTTCTGTTCTCTAGTATCACCGGTCTTGGTTAGTGCACTGGCATAACTGCCGCTGTGCTGCGTGGCGACTAACGCGTCGTACGGTCAGGTATCGGGGAGATGCCACGTTGCCAGATACTACTACTAAGGCAGAGAAAGAATGCCTATGGACTAATTTTATAGGCCTGTATGACTGACTTGACCGTAACTAATTTTTTTCTCAGAGGCTCTAATTTGTGCTAATCAGAAGCCTTTGAACTGTTGACGGCCTTGCGTGGGAAGTGCAGAATCAACCTACTTGATGCCATTTTTTAAAACTCCTCATTAATTTTTTTCAAGTCAAGTGAGCAGGTTGAAAAAAAAATAATGAAATTGTCGCAAGAATGTATTTTCAAGATGCGGGTGTGGCGGTATTTTATATTTGTTGTTTTAGCGGAATGGGAGGTCCTATCACACATAATTTTAAAGCTTCATAATAGTACTTTATGTGCTTTGAATACAAAATTATCTGTTTTTCAAAAACTACGATCAAAATATTATCAATGCCGTTAGTTTTTCATTTATCTTAAAATGCATATTCTGATATAGTTAGTAGTCACCGTTCTTGGCGTTTACGTCATCAACGCCATTTGAAATAAGTAAAAAGATCGAGTCTCCGTACCATAGGCGAATCTTAATTTTCCAAAAATCGTAATACTCAAAAATGTCTCATCAGATAGATACTTATGTCTTGTAGGAAAAACCGCATGCTTTCAATAGACGCTTCAAACTTGAATCCGAGGCATTGTATATGTATGTACCTTTGACCCGCCAAGAACGATGACTAAAACTATAGCAACAATTCTGACATCCCATGTTGATTAGTTGTTGCGTTGTAAGCTAGTCACTATATAAACCGCTCAATGTTGACATAGTCGGGCATTTTGAAAGATAGTGAAATTTATACTCAAAGGTACACAGCACCCAGATTATTTTCACAATAGCACCCAGCTGCCCTTTTGAAGTTTTCAATTGCCACTTTTACACTATAATAGCTATTTCTATATCAGTTCCATCATTTTGGATTTCAACTTGGACTTGTTCGGTACAAAAATAAATAGAGTATCCCCTATTTATATATTTAAAGAAAACGCTGTATGCATAAGAAGTTAAAAGAGCTAATATTTGATGAATATCTATTCCAAACACAAAAAAAACTGCTGTTTTTTGCACGTTGAAATACCCTGTATACATCAATAACGACGACAGAAGCAGAAACAACTCTTTAATGTTTGTTTACTTTGTGATTCACGGTTATAGTGTTTTCAATAAAATCCGCTACAATCAGCTAAAATCCTCTATCTATAGAGATATAATATGATTAACGTGTATTAGTAATTTCTTTCCCACGATGGCACAACTCGACATCTGGACGCTTAACCAGAAACAACGAACGCTAGCAGATTCTAGATTTATGGTATTTTGAATTCCTCGAAATCTAATCATGTCTTTCTAACGGAGCTTTAGATTCATTAATCTAATTGAAATAAACACGGAAAAATGTATAATTGGATATCCCATATTTTATAAAATGTTCATAACCACATTTAATGATATAGTACATATCGACATATGTACGTGTAGGGTAAAGATGTCAAGGGGAAAATTAAATTTTCGGGAATTTGAATAATAGTGTCTATAGATTTTGTAGTTCTTTTTTTAGATTACCATCTGGATCCCTCGTATACTTTTCCCTCTTCGACAATGTATATTTTATCAGTTTGTGAAATTGCTGGCATCCCTTTAATGCATCGCCAATCTTGATTGAGGACTAAATCATTGAACCTGCCAAGAAAGCGGCAGTCACTCAAATGAGATATCATGTTTTTGGGGTATTAAACCATGTCACTCATGTCCGTCGGTCTGTCTGTCTGTCCGCTAATCCTTGAAATAAATAATAAAAAATACAGAGCTAGGGGGGAATAAGTAAAGTAATAAAAATCGCTCAACCTTCGATTTTAGACGAATCAGACGATCCTGGTCATTTTTGAAAACTTGCCAAAAGGTGAAAAATTGTGGATGAGGAGTTGTAGGGGTATGAAGGACAGTGAGATACTCGTACGCCTCCAGCAGTGGTAATTCTACGTACATTTTAGAGATATTTCACCATCATAGATTCCTCCGTACATTTAGTCGATCATACTTTTCGCGGTCCTGGACACTATAACTATCTAAAACTGTAATGACTCATCGATGTTCACGTGAACATCACTTAACTACCAGTAGTCGGCTGTTCATAGGCGGGGTATGAATGTTTAACATGGGTGAACTAGATTTGTCACATGCTTAATAAAGAGTGGTTTGAAACATATTGTAAGTCAAAAATTTGGGAATTACCTTTATTCATCGTCGCTTCCACCTACATCTGACAGTAATAAACTGTCGCTATCGCTTTCCTCGTTGAAATTGACTATAACTGGCTCTATGATGGTGTCGATGTGGTGGTCAAGCTGCCACATTTTTGTTTCTTCCTTCACAACATGACGGATAGCATTCTGCCAAGCTTCGGGCGTTACTAGCTGTATGGAAGTCTCAAGTAAAACCTTAACGTCTGGTAATTTGAAGGTTGTGTTATGGCGCGCAATATAACCCTTCACTTGAGCCCAGATGAGCTCTATTGGGTTCAGTTCACAGTGGTAGTGCGGTAACCGCAGCACAGTGACACCACATTGACGGGCCATCTCATCAGTCACGTAACTAATGTTCGCAGGTTTGTGCTGTTTAATTTTTTCATACAATTCCGCTTGCACACATGAATCGTCAAACGGGATTCCTTTTTCGCGCAACCATTGCTGCATGTCACTTTTTCGAGATCCCATAGTCGGTACACGTTCGGCTCGACGACTATGGTAGGAAGCATTATCCATGACGATCACAGAGTTGGGCTCAACTCGCTGAAGCACCCCTTGAAACCAGCTCTCGAAGCAGCTGGCATTCATTTCGTCATGGTAATCACCTCCTTTCTTAGAGACGAAAATCAAGTCACACTCTTCTAAAAAGCCACTATCGCTACCAATATGAGTTACGATCAATCTTTGACCTTTCCCTGACGGTCCACGAAGACCTGTTAACAAACCTTCAATGCTTGCTTGTCGGTTACTCACTACGTTTTTGTCTATCCAGGTTTTTTAACTGTGTGTCCTGCATTTACCCATGTCTCGTCCAAATAATAGATTTTTCTGCTTTGTCGCCTATATTCAATCATTTCGCGTAGGTATTTTCGACGCCAGGCGACTATTTCAGGTCTCTCTATCAATACTGACTTCCGATTACGCGTTTCGTAACGAAAATTAATTTCGTGCAGGGATTTCCTCATTACCTCGACGCTCATTTGGGGTATAATTTCATTTTCCTTGATCGCTGCATGTACAGCCTTGAGGGTTGGTATCTCTTTCCTAAAAAAGAATGAATGTACGGTTCGCCTTAACGCCATTTTGCTATCGTCATCCAATTTAACGGCCTTTCGTCCCTTCAAATTAAACTTTGGATCAGTAGTAGCTCCAGTTTTCTTCTTTTCATGCACCACCCTGCGAATGGTCCACTCTGGAACGCCTGTCATACTTTCACAACGCGCGAGTGCATCTCCCTGCGACATAGTTCTGTTCAGATAATTGAACACGTTGAGCACGATTTCTTTCGCGTCCCTCTTCAGTGCTTTACGAAGCCGTCTACTTGTTCCCTGGTTTTCAGTACTTCCACTCGTGCCATTTGTACTCTCCATGGTTAAGTATAACCAAAACAGTAACCACAGAAACCACAACAATAACAATCACACAACAATTCTTATAAACACACACAATATGCGATCGCTCAACGAAACACGTTCCAATGCGTTGCCGACGCCTATGAGTCTGCCGGTCGAGGCGCGTCTTTGATTTCATTGGTTCTACCGGCGGAGAACAATCAGCCATTATTTCCATCTCGGTCTGTGCTGTTGACCACCGCAAAGCCACAGAAACGATGTCGTACGCTATACGGCTGTACTGGAAGGAAGCCGGGATCGAGCTCTGATCACGTGTTGATCACGCGTATGAGTCATTACAGTTTTAAATAGTTGTAGTATAGCTATGCTCGACAGCTCGACTGGATGTGAACCGATCGTCATCCACGCCTAATGTACACATAGTTGCGATCATATGTGTCCGCAATAATTTTCCCCAGGGGAAGGAAAGTCATCCATCGACAAGAGATTACTTTTGTATGAAAGCGTGGCTGCCTCTAAAACTTTCAGAAGACCAACGGACATCATGTTTTCTCAGGACGCCAAATCCTAAAGAGCCCCAAAATTCTACAAAAAACAAGTTATATGAGTATGTATTGGTATGAGTCTCTTTGACCGACTTGATCCGTTTAATTTTTTTGTTATTCATGTAATTATTTCCCAGATGGGCCAACTTGTGTCGCACATAATCCCTTATGATCTGATGATAGCCTTGCGTAGGAAGTGCAGAGTCAATCTACTTAGCGCCATTTTTTTATACTTTTACCACCACGAAATCTTAAGGTCTAAATACCCGTGGGGATCTTGGAGCTATTGAGAAATGCAGGGAAAAAGGGGGGACATCGTACGGACTTTAGCTAGGCAACACGTGTACATGTGAATCAGCGCCGCGTAAGAGATCCGTCGGGTGGTACCTCCTCATTTGGCGCGTCTTCTACCGACGGACGAACTCAACATTCATAGCCAAGAGGCCACCGCGCTGCCTAACCACTTGAGTTAAACAAAAATTTTAACAACAAAAGGTAATTAACTCGAGATCTGCATTGTTTTGAATTCCTTTAATGCTGATATATCCCCAACGAAGCTGGAAAACTTTGTACATGTAATGTAACAGCCTATTCCATAAAAAAGTGTTGCGGTAATAATATAAATCACCAAGCGTGAATGGCTGCAAATAATGGTTCGGTGCATGTAGCAGATCAGATTTAGGGTGCCATAATTCAGATTATGCAGAGCAAACATGAAATATCGGGGCTTTCCTCGGAATTCGGGGCTTTCAGCAAGATGTGTAAACATGCCATTACGTTACCCTTACCCTTTTAGTATAATTACTGCAAAGGTTCCGTATAAGAGCATATTTCACAAAGGAATTTCTTTCAACAATTCAGTGAAATGAATGAATAAATCTATAGTGGCATATATACAATTTTTATATACCCGGAGCTTCGAACCTCGCAAACGGTAAGATATACGAACTCGCTTAAATAAGGGCAAAGTTGCCTATTTAGGTAGCCGCTTAGAAGGTTTTGAAATCCACAGTACTTCTGGAAAGATCTTCAAAAAATCGTTTTAATGTTTTCCTGACTTCATTTGTAGTGGGATTTCAAAATAAATTGTCACTTTTTCTCCTCTACAAGATGGAATACTTAGAATGTCAATATGATGGCAAAGTAAAGTTGCGTATTTAGGTAGCTAACAAAATGCCGCTTAGAAAGTTTCGAAATTCCGAATATTTCCAGAGAAATACGAAAAATCAAAATCATTTCAATTTTTTCCTGGCTTTATTTGTAGTCTCAGGACAAAGACAACGAACAAAAGCTGAGCAACTATACATATCATCTATCCATACGAGGGATGTCTTTTAAGTTTTGCATATAGAAACCTAGTAGTCCGCGCGAATCGAACGTCAGTACTGAATCTTAACATCTCTCTTTAGTAAACTTAAATTCAAAGTTTCACAACAATACGTGACCTCATTACAAAGAATTTTTAAGTGTCACCAAGTCATTAGAAAAATGGAACTCAACCGAGAACATTTTCGCGCCATAATTTATTGCAACTTTCAGAGACAATTATCGCAACAAGAATGCCTTGCTGACTGTCTGTTTTCGGCAACGAAGTGCCACATCAGTCGACAATTTCCCGTTGGTATGGAGAATTCAAACGTGGACAGGTGAGTCTTAGCGACGATCCCAGGGTGGGTGCACCAAAAACGGCAGTCACCCAGGAAAACGTCGATGATGTGCGCAAACTCATCTTTGAAGATAGGCATGTGACATATCGCGAGATTGAGACGTCCTTGAAGATCTCAAAGACCTCAAAAAGTTTTACATGAAGAATTAGGAGAAAGAAAATTAGTTTCTCGTTGCATACCCCACCTGTTGACTGAAGAGCAGAAAGCAGCCAGGGTTAATTGGTGTCAAAAACGCTTGACCGGTTCAATTCCGGAAACTCAAAAATGCATACAGCACTGTTAGTGGTGATGAATCGTGGATTTACTGTTATGAACCAGAATAAACGACAGTCGGCTGTTTGGGTGTTCCAAGGTGAAGAAAAGCCAACAAAAGTCATCCGTTCTCGAAGTGTTTCGAAAAAGATGGTCGCGACATTTGTGTCATAAGAGGGTCATATTGCAACAATGCCTCTTAATGAGCAAAGAACTCTTACTGCGGATTGGTATACCACCATTTGTTTGCCAAAAGTCATCACCGAGCTTCGAAAAATCAACCCCGTAAGAAGAATCATTCTCCACCAAGACAATGCTAGCTCGCACACAGCCCAAAAAACAAGGCAGTATTTAACGGAAGAAAACGTGGAATTATTGGACCATCCTCCATATAGTCCCGATCTAAGTTCTAACGATTTCTTCACTTTTCCGAAAATTAAAAACAGACTGCATGGTCAAAGGTTCCAGTCACCAGAAAAGCAGTTGACGCATTCAAAAATGCCGTTTTGGATCTGCCAGCAAACGAGTGGAATAAGTGCTTCGAAAATTGGTTCGAGCGCATGCAGATGTGTAATGTCATGGAGAATAATTCGAAAAACAATAAAGTCATTTAAAAATACCTACCGTGTTGTTTTATTTCCATACGCAAAACTTAAAAGACATCCCTCGTAGTATAAAGTCTATCGAAATAAGACATCACAATTGCCATCTATTACCAGACCCGACGACCGCGAGAGTGAAAGCAGCAATTGTAAGTGATGCTACTTTATGCTGTGTTATTTCGATATGTTTGATAAGTGATTTATTTTCAAAATTCCTGGAATTTTTACATGCATTTGACAACAAAGACACAAACAGAAATTTGATGAAAGTGTATTTTACTCAATTCACTATGACGAAATGCAACATGAAGAGTACATTACTCGTGGATTTGATGCATTAGGTGTAAATACATTAGTACGTTTAAGATCTCGGAGTAAGAAAAGTTAATAATAAAAATCTACACAGCTTCTTTTTAACCATAGATACTGTAAAGCTATTCAAATTAAGAACCTGAGTGAGGAATTGACATATCAAGGCAGGGAAGATATACCATGCACATGATGAGTTACTTTACAATTATTTAACCTATTTCACCATATGTTTTGATTACTGTAAATAATAACAATTTACCTAACAGTCTATATTTAGTACACACACGAGATTGGTAAATGTTTGATACAAAACTAAGCATTGTGTTTGTATAATGGTTCACTTTTTGAAACCTATTTAACGTTTCTCACTGTTTAAAGATGTTTCGAAAATTTATATATGGCAAACTTTAAACTTTACTTTTGAATATTGTTTACATGATTGGTATTCTTATTCGTACATAAAACATATATTTATGAGAGCTAGAATCTTTTTAATTCGTATTTTTATTATCCCATATGGCATGCACTCATTCTTATCGGTCAGCTTTCGGTCTGTCGTCTGCAAAGATTACGAATACGGGAGCGTAAATCAAAACCTAACTCTCCAACGTTTCTCACATGTGCTCTCTCCGACTAATTTGTCGCTTACCCATATCGCAAGGTGTTCGTACTATAGGTTGAAAATGAACCATATTCCATCACTGTGCAAACTGGTTTCGCAAAACCATGTCCGCCAATAAAAATATGCATATAGCGTTTCAAAATATGGTTTAGTGACCTCTGACTGGCGTTGGACTGTAAAAGTTACAGTTAATGTAGCATAGAAAAAGAAACAGTATATCCAGAACAAAAGATTCGTCCCCCGATATAGGCAAACACCTGCAAAACTAAAAATATAATACGATAGGGTTTTGTGTTACACTCTTGCCTTCTCTGTCGTGTTTATATTTTCCTACACGCTCTTTAGTTTTATCGCTAGTGATAAAACGTTTAGCAACAATATAGGTGCGCTAACTTTAAATTGTTAAAAAACGATATCTGCCAGTTTTGCTAAATTCCTTTTTCACAATGTAATCCATAGAATTTCCTTTGGACCTGATTCTAAAGAAACGTCTCTGGAGCAAGAAAGCCTGCTGCTGACAAAAGCCATAACTCCCCCGTTCTTCCTCCACCAAAAAAAAAAAAAGCATAGCGGAACGATTAGACTGCAAATAGTGGCAAACTGCATCAATGTTGTTGTTAATCCTGCAGATAATGTTTGTGAAGGACATTCCGGGAATGGAATGAGTTTACGTCCGGCACTCCTAGTACTCATCATCTCTTTTTTTGATGAGAAGGGGAAGGGGAAATAGAAGAAAGCCGACTGCATAGTTTAGGTATGGAAACATGTGAACATCCTTAAAATATTCTGGAAAAGCTAGCATGTGGTACCGCCTGGTCCTTGTCTAACACTCTCATTCTGCTTGCTGAATGATGTTAAATAGACCTAGAATGGCCCATTGGCTGACTTGTACCGCCACCGGGCAATCGGTGCTACCTTATTCCTTAACGCGTGTACAATGACTAGAACGGGAAGAAGTTGTATACTGTATGCAACTACTTCCGACCACGGCTCCGCTCAGTAGGGGTAAAACAAAGATTGAATTTGAAGTACTATGCTCTCCAGATTCAAATCTGTTCAACATTTTTTGCATTCAAGTTACTCTTGCCATCCTCTGTTCTTCAGTTAATAATAATGGTACCCAAAGTGTACGAAGTTTCCTAAAATTTAAACGATCGAATACAATTCAACCAATATTTCGTTCGAAAATATTAAAGCTTCTGCTCTATATGCGATTAACCTGACTTTTATTCTAGCATCTCTAACAAGGTCTACATTCTTTTCAGCTAGTGAGGATATACTGACCCTCTCCACCCCTGGTGATATGTCGTGAGATTTGACTTGATCTCCGCCCCCTGTCCCTAATCACATGTGAGATTTTTCAAAATTTCTATTTTTAGTGTAAGTAAATGCGTTGAATTTATTTTACAAAACACGATTTGTTCAATTATACTTATTCAAATCAAAATTATAAAAAAAAATTCTAATTCAGACGATGCAGACCTATGACTCGATGAATTTTCAATATACTGTTTCTTGAAGGAAAAAAAATACGTGATATTTAACCAAACCGCCCTCTCCCCCACGGGAGATTGGGTGAGATTCAACTCTGCTCCTTCCCAACCTGCACCTCACGTAATTTATTAACATTAATAGCTAATATTTCGATGTTGAGCAGCTAGATCAGGGACTCAACTGGATAAGTTCTGAGGCTTGAAGTTTGTTCCAACAAGGAGTTCGGCATTGTGTAAAAAACCTGTAAGATGCCATCTTGCAGACTAGGTAGTTTTCAAGGTGCAAACAGTCATTCCACGTTTGCTCACTAGGATCGTTGTGAGCATCCATCTATGGAGGAATAGCTAAACTACACGTACACGCATTGTTGGTTGCATATTATGTTTTGTGGAGCCGAGTGGTCTAATAGTCATCATCATTGAATAGCAAGATCGCATCTGGATGATTGTGTGTATAGGTCTGCATGTGTATAAAATCAGTGATATTTGCTGTGTGAGAAAATCATTACTGAATATGCTGCCAACGAACTATATCTATTAGCTGTGCCCGACAGGTTATTTATATGTTGCCCTTTCGGAAGATAGGTTCGAAGTTATCAATTACGATTTTTTACTCTTTTTTTTTGAGATAAAAAGTGGATGCCTAACTAAATTCTAGCTTTGAATCTCAAGTAAGTGTATTTTAGACAACTACAAAACGAGCGACCATCAGCTAGTGCGTTGCCTCACTATTTAGAAGTAGAGGAGGAAATTAAATAGAATGTTAACAATACTGACTTGGAATATACAGGGTGTACGACGTGTAGATCTTGAAAACATAAGCAATTTTTCTTAGTACCATATACACCAATGTCTTAATTGAACCGAGATAAAGGGCTCTGCAACATCAAAAATATCTGAATACCATCCTGTAGCCGCGACCCGCGATATCTCAGACTGGTACCGGCTACTAGCTGAACCCGACGACAGAACTGGGTCGGGGGTCGGGGTCAGTGTGTCAGGTCAGTATGCAACCTTCAACCGCCGGTAAAGGGTCACGCGTATAGAAGTAACGAACCCGTATAATCGATTGCGTTAAAAAAAAAATAATAATGGCACACTCATACACCAATAATGAACTCGTTGATATGTTGTTAATTTATGGCGAATGTCTTCAAAATGATACAGAATCGTCGCGAGTGTATGCAGATCGTTTCCCTAGACGACATCATCCAAGGCCCCGCAGATTTGTTTACCTGGTCCAGAGAGTCAGGGATACGGGCCATTTGGAGGAATTTCGAGGTGGGCACAGTGGGAGGCCTAGACAACCACGAATGGTGCAAGTTGAGGAAGAACTACTGAATCGCGTAGACGAGAATCCCTCAACAAGCACTAGAGACGTGGCTAGAGACGTGCAAGTATCAAAAACTAAAGTGTGGCAAACGTCCAACGTGTACAAGCCCTTCAACCTGACGATTTTCCAGCAAGAGTGCGGTTTTGTGAGTGGTTGTTGCATCAACATGACCATAATCCGGACTTTTTGAAGTGCATATTGGTGACAGACGAATCTACGTTCACGCGTAATGGGGTGAATAACTTTCGATTTCAGGCAGAGACGTACTTAGCCCTTCTCGTCAACTGGAGAGTGAGTACTTTTTCCTTTATTTTTTTTTACTTGGTCGCCCTCGTTTCACTACACATTACCTTTGTTATTTCAAGGGTAGTTGTTTCTGAAAAGGAAAACCCCAACTTTGCGGACACCCTGTATAAGATTAATATCACTAAAAACATAATTAAAACAAATTCATTAAAATTATCAACACTCGGTTATGTAATTTTCATTTCTGGTTTTTGGAACTTTTATGTTCAGCTCAAGATCTTCATCCTCACTTGATCTGTTCCAAGGTAATCTTCATCATCACCCATTTTTTGCATACAGGTAAAACCAAACTCGTCTGACGGCTTTAGTTCAATGTGTATGAGAGAGAAGCGCGAGACGTGTGTATAAACACATGTTAGAAAGAGATAGAAGCCGGCTGAAGAGCGAAGGTCATCACCACATTGTCTAGCAATGGTGACACAGAAGGTCGAGCAATCTGCCGCGTTGCCAATATGTTCCACCAGAAAATGTTCGCACAGGCTGCTATAGGTTAGGTTACTGTCAGACCCAAGAAGGAGGTCTGTTCGAACATGTAATTTAATATTTTGTTTTCATTTTGATTAGAATTATTTGTTTATTTCAATTTTGATGCAACTTAGTGTTTTAATTTCATTTAGAATTATCTCCGATGATGATAAACTCAACACATCCTGAATGATCAATCCGGAACAGATTCGACACAGCTCACAATTTAAAAATGTGTACGCTCTAAATGAAACCATTATTTGTCCATAAAAAATAAACTAACGCATATTTTCAATATGCATCTTAATTCAAGGAACTGGTGTAACATATTGGCTACGCGGCAAATTGCCGAGTCAGCGTTGCTAGGCAACGCGGTGATGGGCTTCGCTATCCTGGCGGCTTCTATCTCTTTCTCACATACATGTCTATAAACACTTCTCTCTCGTACACATTGAACTCAAGGCGTCAGACAAATTTGGTTCTCAGTGTATGTATAATAAGTAGCAGTTAAGAGGTTAAGATTTAGGTTTGATATCAGAAAAAATTGAAAAGTTAGAAAAGGCACAAAACAGCAGTCACAAAATCCAGCTTCAACATTTAATCTGTAAACGCGCATGCGCTATCAAATGCGAACTTTTAGATCTCTCTCTCAGAACCAAAACTATTAGAAACAAATACGTAAGCAGTTCGGAATTTGTTGGAACAGAGAACAGCCAACTAGTTCGATGGTTTGTTGGGACAAACGCAACATTTTCTTCTGAGCTAAGTATTTTCTCTATCCTCAAGGTACAACATCTACATTCAATTCTAAGTACACCTTACGCAAATGACAACATCAAATTCAACCGAGCTTCCACCGTATACGTTCTTTTCTATGTACCCAGTACCCAGTATCATACTACCTTGATCCAAACCAAAACAAGACCATAAAAGAACCAAAACAACGTATCTGAAGAAACTTTATACCAAGTAAAATGCATGTCATACGACCGTCAGTGGTGCATTTGTTTAAAAAACATTTGTCCACATTGTTATACAAACGCAAGGTCTCAAGCAAACGGTGCTGGATCAGCAGTTTGAGGTGGCCGATTACGACTTTCTTAGGCTGACTTAGTCATCGGATTGACGGTGATACGGGACACTTCGGGCTCGCGGATCGTAGATCTTTGCTCGGCATTAGATTTGTGATGGAGAATGTCGGTTTGTGTTGTGGTACCTAATTTGATCATGGATATGGTTCCTGTTGTGGATATTAAGGTCGAAAATGGATGTAAGACGTCGACGACGAACCACAAAGGTGAGGAACCAACTTTATTTATTTACTAGCTAGTACCCTGTTATTTCATTCTTATTTTTTAAATCCTTTTGTATAATGATTTGAAGAAACTAAGGGTGGGCCAGAATTTGTATCCCTGATACACAAGGTCATAATAGACGAGTGACTATCCGTTTGGATTGATAGGTAGCTACGAAAGCATTAGGGTGTTCATTTGAAAACTTCCCACCAAGGTATGTCAAAGGGGACAACGTTTTAACCAAAAACTACTTCATCCCCTTTCACTCTCGGCCACCCAGGATCATTCCCTTAAAAATTTTAAACGACAAGGGATATCGAGTGATCGCTAGTTTGAAAGATCTTTCGAAGTCCTTTATTTTGACGCTTGATTTTTCAAAATCAGTGGATTCGTTTTCGAGAAAATTAGGAAAATCTTAATTTATCTTAATTTGATCAGATAAAAAACAAAAACACACGAAAATATCACTTTTTATTTCAATAAGTGTTCAAAATGTTACCCGTTATAATTTAAAACGGAAACTACCAACATAAACAGCAAATTCGGAAGATTAGACGTGGCAACAACCAAATAATAACCCGAATTTTTTCCGCATTCTTTTCATCAACACAGATATCCTGGGCGAACTGTATTCATTGTTATACTTGTTTAGCTATATGTTCCTAAGGGAAAGAAAGAATTTAATTTGCTGTCAGTTACCTTTGTGTCAATCTTGCGATAGTGAAAATTAATTTATTGATTCAGAATTTATTTCCCAAATGGTTTACATACTAGCCTAAGGAGTGGGAATGATTCTAATTTATGGTGCCCAAAATCAATGAGCTCGGCACACTGCTGTCACGTTAACGCTAGACATCCGGGGAAGATAACTTCGCATAGATATGTTTTGGACCTTGTAACTAAATTTACTCGAACTGGATCTGTTGTAAATAAAAAACCTGATCATCGGTGATTTTTGGATGAAGCCGCTCAAGTTGGAGTTTTTGATCATTTTAGAATAAATCCTAATACTTTATTACGCAAAATTGTTGCTGCGACTGTTATTTCATTAGGCTCTGTCCACACAGTGACTAAACTCCATGAAACAAAGTAATTGGGCCATTGTTTATTAATGGAAATTTGAATGGAGACATTTATTTCGATATGTTAGAAAATACCAACAATCCCTTTATCACTGAAACCATTGAAAATCAAATCGAAGAGGATGGAAACCCTATACTTGATGAGCCTAAAATATATTTTCAGCAAAACGGCGCTCCTCCTCACTATGTTCTTCCGGTTCGGCAAGGGCTAGTCGACGAGTTTCCAGATAAATGGTTAGGGCGAAGAGGGCCTACAGAATGGCCTGCTCGGTCTCCTGATTTGACGCCATTAGACGTTTTGCTATGGGGGCCATTTGAAATATATTGTGTTTACTCCCCAACCTTAAGGTTTGGATGAACTTCTTCAACGCATCATCGAAAGCTGCCACGATATCCCATAACATGTTTTTGAACATCGTCTATATCATTATTTGTGTATTAAATTATAAAAAACTGCGAAGTTCCAGAGGAAAATGATAATTCTGAAGCTCCAAGACTCCGAAACGACATGCCAATTAGAGAAAACGTTTGTTAGGGACGAAAAGAACTTTCTTTGTGATGAAAACTCTTACTGACTAATCAAATGATTCATTCGTTACACCATTATCAGTTAGTCATGTTATAATTGTATCCATTACATTAATCTATAATTATTATTGTTAATGAGCTTTTTTCTTCATCCTTGTTTAAAAGTCTTTAGCGGCTTTAGAAGAAAGAAACAAATTTCTTCTTCAAAGATCTTCTGAGTGATACTAAGCAGTTTGTTTTAAAGCTAAAGCTAGGGATTTATAAATAGTAGAGATTAACTAGGTTACGGAAGACTGTCAGTGAGAATGGGAAAGAACGAAGCTTGAAAGTTATTCTTTTTTCCAAGATTTTATTAAACTTGATTTGTTGGTTATCACCCTATTTTAATGATTAATAGTTGGTTAATGCATGTGAATGGGACAAACCCTGAAAATTAATTTTGAGCCAATGAACCTCGATAGATTGAAGTGAAATTTTGCACACATGTTTACGTGTACATTGAGGATAGGTTTCGCGGACGTTTAGTCGCATTTTGCAGTCTACAAATTCCTTTGCCTATAACACGACGGTAAAGTAGTAGTACCGCCCGTTATATTTAAATTCTATGTTGAACGATATGGTGGTCATGGTAATTGCCCTTATCTATTTGTTGCTAGGCTACAATAATTCAACTATGACTGTTATAGTAGAACGGTCGGTTTATTTTCATCAATTCTACCTAAAAGCTACTTGAAATTTTTGATTTCAGCCTTATATTATTACAATAAGCGTTTTTGTTCCTTGCCGTGCTTACAGCCCCCCAACGCTTACGCTTCAAGTGCGAAAATAACTATTGACTAAATGCTGTCATGTAAAGACCAATATGACAGACGTCTTAAAAACGTGTTTGATATGTGAGTCCATTATGGCGACGAAGCAGAATATTCAAAGTATTAAGCATCCCACAAACCGGCGCGAAATATTCGCTTTGGCTGCGAAAATTTCGCGGCGATGAATTCGCGATCAGATTAAAACGCGGCGGTTTACGGACAGGCTCAGACTTGTGCGAAGCGAATGCGATTGCTCCAGCGTTTTTATCGCGGCGTATTTCAGTTCGCCTTTGACCGCGTTTTTGACGCCGTTCTTCAAAAATTCGCAATGGCAAAAACGGAATTATTGATAGAAATAGTGAAAAAGTATCCTTGTTTGTATTATTTGTCGAATGATGAATACAGGAATGTGAGAAAGAAAGACAAGATTTGGATGGAAATAGGAAAAGAATTAAATACAAACGGTATGTACCTAATATTTTTTATTAACTTGTTAAACAATTTACAGTCTACACAAATGTGAAAACGAACATTCTATATATTGGGCATAGGCATATCAGAATTAAAATAATTTACGAATTTGCCACGAGTAGAAAATGCTAGCCTTGCTGCCCGCCGAGCATCATTTGCTATATCAGTAAAAGCTCCAAGCACGGGTTCTGGGGGATCTAAGAATTGAAAATATTTGTCATCGCCACTTTTACTTCGTAAAAAATTGTGTAAAACACAACGTACGTACAATTAGAATAGTAGTATCTACTTTAGTTTCTAATGGCCTGTAAAATATTCGCCATTTTTGAGACAAAATACCAAACGCATTTTCCACGACCCTTCTAGCTCGACAAAGTCTTACATTGTATTTCTCATTTCTGACGTCTGTTAAAGTCTGCTTATAAGGAAATGGTCTCATAAGGTATGGTTTTAAAGCAAATGCTTCATCACCAATTAAGACGTACGAGCAGATTTCATTTTGCCCAGGGAGAAATCTAGGTGCAGGGACACTCATTAAATTTTGTTCAAATCGTTTTCCCATGTTTGAGGTTTCGAAAATACCCCCATCACTATTTTTTCCGAAACCACCAGTATCAACACATATAAATTTATAGTCCGGGCCAACAATGGCCATAAGTACTATTGAATATTTATGTAAATAGCACCGGTAATTGGAGCCACTGTTGTTAGGTCTCTTGATTGTTACATGTTTACCGTCCACGCTGCCAATGCAATTGGGAAATCGCTATCTATTTTCAAATTCTTCGGCACATTTTTTCCATATATTGTCTGTTGGTTCTGGTAAATATATATGCTCCATATGTCTGCATATCGCTTCACAGACTTCGGTTACGATTGCACTCACTGTTGTAAAGCCAACTCGAAAGCTATGCCCAATGGTATAGAAGGTGTCACCAGTGGCAAGGAATCTATAAAAAAAATCTTTTTTAGGTGATGAAGTAAAAAAAAGGTGGAAGAATATCAGAGACACATTTGCAAAATATATAAAATCTACCAAACCAAAGACCGGCCAAGCAGTGGGCAACATAAAGAAATGGCAGTGGGCTGACTACATGGAATTTTTCCGTCCTTTTTCGGCATTTGCCAAAACGTCGTCTAATGTGAAAGATATTGACGTCATACATTATGAGACTGCCGAATTTAACTCAAATATATATCAGGAAAGGGCTGTAAATGTAGAAACCGTAAATTTGGAAGACCGCGGCCATGGAGAAGATGAAAATGCTGATGTAGATGCAGAAGATGCACAGAACGCCTCGGCAACACAGACAGCACCACCTTCTTCATTGAACACTACAGCAGTGACTACTCCAGGGCACACCTTTCCGCAGACTGCAACTACACCAAAATATAAAACGAGCAGAAAACGCTATGAACCACCATCTTCGTCTGTACAACAGCTCATTGATTATTTTGAAGGTAAAAAACCTAAAAAAGAGAACGAGGCCATTGATTCACTTTTCTTGGCACATGCACAGACTGTGAAAACACTTCCCTTAAAGCGTCAAGCCCGAATAAAACTAAAAATAGCCGAATTCATAGCGCACGAAGAATTTGAACATATTGAAGAAATGTCTTCAGCGTCTACCCAGAATTCTGCAAGTATGTATGATAGTAGTATGTCGTCCTTCCCAAGCGGCACTGGGTTTACTCCAATAATATACCCAACAGAGGAGGCAAATTCTGCCTCGAATCATTTAACAACATTTAAGCCTAGTGGCAACATGTAGTCCAATTATTACAATAAAATATTTATTTCACGATCCCTGAAGTTTTCGTATTCGATAAGCCTACTAATTTTAATACATATAATTTTTTTACCTGAGTGTAATAGCAAGTCGTTCTTCTGGCGAAATAGCTTCACGATAATTTGTGTCAGATTTTCGTATTTCATCTTTCACCAAGTTCAATATTTCATCGAAACACTCTGGAGTCATTCTAAAATATACGTAAAAGCGCTGTTCATCCAGCCGAAGTTGTGGCATCAAAGTATGGTATTCGCCAAATTTATTTCGTTCCATCATGTACCCACTTCCTTCGTTTCCTAAACAAAATTGAAAATATTTGTTTTATGTACTTCGTTAAACTTAATACATACCCAACTATCAAATGGCGTTAAATAAACATAACTTACCGTGCATCTTGTTCCTCTTCTAAAGCAAGAAATAGAAGTGCCTCCTCTTCTTCTGAAGACGAGCTCATTGCAAAAGGCAAAAATAAAATGTACGCAACCTGTCGAAACCTTCACGTTCGCGGATCGAACAAGACGCTTTGGTATGAATAAACAGGCGAAACAGATTGCGAATTTCGCTCTGAATTTCGTTGCGAATACTTCGCCGCGATTATTTCGCGCCGGTTTGTGGGATGCTTTAAGCATGTTTCGACAGGTTGCGTACATTTTATTTTTGCCTTTTGCAATGAGCTCGTCTTCAAAAGAAGAGGAGCCACTTCTATTTCTTGCTTTAGAAGAGGAACAAAATGCACGGTAAGTTAACAACAAGTTAACAATAGTACTTATGGCCATTGTTGGCCCGGACTATAAATTTATATGTGTTGATATTGGTGGTTTCGGAAAAAATAGTGATGGGGGTATTTTCAAAACCTCAAACATGGGAAAACGATTTGAACAAAATTTAATGAGTGTCCCTGCACCTAGATTTCTCCCTGGGCAAAATGAAATCTGCTCGTACGTCTTAATTGGTGATGAAGCATTTGCTTTAAAACCATACCTTATGAGACCATTTACTTATAAGCAGACTTTAACAGACGTCAGAAAAGAGAAATACAATGTAAGACTTTGTCGAGCTAGAAGGGTCGTGGAAAATGCGTTTGGTATTTTGTCTCAAAAATGGCGAATATTTTACAGGCCATTAGAAACTAAAGTAGATACTACTATTCTAATCGTACGTACGGCATGTGTTTTACACAATTTTTTACGAAGTAAAAGTGGCGATGACAAATATTTTCAATTCTTAGATCCCTCAGAACCCGTGCTTGGAGCTTTTACTGATATAGCAAATGATCCTCGGCGGGCAGCAAGGCTAGCATTTTCTACTCGTGACAAATTCGTAAATTATTTTAATTCTGATATACCTATGCTCAATATATAGAATGTTCGTTTTCACATTTGTGTAGACTGTAAATTATTTAACAAGTTAATAAAAAATATTAGGTATATACCATTTGTATTTAATTCTTTTCCTATTTCCATCCAAATCTTGTATTTCTTTCTCACATTCCTGTATTCATCGTTCGACAAATCATACAAACAAGGATACTTTTTCACTATTTCTATCAATAATTCCGTTTTTGCCATTGCGAATTTTTGAAGAACGGCGTCAAAAACGCGGTCAAATGCGAACTGAAATACGCCGCGATAAAAACGCTGGAACAATCGCATTCGCTTCGCACAAGTCTGAGCCTGTCCGTAAACCGCCGCGTTTTAATCTGATCGCGAATTCATCGCCGCGAAATTTTCGCAGCCAAAGCGAATATTTCGCGCCGGTTTGTGGGATGCTTTAATGTTGCCCCTGCATCAATTTAATCTACAAAAACGCGCAGACATGTCATTCTGACAGGTTACTGAATAGTAAAAGACAAATCAACTGCTCTCGAGCTGAGGCAAGTTTATACAACATTTTACATAGTCATAGACATCACATGCGTAGTTCTTATTAATGCGTAAGTAAGTAAGATCGTGATTTCCTCATAAGTAATAAAAACAGGCTCAATGTTCTTTTAAAAACATTATTTTTCCCTAAAAGTGACCTCAACCTTCCAAGGAAAAATCACACCTAAAACATGCATCGTATTTCTTCCAAAAATTTCATAAAGCATTAAGAGGTTGGCAGCGTTACGATTTATAACGGGTGTCCCAGAAGTCGAAGTCAAGCCGGAAACAGGGGATAGGCCAAGACATAATAGTTATCAGAAAAATGTAAAAAATCTAGGTCGTATACTTTTCAAATTATATGTTTAAAAAGATCTGATAAATCGGGAAATCTACACCCTGTGATAATCTTTTTGTTCCCATTAAATACACATTTCAATTTTTTCTTAAACGAAGTGACAGACAGTATCACTGTACGTAGTGATAGCAAGACAGCTATAGTTGTGGTCACCATTCTTGGCGGGTCAAAGTAAGGCTACCAGTAGCCCTTTATATATCTCTATCTCCCTCATATATACACATGCAACCTATCCCTGTGTGTGAACGTTTGTTTGGTAAGCTTAAACACGTACGTTTTTTAGTTGTTCAATATAAAATTGTACAACGCCCCGAAATACGATCAGTGGAGAAGGCCGACAGCTCGTGCTAAATTTGTTACAGTATTTCCAGGAAGAGAATGAAAACAGCGGTCCTCTATTACCCACTTCATGCGTACTGGAGAGAGTAGCAGATGCGCTGAAGATTAGTCTGAGCAGTGGTACGGAGACTCGATCTGTTTACTTATTTTATATGGAGTTGATGACGTAACAGCCAAGAACGGTGAAAACAACTACAGTAACGTCACTTTCGAATGTAATTATTAAATTCACCATAAATGTCCAAACTGCCTTTCGTCGGCAGCAATGCAAGCTTGACATCTTAAGAATCATAGGGTTATCAAGACGGGCGAATCTTCCGTTATTAACAAATCATAATAATAATAATAAAAATAATAATAATAATGATAATAATAAATGGGCTTTATTTCGTACCTAAGTAAAAGTACAAAAAAGGCGATGTGTCGCTAAGATTAACGTTTTTCAACTTTACCTTTGAAAGAACAAATATATAATAAAACATTCCACCAATTGTATCCATAATTCTCAATAATTACTAAATAATTAACAACACAAAAAAAAACAGAACAATTACAAGAATAGTCCATATTTCTAGCATTTTGTATTCATCATCAGACCTCGACTTGTAGTTTTAGTTTAAGCCTCTTTTTAAAATTAAATAATGTATAGTTTTTTGGAATGTAACAGGCAGATCATTATATAATTTAATAGCGTTGTGGCTGAATAATTTTTTGTAGACAGCCTTAGAATGTAAGGGTATCACTAACATTGTATTGAGTTGATTTATGTCACTACATCGTGTTAACTTATTATGCAAATATTGTGGTTGTTTGGTAGCTAAGACCTTATAATAATAATAATAATAATAATAACGTTTATTGAGAGATACAACTCAAAAGGAAAGGGTATTGTACGGACATTTTTCAACCCTTCCGAAGGCATTAATATAAATAGATAAATTGCGAAAGAATAGATTGATAATAGACATCAGACAGATATAGTTAAATAACATGGTTAACATATTACAATCAGTATATAAGAGTACATTCTACATTTAAACTGTATAAATGGACAAGTAAGTAACTACAGAAAAAAGAAAATATAAATAGATAGCGATAAGGTCATAACGCCAAATAATAGATAGAATTCACGATTACAGTACATGAAACTGATACAATAACATCGTATTAGTACACACCTTTTTGCTTGTTAAGAAGATATAGCCTGTAGTATTTTTTAAACCGTCAAATAGTTCAACCTCTTTGTTCAAAATGATTGGAGCCCTGTAGCTAAAACTACTTTTAAACTGCTTGAAGAGTGCGTAGGAATATGTGTGAGTGTCAATAAGTGAAGTTTTTGCATGCCTTTAATCCGCAGAATACCAAGTTCCTTAAATTTGTCAGAAATATGATCAAACTTTCGTATTTCGCAAGAAAATCTGAAGCACGAATTCTGAATACGCTGTAATTTGCTTTGTTCACTATATGATAGAACGGGGCCATATATACTGTCACAATAACTGATCTTCGATATAATTAATGTTTCACACAGTTTCAGCATTACTGAAGTAGATATTATTTTCCTATGTGGATAAAACTGCTTCAAAATGCATAACGAATTTACGTGTTTTTTGTATTTTAGTTCTGTGTCAATCCAGAGTCCCAGGTTTTTACACTCATTCATTATAGAAAGTCGGCAATCATAGATTTTAAGGTTAATTTCCGTTTCGATCAATGTTCTTTTGTTTTTTGAGCCGAAAACCATAACTGAAGATTTAGATGGATTATTTTTTAGGTTATGTGATCACGCAACGTCTACTAGCCTTGTTAAGTCTTCGTTGAGCAATGCCTCTGTTATTTTGCAATCTTTGTGTAGAAAACTACAATAAATTTGAGTATCATCGGCATAGTGATGGATTGTGCAATTATGGACATATTGATGAAAATCCGATATATATATATATATAGAGAAAAGTAAAGGTCCCAATATGGAACCTTGAGGAACACCAAACTTTATAGCAGTTGACTGTGACATTTTCGAAGCTGTTAGGACCTTTTGATTTCTATTTGACAAATAGCATCTAATCAAATTGACTGCAGCGTCGGTAAATCCATAGTAAGACAACTTCACGTAGCAGAATTTCAGGGTCTATCATATCGAAAGCTTTTGTGTAATCCAGCAGAACTAAACAAGTGATATTTTCTTGATCAAGGCCTCTTATAACATCATCAGTGACATTGGCTAGAGCAGTTGTTGTACTATGGTTTTCCCTGAATCCAGACTGCATTGATGGAACTATTTCATTACTGAAAATATACTGAGATATTTGTATCTTCATTTCCCGTTCCAAAAGCTTCGAAAATGCGGGAAGTAAGCTGACTGGTCTAAGTTGCGTTACAGACGTGGGAATCGCTACTTTAGGAATAGGTATGACGGTAGCCTGCTTCCAAGCATCAGGGAAACAGGATGTTGATATTGCATGATTGATGATAAATGTAATATGGTCTAAGAGCAAAATGAAAATGTATTTTATCATAATGAGTTAGATTCCATCAGCCCCTACAGCATTAGTTTTAATAAATGAGAAACACTTCGCAACAGATTCTTTGGCAACCTTTTGGAAACAGAATGACTTGGAAAACTTATTGCCGCCTTGCTGGTATCACATCTATCTGTAACTGCTTAGTCTTCCAATAAATTTGATACACGATTATTAAAAAAGTGAATAAATTTCGCCATTCAAGGACTCTGGAAGCTCTAAAGGATACAATGCTGCTCCCATTTAGAATCCCGGTCTACATGTTTACTTTAAAACGATACTGTGATATATGTTGTCTCATCAAATGTGGATTATCTACATGTCACTCGTGTAAGTTATGTAAATTAATGTAACTATTTTTGTCGACTCATCAGTCCATAAAATTCTCTCTAAAAATCGTGAATATTCCCGGAGTTACTGTAACATTATTTAACAAAACTCAACTCTTGGAAGATAATCTCGTGGTTGAAGAGATTGTACTCGTTGCACATGGAAACCAAAAGATCATTACAGCGTGTAGAGTTTTTAGATTTTTTTCAAAGCTTATGATTTGAAAAGTACACGACTTATATTTGTCTGATAACTATTATGCCTTGGCCTATCCTCCGTTTCCGGCTTGACGACGACTTGTGGAACACCCTGTATGCCCATTTTCATCACTCAGATTTTAACTGAACTGAGTATCTTCTGGTGGAATATGTTAATCAGTGACAGTCATTCACGACATATTGCTCTAAATGCGACACTGGTCTTGTCTTGGACTCAAGTGACTTCAATCTTCGCCTTATCCTATGGCACTACGAGTACACCTGTGCATGCAAAGCTTCTCGCAATTCCGGCCAACCCGAATTTTCTCACGCCCTCTTGTCTATCGATTGCATCCACCACCACGCCGAAACGTGACTGCACAAAAAACAACAAACATCCGATTTTTCTCACCACCCCCAACACTTTTTCTCACAATACCTTCCGTAGAGAGTCGGTGAAATGTCAGAATGCCTCGCCGTTTACGGCTCTCAATTGTAGGTTACCGTGGTGCGATTTTTTTTGTTTTCGCTACGTGACTGCGACTAAGGTGTAAGTAGCCTTCGTAGTGATGCGAGACATTTAATGTCTTTTAAAATTTACACTTGCTCGTTCGTCACGTTACAGAATCCCGGATGTTGATGAATGGAATTAGGAAATGCTGGATTGAAAGTATGAATGGAATTTGGTTTGCAAAATATAAGGAGAAATTTTGGCGATGAACTCATGTTAGAGCACGTACTTGTGACCTATTTAAGTAGGACATTCTAAAAACAAGGTTTATAATAGTCTTATCATATTAGACGAAAATACCCCTGGGTTATCGAAATAATTGTAAAGTCTGGTTTTATTGTTGCAAGTTGTTCAAGGGGGTATTCAAATCATGGACGCATAAAATCGGTACACCAATTTTTGTGGGAATACTTTTTATTCGACAACAAATAACGAGAAAAAGTGTTTTTTGGGATTCAGGAACGAAAAAACTTTTCATATAAGATTTTTAGGTATTTATGAAACCTACAAAATAAGACCACACGTAAAAAGATCCGACAAATAGCAAAAAAGTTATGGCCGAAGACCGAGGCAAGCTGCAGGTTTTGGCACTTGTTGGTAATGCGACGATGGTGTCTCGCAGATATTTGAAATTCTTCAAATTCGTAGGATTCGTACTTCTAAATAATCACAACAAAGTTGGAGTAGATTGGCCAAGTAGTTTTTGAGAATTTCTAATTGTTTATCCCAAAACACCTACTAGTTTATTGAGCAATATACAGGGTTAGTTCAAACGGCATTTTATAGAAAATACACTAGTTTACCTTGCCGATATGAATCGCAAACTATTCCGGAAGATAACTGTTATTTTTATGCAAAAAAGAATGGGTTAAGTTTTTTCTTCTAAACAACATTTCGTATTTGTGAGTAATTTGCAACAAAAGATGATAGACATCCGATTTGTTTTAAAATGTGTATAGTAAAATGTTTTTCGAAAACCGTAGCGCATTTGTTCAATTACTCACAAATACGAAATATTTAGAAGAAAAAAACATAACCTTTGTTTTCGCATAAAAATAACATTTATCTTCCGAAATGGTTTGTAATTCATATCGGCAAGGTAAACACGTGTATTTTGCTAAATTCTCTTCGAACCAACCCTGTATATTGCTCAGTAAACTAGTAGTGATGGCCGGAAAACAGGTGTTTTGGGATAAACAATTAGAAATTGATTTGAAAAATTTCAAGTAGTGGCGTGAAATTATCGTCGGATTACCAACAAGTGTCAAAACCTGCATTTTGCCATAACATTTTTGCTATCTTTTTACGTGTAGTCTCATTTTGTAGAACTCATAAATACCTAAAAATCTTATATGAAAAGTTTTTTCGTTTCTGTCAACACTTTCGATCGGATCCCAAAAAACACTTTTTCTCATTCTTTGTTGTCAAATAAAAAGTGTTCCTACAAAAATTGGTGTACTTTATGTGTCTATGTTTTAAATACCCCGTTGAACAGGTTGCATCAATAAAACCAGACTTTACAATTATTTCGGGAAAATTTGCTAATATGCTTAAATGAAGTATTGTCCGGTTGATCGGATTAGATAGGAAAAATTATTTAAGGGAATATGTATGTACGTAAAACGCGCTCATATAAAAATATTAAGCTCAATATTGGAAAAAGGTGAATTTTGAGCAAACATTCCAAAATTGCGAAATTTGTACTTTTAGAAAACAGTCCAGTGCTATAATAGAAAAGATCATCAAGTAGATTTACTCTATACTTGCCACGGCTTCGAGACAACTTCGAATGCAATTCTCTCTGTGGTGCAGTGACCTAAAAAACACGTAGGTTTTGTCAAAACCAGTAATGTACTACTTGAGCTTTTCGTGGAAAAAAATCCTTAGACTGCTCTGCTTGTCAACAATGTTTAATAACTTATTATATTAGCTTTTGATATGTACTTATATACTATACAACAATACATAAAATAGTACATATAAGCTCACAAAATCAAGTAACCTCATTAATTACACTTCAAGCATGACGCACATATATATGTATAGATTATATCGCACCCACCTCGTATATCGCCGAACTGCTACCTACCCGTTTTTATCGGTTTCACTCGTATCGAGTACCAAAGATGCTGGAAACATTGTTCTAAGGGCAAATGTTCTGGGAAATCTACGCGGTGTGAAATATGTCTAATAGGCGCGTAGAATTTCCGGGGTTGGAGTGTATTGATTAACTAACAAAAAGTTATATACCCGCACCACCTACAACCCCCAGTTATTCCTAAAAATTTTTTCATAAATGAAACATCAAAAAACGAAGGTTGAGCAATGTTTTTTTCGTTTCTGACCTCTTTCTCAGCCGACACTGTATCGATTTGCAAAAACGGTATTCTCGTCCTTGGCATAGTAGTAACCTTGCGTCCAAACTTTATCAAAATCCGAGCGTTACATTCCAAGTCATAGAGGACAGCAGACAGACAGATAGGCTAGCTGGAGGAAATGAGTGACATGGTTCTTCTTTATGGTATGTCATGTAACATCCAAAAAACACAATGAGCCGTATTCATAAAAGAGAAGCATATCCTTGGAAGCATAAGGTAAAAGTATAAGGTCTTGCATCGGAGAAAAAGGTAGAAGTATAAGCATATCTTTGTTTTCATATTCATAATGATTACCTTATACTCGCGAGGATATCCTAAAAGAAGAAGTAAAAGCTTGACTGGTATTTGTATCTTGAGCGACATGTCCAGCTTGTAGTTGACGTGGGAGTTCGTTCACTCAGCATCACTGACCGTTGTACTCCAGAGCTTTCACAGACCGTCCCGTATTTTTACTGGATACAGTTTTTTATCAAATTAATAAGCATATCATCCTTAAGTGATGAGGAAACTATAGAAAATAATGGCAACGACCTGCAGTTCATCGCAGATGAAATTGCCATTGCTCCCATTATTTTGCAAAAGTTCCAAAAATAAAAATGAGAAAGGACGATGGAGAATATGTTGAAAAAACACGAATCAACATTCGGTAAACCGTTAGATACTAAAGGCTTACGAGTATTAAAAAAAATCATCAACATGCAATCAAGATTGTAGAAAAAAAAAACAGATAAAAAAAAACTGGTAATAAAGCAGTTAAATTGTTAGATTGGGACAGAAAGTTGCTGAAAGCTATGGAAGGTGACTGTAATCCTACAATTGGGAAAATTAGAGGTGCCATTCAGGTTGGTAGTGTTCAAGAAGAAGGAAGTGAACTATATACTGAGCGCAGTGAGCAAACAGTTAGTATTACAGCTCCAGCACTTCAGAAGACATTTCCACCAAAAAGAAAATTAGCAACAGATAAATACGAAACTGAGAAAACCAAAGGGTTAACTACAAAAGAACTGCAACGTCTAGTACTATTATAGCAGTACCAAACAAGTATTTTACAACAATATACAGTATTATCAAACGAAATTAGAAATGATGCAACGTCAGAGGCCACCTATAACTTATGATGTTCACGAAAATAAAACTTATTATAACTTATAAATACACTTTAATCAGTAAAACTATTTATTATAATACTCAAATTTCTTCTTATTTGTTGACCTAGTTTTCGGAGAGGAAGTTCGCCATTCTCATGATTTCCTTCATCTTCATTTGGGTCTTGTTCAACTAACTCAACGTCAGGATCGTCCAAGCTCGTTGCAACATTATGGAGTACAATACAGCAGTAATTATTTTCGGCACATTTTCCAACTTTACGCGGCAAACATACTGTGGGATAGGAAACCGGCGCGGCGTTTCAGTTGGCCGAAACAGCGTTCAATTATAACTTTCTTGTTTTAAAAGCTTATTATAATTTATTTCTGCACCTGGAGTAGGATTTCTGAAGGGAGTCATAAGGCATGGCTCAATACCATAACCGTCACGGCCAAGTAGTCTAACATTTGCTTTATTTATTAGTTCTGATCTAGTCTGTGAATTTCTCCATATTCTGGAATCATGCCCTGATCCAGGCGAACTGACATCAACACTCTGGCATCACAAGTGGCTTGCACATTTAAAGCAGGTTTCCCTTTTCGGTTGATATACTCATCTCCATGGCGATTTGGTTTCAGGATTCCTATATGTGTACAATCATTACACCAATTGCTGTCGGAAATTTATACATGCTTTGCCAAATCCGCTTGGCCTCCATCGGTTCATGGTTGGTAGTTGGAAACTTGATCCATTCGTTCGACTGTGCAACTATGCTATTCACAACTCTATCCACAGTCCGAGATACCGTTGCTTGACTAACACCAAGTTCCTGACCAATACCTTGTCGATATCCAGGGTCATTGAGATAGCGTAGACATATTTTCATTTTATGAATACATGAAAGTGCTCCTCGAGTATACGCAAAAAGCAAAACCATTTACTTCAAATTATTATAAACCAGCAACAAAGAAATAGGGACTGTTTGATGTCAGTGATGATTTTGGTGATGACAGAAAACATGACTGGCATCAGCTTAAAACAAGATTTATTCAAATAAATTATTTGGTTTTAATTTTCGAGATAGCTACTGTACAAAAATATTGTCTACCATTCCGAAACCTTTAAATTAAGAAACACTTCACGAAATCGTTTTAGGAGATCGAAAGGTTGAGTTTTATCCTTGCCTTACTAGCTTCGACGTTATAAAGATAAGATCAATAATTTTATTAGTGCCACAGCCGTAAAATTAAAAATCAAAATGAACCTAAGGTAACAACTCCAAACAAAATATGGGAAACCCCTAAATTAATGGAATAACACATAATATTGAAAAAGCCCAGTTATTGACTTTTCCACAACATTTTAGGAATGTTCAAGGACGAATTTTCAAAATAATTTTATAGTTATGTTGATATAATATGCAGTTCTACCTTCACATTTGAAAATAATAAACAAACTGTATTAAACATCCATTAATGAAGTATTACGGTAAATATCATCAGGAAACTCGTATGAATACGTTACCCGGAACAAATTATAAATAGCAAGTTACAGTCGAATTTGGGACTTCCCATTCATAATTAAAAATACATTTATCGGATAGAATCTGTCAGGGTAATCAAAATATTAATCATCCAACTGTAATTAAGATGTAGTCAAAGTATTTTTGTTTGTAACTCAATGTCTAGAAGAAACATCATTTCATCAATTTCAAACTTCTTGTCGTGTATTCTATTCAATTTGATTTAACATTTGACCTATTTCTATTCAATACTCCAGGGGTGGATTAGAATAATTTGATGATTTTGAAATTTCCTTACTATTGTTTCTGTCTGTTTGTTGTTTTGATATGTTGCCAATTTTGTCGCAATAACAGATAAAACCTAGGTTCATATGTAGGTATGTATTGTCATTTTTTAAGAACTACAAAGTCATTTAGAACGTAGTTACCATTTCAACATCACCCATATTACATATGCATTGTGTTACTTTATATAAATCTTTTGATTTTGTAGGATATTCCGTAATGGCAGTGTCCTATGGTATAAAAAATTGTTACATGCTCCATAGAGTTTATCGCAAACTAGGGAAATATTGTGATCAAGGGGATTTACGAATGTCCTGTAATAATGCATTTTTAGAGATGAATTTGCATTCAGAGTTTTACCGCACAAAATAGCATTTTGTGGGAGTACGCTACTTCAAATAAATCAGAACTTTTCACAAGCATGACTCAAAAAACAATTTACACTAGATACTATAACGAAAGTATCTAGTTATTCCACTTGACTCCATCTTCTAGGTAATAAGAACCATTTTTCTCACCCTCCAGGGATAAGCATTCCATCGAACATGCTGTTGTAATTAGTGTTTTACAGCTGGGACATCAAACGGGTCCATCATTTTTACAATGGTCCGTAACGCTATTTACCTCCCTGCTTTTAATTCTCCTTTCGGATATTGTCGCCTTTGCTTGTAACAATGTCCAAAATATACAACAGCCACTTGCCGTACGGACTGTGAGAACCTGTCTCCCGGGCAGGTTCCCAATATTATAAAATGCAAATTAGCATTCCAGATGTGGTCAGGTCTCAGGTCGCTTCGACACGGGATAGGTGATAGGCTCACCTGAACGACGGGTAATAGATAACAGTTTTGAATGGACGGCAGTAAAATGATATCAGACTATTTATTGGAGCCGGAATAAAATTATATGAGAAACTATCAAACTTTGTCATATTTAGTAGTAGAACTTTTTAGGAATGGTCAAACCCCACACAGACGAAGAGAGTTTAGAGTCAAAACATTGGATGTTATATAAAGGGTGGCCCATCCATGTGTGGACGGAATATTACTCATTTTGGGAAAATCTATTTATGGCATGTTATACATGACATTTGAGGGTACATTTCTAAAATATTGGCAATTATGCAGGGTGTCCCAATTTCGACCCACATATCAAAGTTGTGATGTTTTAAATACTTTTTCTCAAAAATTTCAAATGCATCACCGTGTATATTTGTGCAAGTTTGGATTCAATTTTTTATAAGCTTTTTTGGCATAAGGTTTGATTCAGATAAAAACACTAGATTTAGTTATTAAGCTTTTAATAGAACAACACACCAAAACTAAGGAAAAAAAATCACATCATCCATGGAAACAAAAGGCAAACAATGGGCTAGTTCCATATTCCATAAACAAACAACTATCACTACTCAAGACCTAATCTACCAAAACTTCTCGAAAATATCTCCAATATGTTGAATACACACCCGTAGTGTTTGGATAAATGACCGTTCACATCCCTGAGCATGTGTTCTCGTATGCTCAGAAAAGCATCCTTAATCCTTTCCTTCATATTTTCCGGGATAGATGGTGGATATCTATAAACCTCTTGCTTAACGTAGCCCCATAGAAAGTCCATCAGTGTCATATCTGGTAATCTAGGAGGCCAAGATATAGGCCCATCAAGACCGATCCAACGATTGTTACTCCAGGTGTCCAAATAGTTACGCACACGATTATGAAAATGTGCAGGTGTGCCGTCATGTTGGAAGTACATATGCATCCGAGTTTGCAGGTTAATCTGTTGTCGAAATAGAAAGTCTCGATAACTTGTCTGCCAATAACTCCTCCCCAAACATTCAAGCTCTATTTATTTTGGAAATCTATTTGCCTAACCCAGTAAGGGTTTTCCGTCGCATAATAGTGCATGTTATGCCTGTTGACAACACCTATGCTGTTAAAAGTTGCATCATCGCTAAAAAGAACCTTATCCAGGAAAGAAGTGTCTTCACTCACTTTATTTAGCATTATTCTACACTATGCTTGTGAATAATCCTTTAGACAGAAGTTCTGCATATATCTGCTCCAATTTGCCGTGCACTTAAATGGGGATGTCCCTGCAACTTTAATAGAACCTCCAACTAATTCGCCTCATTGGTGACACTTGGATTATTTATACATTTTCTACTATATTCCACTGCTCCACTTGATTCAAAACATTCTCATAATGTGGAAAAAGTTTCCGGCCTTGGATGTCGGATACTAGGGAACCGTTGCTTATAAATTCGAGATGCTAGGAAACTATTTCTTCGGGCTTCGCCCAAAACGAACACCATATTCACCATTTCTTATTTAGAAAAATTCATTTTCAAACACGTTTTTATTATAATGCTCACAAAGCTAATTTTGACAGTTTGTAACTAATCTACCATTTATTTGTTTCCAAGAATGATGCGATATTTTAGGGAATTAAGCCGTTCCATAAAAGACGTGCTAATAATTGAAAAAACAGCCGTAAAAAACCTTATATGTCTAGTATCAAAAAAAAGCTTATAAAAGCTACAATTTGCGTTTTTGACCACCCTGTATGAGCAAAAATTAAAGTTCGAAAAAGTAACAAATAAGATAATAGCTGAGGTGTGTAAGTTTCTTACCGAAGTGGGGCGTTTTTCTAGGCGAAACACCTTATATCTCAGTAGCGAATTACCTAAATCCCATAGTATGTTATATCAATTTTCTTCTTTTGAATTGGTTTATCCAAATATGCAATAAAATTTGAGGCATTCTATTTGAAAAATCACAACTTTGATATGTAGGTCGAAATTGGGACACCCTGTATAATAGTCAATATTTTAGAAATGTGCCCTCAAATATCATGTATAACATCCCATAAATAGATTTTTGCAATATGTATTTGTTTATGAGTAATATTCCGTCCACACATGGATAGGCCACCCTGTATACATAATTTAAATTTTCCAATTTTCAATTCTTTTCAAATCATGCGTACATTTGAATCCATATTTCTCGTAAGCTAGTGAGTAAAGACATTGAGTTCGAGCACAAAAATGTTCCATGTATTGATACATATAATACATATACCAGTCAAAAACCTGTAAGTGTCATCTTGATTTTCCTGTATAAAGTATCACACAATATGCAATATTTAATGATATTTATTTATCACTTACTACGCCACTGGGTGAAGAAGTATACAGGGTGTTATTTGAAAAAGACGCCGAGACACGTCAAAGATTTGTCAAGGGGGACAACTTTTTAACCAAAAACTAATTCACGCTCTTTCACCCTTTGCCCCCCAGGGCTTGTTTGAAAGGTCTTTTGGAGTACTTGATTTTGCCGTTTGATTCTCTAAATCGGTCTATTCGTTTCCATGAAAATTAGAAAAATCTTTATCTTAGTTTGTTCAGATAGAAAACAAAAACACACGAACATATCACTTTTTATTCCAATAAATGTTTTCTCGAAAACGAATCGACTGATTTTAAAAAATCAAACGTCAAAATAAAGGACTTCGAAAGACCTTTCATACAAGCTAATACTCGATACCATTTGTCATCTAAAATTTTTAAAGGAATGACCCTGAGGGGCCGAGATTGAAAGAGGGTGAAGTAGTTTTTGTCCCCCTTGACAAGTCTTTTGAAGTGTCTCGGCGTTTTTTCTTTTAATCAGTAGTTTTCGTTAAATCCGTGGTGGGAAGTTTTCAAATGAACACCCTGTATGAGGTTTCATTTGACCAGAAAAAGTTCTATGTGCCTGAAAACCACATGGTAAGTTGTTACATTAACCATTTGAGTTGATCAGCGATTCTATTGGTTCCAATTTATTGATTCGATCTACCTAAGCAGTAAATCTAGCGAAGACAGTTGTATTGAGATTCATATAAACTTAAGTTTTGACATTGTACGATGTTGTGCTTTCACTGTATACCATACAGGTATCTTACAGCTTGCAGACCTGACAATTTATTCCATTTCCCCGAAACCCACAGCTTAGTTGCACAACACACATGCACACGGAGGCGTATAGAAAGCGATTAGAGGTATGCTGCACGCCGCGCAGTCTAGACAAAAGGCCGGACGACAACTCGAACGAAATATTGAAAGAGTTGCGGGCTGTTTTTCAAAGAAACCCCGGGCATTTGAAGGTGGTTCCGGGAACCGCGCTGCCGAGTCGTACCGCGGTTTTATAACCTTTGTCGAATCGTTTTCGCGAAGCTCTGTAACGCCGCGGCGCTGCTAAGCGGGCCTTTAATTATCCCTACAGGCATATATACGAATATACGAGCAATGTTCATTTTCCGCGTCGTTTGGATTTGGGAAAATGATTTTGAACAACTTGGTTCCAATGTCGAATAGGATTTATGTAGTTGTCGTTCGAACTGCCAATATTTTTGCATAAATATTGCTCAGAACTTTCACATCATCATTTTTACCTATCCAAGTTACGTGAAAGCTAACTGAATTCAAATATATTATTTCGTATCAGCATGAGAAACAATATAAGAACAGGTTAAGGCCCAATTTCACCAACATTTAATATTATGGACCAATGGAAAAATACCTTATCGAAATGCAATTTGACAGAAGCTGTCAAAGGTCTCTGAATATTAGTGATTTCTATTGAAATATTGAATAAAATCGTGAAAATTCGACTGTATTTTAAACAAGATCACTTTTTGATTCCAACATGATGCTTTTGTACAGAAAAAACAGGACAACTTTCATGTATTTTGATATATGTTATAGGTTTACATTTAACAATACGTTATCCCCTTCAGCGAATGGGAATGCGGCAAATAATAGGTCGATTTTCTAGCTGTTAAATTTGGCAGCAGATTTGGACGTTTGTTAATGCATGGCACTCTCGAATTTACCAACTTCTGTTTACTGAAAGTTATCAGTACATACCTGTTGAATAGTGTGGATTTGTCTGTATTTTGCAAGAAAATAGAATATAATATAAAAACATTAGGTCCTCTCCATCCTAAAACACAGATAATATGTAAGACGTGTCAATTCCTACATCTCCCTGATGCATAATGCAATTACTATGGACATAGACAAAAAATTATGAAAAATGTTTCACAAATAATGTCTTTTAAGTCCAAAAATCATAAAAACTAGTAATGTTTATTATATTATTTATTTATATTATTGTTTGTCTTTTTTTGAATGGCGGGGATATCTATCTGTCACTCGCAGGGTTGCCAAGTCTAACGACGATCACGTCCCGTGGTGGAGGGTGCGAAATGCATCTTTTACATTTGCTGGTTTTGAATTTTTTTCGTGAAAATTTACTAGGTATCATGATTATAAGCATCTTTGGTAGATTGTTCGATCCGGAATGGGAAAGATCTCCTATTTATGAAAATATTTTTGGTATCATCTAACCGTTGCAATCAGTGCACAAACACTGTGACATACTCGTATGATTTATAGCATAACCCGCTGCCCTATCAATACAAATTTAACATACAGGTCGCCTAGCCGTGGGGATGCAGTGGTCGGGATGAATATCAGCAACTGATGATTTGGGCATGTCTGGTAACAACGTATGAAGTGAACCTCGCTAACTTCACAAATTTAAAGATTTTGTACAATTTCTTTGAAAATGATGAAAGGTATGTCTGATTTGGCAGGGTAATGTCGCAGCCAAATGGCAGTCACTCTTTCTGACACAGTCCGGATCGAAAGATGACGATACTCGTGAAATGTATTGATACTTCTAAATATAGGATCCTATCGAACATCCGTACTGTCAAGATGTATAACCCAAGGTAGCGACGGAGCTATTTTGCGGCGTCATGGAAATGATTTTAAATTTTCATTTGCATTTTTTCAAGTGTTGTGCAATGATTTTGGGAAAAATGTCACGAATAGTCTTATAAAGCACAGTTGGCGGAACTTACTCCACTGGGACCAGGAGGGTGAAACGGGATATTAATGCACAATCTGGCAACCCTGTCGCACGCTTACAAAATGGCCGCTGACAAACACAAAACACCGTGTTGACACATGTGTCACTCATTGAAATTCAATAATCAGCTGTTTTCAAATAATTTCTAATATAAATATACCCTAGAATGTGTACTCGTGAAAAAAGAAAAATATGCCAAATTTGTAGTTTTTTTGCAGGTTTTAGGTTTGCTGGCAGCTTTAAGGCATCTATTTGGGAATTTCTTAATCGCTGTGAATATAGTGTGGACGTTTGTTCAGTTCCTCAACAACGGAAAATATTCAACTTTATGGATGTATGGATATCAAAAAACCTGAATGGTTTTGTGGGAATATCAATCTAAGGTGCCATAATGGTTCTGATGAACGGCAAGTAAATGAATGAATGTTTGGAAACGAGCAATATCTTTTGGTAGAACCTGTCATCAAGTAGGTGCTAATGGCTATCTGCAAGAGGATTATAGGAAAAAACACCCAGTATCGCATATCAATTGAAGAAAATAATATAAACATGAATAAAAAATCAAAAATAGTAATTAAAACATGAATTTTATTCAAAAATCCAACATTTCGTTAAATTTTGACTGAATTATATGTAATTTCTTAATATTCAATAAGCTGGTGATGTTTCAATGACAAGCTGTCATCTCATACTTTGACAGTATTTTGTTTTCAACATTTCATAGCTATTGGTTGCTAAAATTTGTTGATTGGAACTTGAAGCTCATTCGTTGTATTTGACGGTCTGTTACCCTATAGGTAGAGAATAACGGACTGTTGTTGGTGAAATTGGCTCCAAGACAAGCTTTCGTGTTCTTTCGACAAAACATTCAGTTTACTCGCGTGGGTAGGAATTCGCTACTTGATTTGATTTTCAAGCTACTTAACTTGAAATGAAGTCAAACTCAACTCATGTATTAGCAATCTGATATCAAGTCAAGAAGTTTTCACGTCTATCTGTCAAGCACTTGAAAATTCAAGTAGTCTTGATAATTTTTGTAATATAAATATGAGTGGATTATAACTACACAACGGAAAAACTTTATTTGTGCCAAGTTTCAGAGAAAACAATACATATTGAACAAAATAATTTGTTCATCGTACAACAAATAATAGAACGATAAAACTATAAACTCAAGTGGAAAAAACATTTGTTCATCAGCTGATACAAAAAAAATGAAAATTTCTAAATTAGCTTTTCATTCGTTCATCACGAATTAAGGGTCCTAACGGATTTATAACGATGGTGAAATTAAAAATGGAGTTTAATTTCAATCTGTATTTATATTTATAGAAAAGCTGTGCCTCTGTATTGTATGCCCGCGCTATACGAATATACATATACATGATCCATTTAAATTCCTTTGTTATACATGTTCGTAGCCAAACTTTTTCTAAGAGGGACTAACTTGTTTTGAATATACTTTTTATGAATATTATATTATCGTTGCATAGCCAATTACTCACTCTATTCATTTTTATTTTCTGGCAACACTGACCATACGTCATATGTCAAACACATTCAGCTGTTTCTCACATCATTAAAATCATCCAGGAGTCTATAATTTCTTGCAATACAAAGTGAAATAGAAATATTAAGATCTTAAAATGTTTTCATATTGCATGCTATCTCTATAAAGTAAATTTACGAGTCTTAACTGGACACGGCGCCTGCCTGCAGGTGACACCCCCTTTAATAAAGTAGGGGTAGTTCTAATACTTTTAACCCTGTTTTGTCTTAGCCATATGTAATTAAACTATTCAAGTTAAAGAAGCAGTAAACATTTTTATAAATGTTCACGTGGGAATTTCTTTTAGGTTAATGGGTCCATCAAAAAAGTTTAGAAGAATCATTTGACATTTGCTTATAAACGGCTGAAAATTGCCGGCCCGATGGACTTACATAGGAAATTAAGTCGATTTGTGGACATCTTGAATGGCGAATGAAGGGCCAAAGTAGAAGAAGAAAACCACTGCATAAGTGGGGAGAATCTATATTCTCATAAAATACCTATCGTTTGAAATTGATGAGAATAATAAGAATAATGATAATAGCATTTATTGCCCAACAAACATAATTTTTATAACTCTATTTACAGGTCAAAGAATTGAAATATTCTATTTCAAAGAATAAAAATGTTTCATAATGAATATTGCTACTTATATCGTTAACAAAGAGCAAAAAAGCAATGGTCCCAAATTTGAACCCTGTGGTAACCCTGAAGATGCTGTATAGCGAAAAGACTTGGACCCATTATATGATGATGATATTAACAGAGCCTCGCGCACAAGGGCTAAAGATCAAGAACTTTCAGCCACACCTAAGACGCAAAACAGCACATTTCGGTCATATATTGTTACTCCAGGTGATCATGAAGAAAGCAAACCTGATAGTAAACGAAGTCCTGGCAGGAGACAAGTATCCTGGCTAGACTGGGTTAGATACACAGTCATTTATCCGAGATGAAATGACATACCGTCACAGCTATATTTCTCCTCTCTGCAACAATGAGAAGGCCACGTTAAAAATGTCAATGTCTAGTACATGTCACTGCAGCTATGTGCTCATATATAGTATCTGTGAGACCTTAACCTTTTCAAAGTAGATTCCAAATTATTGCGGAATGTAGAAAGTTAGCAGTGACAAGTTGTCATAGATGACGCTATGGAGTATCTTTTCATCTCGGATATTTCTTTATCTTCAGGTAGAATACGTGAATAAATGTTTATAGCCAGCGTTTATTAGTGAGGATAGCACCGCGAGGGGATCATGACGATGATTTTTATAACTTGATCTCTCAAAGTTCAATCACAGCACTAAATCTGAGCACTGCGGAACACCCTATAGAAAACTATTACTGATAAACTGTTTATCGGCGCTCTTTAAGGCCACCAGCAGCTGAAATCATCGGCTGAACGTATGTCATTATGAAAAATTAGGTACGTACAAATCTGGTAGCACACATCAGGCCATAGGGAAACGTGTTCGGTTGAATGCCGGAGTGGGATCGAAAGCGGCGGGAAACGCGGTGGCGCAACCGCGGAAGGGATTATGACGAGCGGGGGGTGCCTGAGAGCAGAGGAGCAAAGCTCCGGTGAGGAAAGGGGGAGGTGATTTCCGGTACGTACAGGGTGGACACTCGCAGATGATGGATGAATATTTCTCAATGGAAGTTAGAACCTGTGTATAATGGTAACAGCTAGAAGGAATTAATGAAGAGAATGATTATGAGGATATGATATGTAGACAAACCAGCAGACCTTTTAGAAATAGTAAGTCCATCTAAAAGTAAAGACTGTATCGCTTTTTACTGGTACGCATCCGAAAGGATGATGCAAATTTTGGTACCCACCTCCAATAGGTACGTGAAGTGTACCATTTGAGTCCAATCAGAATTATACAGTACTTTATAGAAATTAGTTATAACAAGAGTCAAAATATTGTTTACACCCTGTACACTATTTTTACGAGTACCCATCACATGTTGACGTCTACTGGGGCAATCAGCAAGTGACATATTTGGACTTCGCTAAAACTTTCTCCGTTAGCCTGGCTATCATTCGATAATAAATGAATATTTTATCATCATGTTTCATTTATTTATATATTTCTCTTCATAGACAAAAGCTCCAGTTATTAACACAAATATATGTAACAAAAAGAATCTATACTACTTGACATTTTTGGGACATCGGAGAAAGAATAATGACAAGCGGCATCGTAGTTTTTCTACAGGGTGCGGCAGAGAGGATGGACGGTTTTAAAAAAATCATGAAATAGTTAATTTTTATTCGAAAACAAATTTATTGATGGAATCAGGTTCCCAAGGAAATAGCATTTGAGACAGTCAAGTGTGGAAGATCACATCAGGCATGTGGTGGCCGAAATCGATGATGCAGTGCTGGAGGCGCTCTTGGAAATTCGCGTAGACTCTCTCCAACATCGCTCTCTCAACTTGGGCGACTTCCACGCGAATTTCGCCCTTAAATTCGTCCAGAGTTCGGGGCTTGTTCGCGTACACTCTAGCCTTGAGGTGTCCCCATAAGAAAAAATCGCATATGGATAAATCTGGGGACCGAGGAGGCCAATGAACATCGCCAAACCTGGAAATAAGGCGACCAGGGAAGAGAGGGCGAATAACGTCCCTGGATGCTCGTGCTGTGTGGGCGGTCAAACCATCCTGCTGGAACCACACACGTCGGATTGGAACACGTCGCAGGGCAGATCGAGTCGGACTGCGAAGAAAGACCTGTCGAACGCGTTCAACATTTTCAGGAGTTCGAACTGTTCGCAGCGCTCCTCTTGGTCTTCTGTTGATCAGTTCACCACGCCTGCGAAGTGATTCAACCCAACTAAGTATGCTGTTTCGAGAGGGAACAGCTCTATTCCGATGAATGTTGAAGTGCCGACGAAACTCACGCTGTACGACGATGACTGACTCATTATTTCGGACGAAACAACCATAGGCGAAAACGCGGTGTTCCCCTGTTCAAGGCTCCATAACGACAACTGGTAAAATAATGCTAGGGATCTCACGAGTCAAACGACACCCTCCCCACCTCTCTCGTAGACGGAGGCGGAGAGTACTACCCATCCCAAAAACGTCCGTCCTCTCTGCCGCACCCTGTATATGTCTTGTCTTATTATCGTTCTTGTTGATTTCTTTCTTATTGGTGTATCATTTACTTCCATTATCGCGGGTTCGATAGTATAGAATACGGATATTTCTTATTCTAGCCCCGATCGGACAAATAATCAAAGCACGAGCCATCGGAATTCTTCTTCTATATATAAATAAGTTGATAAGGGTATTTCGTTTATGTAAAGGGTGTTCAGATAAGGACGCTCGAAAGTTAAAATGGAAAAAAAATTAAGTCAGCACTAAAAGTCTATATTGATCGTAAATAGCATTCGACGACATTATGTATGGAAGATTATATCGTTTAAATGGCCACCGCGACTGCGCTGTACAGCGTGCATTCGCATGGTCCAATTTTCGAGCACTTTTCCGCACATTTCAGCGTCTACCTGTCCGAGGACGCAAATGATGTTGGCCCTTAATGCTGCAATTGTTTGTGGCTTATCCGCATACACTTGAGACTTCACGTAGCCCCACAGGAAAAAGTCTAAAGGCGTTATATCGCACGATCTTGGTGGCCAGTGCACATCGCCGTCGCGCGAAATAATGAAACCGTTGAACTTTTCATGCAGTAAATCCAGCGTTGCGCGTGCGGTGTGGCACGTAGCGCCGTCCTGCTGGAACCAGATGTCTGTTAGATCCATATCGTCCAGTTGAGGCCACAGGAAATCATTAATCATGGCGCGATACCGATCTCCATTGACCGTAAGCGCGTTGCCCATAGCGTCCTCAAAAAAATATGGACCGATTACGCCGCCAGCCCAGAAACCGCACCATACAGTCACTTTAGCAGGATGCATAGCAATTGAGCAAGTCACTACAGGATTTTGGTCAGCCCATATACGGAAATTCTGTTTATTGACATACCCATTCATCCAGAAATGCGCCTCGTCGCTGAAGATGATTTTTCGTGCAAATGCAGGGTCGACTTGCAACTGCTCTAGAGCCCATGCGGCAAATGTACGGCGCTGTCCATGGTCTTGCGGTTTCAATTCTTGCGTCAATTGAATTTTGTACGCGTGCAATTTCAAGTCTCGACGCATAATTGTCCATGTTGAGGTCTTTGGAAGGGCAAGTTCTTGTGCACGTCGCCGCAATGACTGATTCGGGTCTTGACGCACGCTCTCTCGCACAGCAGCAATATTCTCGATTGTTCTTACTGTTCGTTGCCGTACGGGTGTTGTTTGGTCTGCCACTGAGCCAGTTCTCTCAAATTTATTGAGCAGACGTCGAATAGTGGACTCAGCAGGACGGCCATGCGCACCATAAATTGGACGCAATGCGCGGAACGTTTCACGAACCGAACATCTGTTTTGATGATAAATTTTCACAATTTCCACGCGTTGTTGAATCGTGTACTGCTCCATGATTAAATGTCAAGACTAACTTAATAACCTCACAAAATTTGACAGCTGTATCCCCACCGGTTTGGGCGCGCGCGCCGTTCAAACATCGAGCGTCCCTATCTGAACACCCTTTATGTTGGAGCTTGTAATAAAGTCCATATAGTTCTTATTACTATTCCTAATGGACAATGGATGATCAAGACAAGCGCAGCTGTCACTCTTGTTCTATATGTTAATAACTATAATAACAGATATTCACACTTTGGTCCACGCCGTAATAGGCGTAAATGTAAACCTAGTTTCAACTGTACGTTATAACTAAGCACAGTTCTGAATGTAACATATACATACATACGATTTTGAACGGACTAAGATTTGAAACTAAGCGCCATAATAACTTGTATTTCGCGCTAAAGGAGCTATGACACACTATTGGAGGTGACTATCAGATTCCATAAATCTCTGGCAGAGGTGGGAATAAATGTATTTGTCTACAGTTTGAATTACACTGAACTTGTCTCTCTTGAAAAAGACTCACCTGTTTGCGATTCAACCCACGCCAAATTTACCTTTTGTTTGTCGATACCTTGATGATGTGGGGATTAAGTTGCCTCTCATGCGGTTTGAGATACCTAGATATGAAGTAGTAGTGGTGGGGAGGCGAAGTCTGGCCACTAGGCAACATTTGACCCTAAATCTTGCGCAGATCTGATGCGTACATATATAGACAAAAAAAGCATCCAGGGTTCGAAATATAACTTCCGAGGCCGGGAGTCGGGCCCTCTGGGATTCTGGAAACCAGCTTGACTATTTGTGGTTCAAGAAACATTAATCTAGAGGAGTATTCTTAATACATTTCGTCCGACTGTTTCATGGTGTATATAGAGATGACTGAAAACCACTATTATCAATTTGTTGGCACAAATGCATCTTCTATGCATTTTTAACAATAACTCGTTAACAAATAATAGTACAGCTCTAAAATTTGAGAATATTTCATATTTTTTTGTATATACATGTATTTATTCAAAAAACTATGCTTTTCTTTAAAACCCAGTTTGTAAAGCTTTTCTGAAAAAATAGCGATTATAAAAAAGAAATTAATTACATTAATCTACCATGAAAGTAGATAAAATTGCATAAAACAATTCATTTTTTGATGAAAAAAAAATAATCTCTACACACGCGATGAAACAATCAGACGAAAATTATTAAGAATATTCCTTCAAACAGAGTGTCTCCCGGAATTTTAGCAGCCTCAATATGGGGATATAACTCACTACTCTGCCGTTTGAAACACGTTGATATCATCTTGTCCTGGCCGTCTAGGAATCACCTTGATTACATTTGGTTTGAGATACATGAGTCTCAATATGCCTCAAAGATTAGCTTAGCATTAACTTCCTCAGACTAATTTCATATAGGAGTCAACTTTCAGAACACATCAAAATCAACATATATATTATAGAGATTAATTTGCCTCTCTGTGGTTTGAGGCGCGGAGATTCCACTCTTTTCCAAGCAGGCATATTTAACTCGCAAGCTTTTGCGAATGTGGAAATTAAATTGCCCCTCTGCGATTTATGACACACTGCTATATGTTTCTTCTGGCATATTAACCTCGATGCCCTCAAGGATGGAGAGATCAACTTGTTTCTATTCAGTTCAAAACACGGTGAGCTCACCTTCCCTGACGGTTCAGAATTAAGCCGGTCCAAAAACGGAATCATTGGATTAACTTGACTTGAGGCGCGGTGATCTAATTTTCCTCTAATCACATAGCTTGAATACGCTGTGGTTTCAAATTTATTAATCTCGACACTTCTCGAATATGTAAAAATTAATTTGCCTCTCTGTGGTTGAAACACACCTTTTGGGCGTCTGCGATTCAGCTTGATTATTACATTACACTCTAAATACTGTATTCCCCGATAACGTAGGAGAAAACTGCTTCTCTGGCTATTAAAAGGGCATCAAACTTAGATTGCTGTTACTGACAGAGGGGTCGGTAGTACAAGCAGATTTGATCCTTCAATTTTTTTAGTCCTAGGCACGATCTCCTACAAAAATAAATGCTATACGTATATCTCTGCATGGAGATATTGTGTTATTAACTACATTGTTATGATCATGCAGAGAAACAGTTTTTATTTTTTAAGCTATTACGTATATTGAAAAGTGACACTTTGTCGGTTTTTTGACATTTTATAGGTTTTTTTGTGACATAACGTAAGATTTTCAGCAGGTTGTCAACTTAGCACTAGCTGTTGTACACTTGTTGTGAACTGGTTTTGTGACTGTAAGTGTTGCCTAAACGTCATGATGCTTCAGTTACCAATGTTTGGCTCTGATGTGATGTGACATGTGCTCCAGAGATGGCATGACTGGAGGTCTGAGATGTATTCAAAGCTAGAAATTAGTTGCTCATCCACTTTTTCTTATTGATTCTGGAAATTAAATACGAAAATTTGCTGAATTTCAAAAATAAGAGAGATAAGAACAGACCTGGTTGGTGATGTGGAATCTTATATTTTATACTTAGATACTGCCACATATTGCAATTATATTCACTGTACACTGTCGAATTACAAGTCATGTACATGCTAACAATAATTACACACAACGCGGGCGCGATGGTAATTTCCTGTAATTCTACTCAAAGTTTTTGAAAACATACAAAACAAAGGGAAAAAATCGTTATTTATAACTTTGAAAGGACAATAAATAAATAATTCGTTAGGCACAGCTTATATACTTCATCGGCAGCATATTCAGTAATAATTTTAACTTACATAGCAAATATCACTGTTTTTATACACCTGCAAACCAATAGATATAATCATCCAGGTGCGATCTTGCTACTCAACCAACTTTTTTCTTTCACCTCTTCTCAGAGATAAACACCACTTGGCTTTCTGCAACCAACAATGCATGCTCAATACAATACTTTTGATGACGCTCAAGCGATCATAGCGAGCAAACGTGGAATTAACTATTTTCACTCTAAAAACTACCTCGTCTGCAAGATGACATTTTGTCGTTTTTTAGATTTTTTTGTAATACATCGGATTGAAAAAATTATTGATAAATTTTCTCAGAAATGACTGGGTGCGTCAAGAATGATTTTTATTTTGAGAGAAATCAGCGGCGTACCATCAAAGTCTGCCATAACAGGCATGTGAAACTCCGTACGAACAAATAATATGTTTCATTAAAAATGCCGTTTGATAGTACATTACATAATTTCATTGAAACATCTAAAGCTTTACCAATAATAAATGATCTATTTTCATTTTTGGAAACATTACTGTATACCTCAAAAGTTAAGAGGTTTACGAAATACGTTTACGAGAAGTTTTTTTCTCAAAATGGATCCAAAAATTGTCCCCAGGCAAAAGAATCGCCAACAAGAGGTGCACGAGTATGAAATAAGAGTATTTATTGGAACACTAATATTGAGTGGTTATGTCGATGTACCACGTAGAAGAATGTTCTGGGAACGTGAAAGAGATGCTATAATCAACTCGTCACAGAAGCGCTTTCACGAGATAAAATTGAGTATATTATGTCAAATTTCCATTTAGTAGATAACTACAATTTACAGCAAGGAGATAAGTTTGCAAAAGTTAGACCTTTATTTGTGAGCCTGAATCAAAAATTTATGGAGCATAGAATTTTGACAGAAATGCATAGTGTAGATGAGGCAATGGTTCCTTATTTTGGGAGACACTCATGCAAACAGTTCATTCACGGAAAACCTATACGATACGGCTATAAATTATGGGTTGGCGCATCAAGACTAGGCTACGTTTACTGGGTTGAACCGTACCAAGGGTCGTCAACCAACATTAGTAAGAATTATGCAGATTTGGAGGTTGGTGCTGGTGTGGTATTAGAGTATTCTGATGCACTGAGGAGAAAATGGCCAAATGAAAAATTTCATTTAGTTTTCGACAATTTTTTCACTTCTCTCCCTCTTATAGTAAAATTGACAGAAAAAATTTCTTTGCGACTGGTACTGCTAGAGAAAATCGTTTACAAGGCGTCCAATTCAGAGATTCTAAAATTATGAAAAGGCAAAAAAGAGGTAGTTACAATTACAACAAAATTTCCGATACAAACATAATTGCAGTAAAATGGCATGATGATAATTTTGTAACATTATGTTCAAATGCCGCAAGACTAATTCGCTTTGTAAAGCGATACTCTCAAAAGGATAAAAAAAGTATTCAGATAAGAAACACAATCTGCAAGAAAATCAATGTTTTCAAAAATGCTTTTGATTTTAGGTAGAACAGCCTCATCTTGTAAATGTATACAACGCAAATATGGGCGGCGTTGATCATTGTGATCAAAATATTGGTCTATATCGCATTTCCATCCGGGGTGAAAAAAGTGGTATTTTTCATAGATCAGCCACTGTATTGATATCGCTGTTCATAATTCCTGGCAACTTTATAGATCGCTTTATAGATCGGAGGACATATGGATCAATTATTATTTAGACGGCGGCTTGCCACAGCCTTGTTACAACAAAACAAGAAACCGCCATGTTTTTCTAGAGGACGTCCTTCGGCTAATGAATATATAGATATTCGTTATGATCGTTTAGATCATTTTGTGATACCACAAGAAAAGCCAACTAGATGTGGCTTATGTCATGATAGAGCAAAAACAAGTGCAATGTAGGGATGCATGTAAAATGTATTTTGTCCTTCTATACTAAACCTTAATGTTCGCCTATGTGCCTAGTGTACCATATTTTGTACGGCATTTTTTTACATTTTTTTCCTAAAATAAAATTTATAAAATAATAAATTTGTTTAATATATGCTTCATATAGAATGAATTTGCAGAGAACATACTTTATCATAATTTATTTGAGCTGTAGGTATATCTGGGTTAAGTAAAAACAAAATGTACGTTCCAAAAACTATGTCGGCCATATGGTGCCCTTGAGCCGAAATTCAGGAATCAAGCCTCTCCCGAATTGAGCCCATTGCGGCGGCCAGCATCCGTGCGGGAATTTCTATTACTTCTCTCCTTATTTCCTCGTTCAAATCGCCAGGGTCCGAGGCTTGCTTTGGTAAACTTTTGATTTCAGGTAGCCCCATAAGAAAAATCACACGTTGACAGGTCCGGGGAGCGAGGGGGCCATGGAATATCGCCATGACGTGAAATGAGACGTCCTGGGAATTTTTGCCGAAGAGGTTCCATCGAAGTGCGAGCTGTGTGAGATCTTATCCCGTCTTGTTCCAACCACACTGTTCTGAGACGGACACGTCGACGTCGAAGTTCCGGAAGAAAGTTGTTCAGTATGTGGATGTAATGCTCTTAATGCGCAGTAGTTGTTTCTCCATCATCCTCAAAAAAATAAGGGCAAGTCATCGTTGGGCCTACTGCACACCAAACTATAACTTTCGGGGTGTGCAGGGGGTGCTCATGCAACTGTTGGGGGTTCACTGGAGACCAATATCGACAATTTTGTTTATTGACGTAACCATGTAAATGAAAATGTGCTTCATCACTCAAAAACAACGTCATGTCATTGTTATTCAACTGTTCAATCATGACCTGTGCAAAATTAACATGTTGTGCATAATCCCCTGGCAACAGTTGACAAACTTGGATTTTGTAAGGATGGAACACTAAACGCTTCTTCAAGATGCGACGTACAGAGGACGCGTGGATCCCTAGGGAACTGGCACGGAAGCGGACAGAACGATCTGGGCTTTGCAGCGTGCCAACTCTCAATCTATCTACGTTTTCGGGGATTATAGTAGTACGGTTTCGCCCAGGCGGTTTTTCCTTCATCACATTACCTGTTGTGTTGAATGCTTCCACCCATCTCAAAATGGTGTTACGGTCTGGTACTGTCCCACAACGTGGAACAAAAAAGTGAACACGAAACTCACGTTGCGTTCGAACAACAGACTCGCCATTTTGAAAGTACCGACGTACAGTGAACACACGATGTTCAACGTTCCAAACCGTCTTACCAACTGAAACGGCACTTCTCCCACTATCCAACACGACCTTCCCCACCGACACGGGACCTGCGCTCTCGATCTAGTACCCATTCGAAAAACATGCGTTCTTTTTGACGGACCCTGTATACTGACATATTCAAATAGGAAGTCGTACTGATGATTGCTGGAAAGCATGAAACAACGCTGTATATGGTTGGTTATGGTCAGACGGCAAGCAAATAATAATAATAATAATAATAGCTTTATTGTCCAACAGTTTCCCATTTATAGGACAATTTATAAACATAATACAAAAGCAAAAAAAAAGCGAAAAAAAGCGAAAAGAAAACAACAAATGCAACACAGGTATAAATTTGTAACATGAGCTATTGGTCCGAATAAGCCTTAGCTGCCTTTAGCAGGTAATTAACATTTGTCGTAAATATGTATATCACAGTAACATCCAATTATGTTTAAGTTAGAGCACATTACATATAACGGTGACTTGAGAAGAATGTTTGTCCTAGCTCTAGGAAGCCCGAATATTTTATGATTGCGAGATGCAAACGTTGGAGTACGAAACTTGATCTGTTCCAGGATCATGGGGCAATCAATTAAATTGTTGATCATTTTGTAGCCAAATATTATTGAGGCACAGTACCTACGTTTTTTCAAAGTCAACATGTCTAAGCGACTACATAGTTCCTCATTACTTGTACCTCTCTCTGGATATGTCCCATCAATCCTAAACAGAACAAACTTCATAAACTTCCGTTGTACTCTTTCAATAGCTGTACTATAGCATTCATAGTAAGGGCTCCAAATAATACTACAATATTCGACTTTGGATCTAACATAAGCATAATATAGCTTAATCTTAATAGACTTTATGTTATGAAAATTCCTGCAGTTCCTTACTATGAAACCATAAGCCGCCAATACTTCTGATGCTTTTTTATTTACATGCTGACTAAAAGTTAACTTTTGATCATAGATTATACCTAAATCACGTACATCAGAGCATCTTTCTAGCACAGACCCATCAATAGAGTACGGATATTCGCAAACATTAATTTTCCTGGTATAGCTGACTATTTTACACTTCCTCACATTAAGCTCCAACTTGTTTTCTACACACCAAGACAGCACAAAATTTAATTGGTGTTGTAGCTTGATACAATCATCAGGAGTATTTATCTGTGAATAAATGGTCGTCAGCAAAGCATAGGCGTTCACATTCAACTGAGTCACAGAGGTCATTAATAAATATCAAAAACAGTAATGGTCCCAGGTTGGACCCCTGAGGAGCTCCAGAAGGTGCCAAGTAGGTCTCAGATTGGAAGCCATTATAGCTAACAAATTGTCTACGATCGGATAAGCAAGATTTCATCAACTCCCTAGCATCATCTGTGAGATCAAGTGCACCTAACTTATTTAATAAAGTATTGTGGTTAATTTTATCGAAAGCCTTCGAAAAGTCGGTGTAAATAACGTCAACTTGCTCATTACTATCAATTGCTTCCGAGAGGTACTGCGTTATTATGGGTCCTATGCAGTCTTCTAAGGAGCTTCAGCCATCTGTGGAAGAAAGTGTGGCAGCTAGAGTTCGGTCTATTAAACTGTTAAACTTTACACGGTATTGTGTCCGTCCAGTTTATCCAGAACAAGACCATCGATCGCCGACACCTATTCCATATGTCACCTATACGTCACATGCATTTTCTCCATTGCGTAGTTACAGCTTACAAACTGCACGCATGTAACACCTCGTCAACAACAAAGGAATAACACCGGTTAACGATCCATTAGCAACATAGTAGCGCTCAGTAATCTTCGGAACGTGTCGGTGGACCGATTTTCGCCACATCACGATAATCTGCTCCGGCAATCGGACCTGCGGCCTGTGTTACACATTGACATTGTATTTATCCAATGACCGATTCGGACGTGATCTGGAACCGAAACATAGGCACGATCGTTTTCTACGGGTGATTACCGAGAACTGAAAATGATGGATATGTGTCACGGGGAAAACTATTCCGCCAAAAACCATTCATAAACGCTTTTATTTCGAACAATCGGATTTTACTGCTTTATTACGCGAATGGAACCATGAAAGCTTAATCCGATTGGTGTTGACCATCTAATTGCTATAAAATTCATACACCAGGCTGTTAGGGAATACAATGAACCAGGGATCCTAGTATAAGAAACCCAGGCCCGATTTTACTATTGATCGACGGAAACCAAATTTTGCGCCTATTCAGCTATGACACAAATTGGACCAATGAAAAAGCGTCGTAGTAGTAGCGAAGTAATGGATATAACGAATTAGGTCGATTTCTATTAAGATAACGAAAAATTATTTGATCTGTAGATGGGTCTCTAATTCCCGTATTAAAACCAAAGTGCCCAACTAACAATTATCACTCCTATTAGAGTTGCAAGAACGATTATACAGTCTTCCTTATGCTGTAAGAACATTGGCAAAACGCTCTTAGAACAGCTATACAAGCGAAATGGGCACATATAATAGGACACATCAGTCATTTAAGATGTTGTATAAGGGTGGCAGGTAACAGTTATACAATAAAAGTTTTTGTCAACTATACAACTATTCTGTTACATGATTCTACTTTATTGCAACCAAACTATTTCTTATGTATTGTATAGGCGAAGAATATATAACTAACACATTACAGTCATCTTGTTTACTTACATATCGGCCATTGTGGAATTCCATACACAGGTAGATGATAAACTTCTACACGGTGATATAGGGCTATTGAATTACTTGCGCAGCAAATTTTATTGTGATTATTAGCTACGCAATTTGTACGGGCTTCGTATTTAATTCATATTTTAATATTGATAAAAAGTATGTTTAGATTTTTAAGATGAAAAACTGAACTTATCTGCGTTAAATCTTCCACAAATCCTATATTTGTCACAATTACACTAATGTTTATCACTTTATTTTCAATAGAGGAATATATTTTTGCCCAATATGGCGACTAGTTATGTATAATCATGGCATCGTCCATGTTGTCTTTGGTTTATTAGGATATTTTGGTGTTGTCTGCAAGTGTTATTCAACAATTTGACAAAAGTCTGAAATGAAATACGGACCGAGTCGAATGATTTACACAGAATGTGTACCAGATTTATATCTTCTGTTTGGACAGTTGATAAAACATTTTGAACCAATATGCATGCGTTGTTTGTTTGTCTTAAAACATTGGTTATGGCATTTTAACAAAAATATGACAGCAGAAAGTTAGGTTATGGTGAAGTTGTATACCAACATATTTAGCATATGTACAGCCTTTAACAGTTACTAAACAACAATTGTATAAGTGCTTCCGTTGGGAGCAATTTGTTGGCTAAAGTAGTGAAATTGCACAGCATAACAACAAGGCTCGGGTTTGTTTTATAAATGTTACCATGGATGCCACAACACAACTATTTCCACTACCGCGCAAATATGCCGTATAAAATAGTTGTATAAACGTTTATGCAACCGTTCAAAATTAGCCCTATAAGGTGTTGTATAACTATGCTATAGGAACATTTTAAACACCTTTTTAGAGCAAATATTCTGCAGAAAGCACATCTGCATTCCACACAACATTAAGCCAGCATTTTGGTGTTCAGGCAACAACAATATAGAGCTTTTACGGCTGAACAGTTCTTTTACCAAAAGCTTATAGCACTACTTTGCTAGTTGGGTGCTTTATAAAACACCTGGTTTAGCTACAAAAACCTATTTTTCATTTGTGTCCGGACATAAAAGTTGACGAAAATTCCATCAACCAAAAAAGATTTGTGGCCTACTCGAAACATGGATAAAACCTGTAGTCTAATCATATTAACAAATTTTCCCGAAATAATTGTAAGGTCTGGTTTTACTGGTGCAAGTTGTTCAAGGGGGTATTTAAAACATGGACGCATAAAATGGGTACACCAATTTTTGTCGGAAAACTTTTTATTTGACTGCAAATAATAGAAATCGTGTTTTTTTGGGATTCAATCGAACGTGTAGACAGGAACGAAAAAGCTTTTCATATAAGATTTTTAGGTATTTATGAAACCTACCAAATGAGACCACACGTAAAAAGATCCGACAAATATCAAAAATGTTATGGCCGAAAAACGAGTAAAAATGCAGGTTTTTGCACTTGGTAATGCGACGATAATTTCACGCAACTACTTGAAATTCTTCAAATCCGTAGGATTCATACTTCTAAATAAGAACAACAAAATTGGAGTATGTTGGTTAAGTAGTTTTTTGAGAATTTCTAATTGTTTATTTAATTGCACCTGTTTTCCGGCCATCACTACAGCCCCTTCCCAATTCAGTTGGCCCAACTATTGAAATCTTAGTTTTTTTCTTATCAAACACAAATAATAAAAATGTAGCAGGGTGTTATAGGTTTAAAATATTAACAATGAATATTTTGATAATATATAGTAGAAAACACCAACTTTATCACTCCCTAATCAAATTTGCAGCATAAAAATAACACATGTTGCAATTACAGCATATCAACCTATTTTCATTTCATTGCAAAATAAGTCTATAACGCATAGGTGGCTGTGAAAAATAAAAGCCATGACAATTGTTTTTATTATTCACAGCTGTCAGAATACGTTTAAAATAGTTTTGGGTAGTTAACGTTTTCAAAATGGGTAGAGGAAAGGTTATTAGTGAAAAAATTCGGTTACTGAATTTTTTTTAATTCTGAGAAATCAAAATCAGAAATTGCAACTTTGTTAGACTTATCGCGGTACAGTGTGAGAACTATTGTTAGAAGATTTAACGTAACTGGATCAGTTAATATTAAGCCACGATATGTGAAAAAAAGTAATATCACAAATGCCGACCGAAGAGCATTAAGAAGAATAATCGTGAAAAACAGGCGTGCCAATTATTTACAATTAAGTGCTCTGTGGAGTGACGTTGTTGGAAGGAGAATTTCGAGGTCCACAACTCATAGAGAGGCCCACAAACAGGGATTTAGCACTTGCAAGGTAAGTTTTCTTATAAAAAAAGTGAAGTAAAAACCCTAAAGTTGCACAACTTGTTTATAGGCCAAAGAAAAACCACTATTAACTCCACTGCAAAAGAAAAATCGGCTTAGATGGGCTAAAGAACATAGACAATTGACACCTCAACAATGGTGTGCAATACAATGGAGTGATGAGGCCCGATTCGAAGTTTGTGTTGGTGACAGTCGCAGTAGAGTCATTCGCAAAAAAATGAAGCATTCCATGTTGACTGTCTGAAGAGAAAAGTGAAATTTCCAGCATCCATTATGGTCTGGGGCAGTATGTCATCAAAAAATGTGGATACAAACAAAAATTTGGCAATGTTAGAAGAATCGCTTTTACCAGTGATGGAAGAATGTTTGACATCCGGCCAAGATTTTGTGTTTCAGCAAGATGGTGCAGCGTGCTATACCTCAAAAAAGGCTATAAAATGGGTGAAAGAAAATAATGTACCACTTTTAAAATGGGTTTCTAGCAGTCCAGATCTGTCACCTATTGAAACTTTGTGGCACGAGATGAAAAAGGTTCCACGACAACATCCTGCTCCTACAATCACCGAACTGAGACAAAAGCTTCAAGAAATATGGGATTGATTTACACCTAATTTTTGCCAAAACTTGGTTAACACTATGCCCCAAAGAATTTCAGCCGTAATAAAAAATAAAGGTGATGTTACCCAATGGTAATCTTTCAATTGTTGCATTTATTGGCACATTGTTTATTTGTTCAGATGTTCTATTAGTTATAGGTTTAAGTGATTTCAAATACGTATTTTTTACGACTAGAGTGTATCTAAAATGTTTTTGAGAAAATAAATTGTTTTAGGAGTAAATAGTTTCGTCATGTTTAGTTTATAAAGGCATATTTTGGTACAAATCTTGAAGTGGGCCAACTGAAGTGGGAAGGGGCTCGTAGTTTATTGAGCAATATACAGGGTTCGTTTATAGAGCATTTAGTAGCAAAATACACGAGCAGATATGAATCACAAATCATTCCGAAAGATAAGTGTCATATTTCTCCGAAAAACAAAGGTTACGTTTTTTCTTCTAAAAAAATTCAAACATTTCGTATTTGTGTGTAATAGAACAAATGCGCTAAGATATTCGAAAAACATACGTTACTATAGACATTTTAAAACAAAGAGGCTGTGTCTAACATCTTTTGTTGCTAATTACTCAAAAATACGAAATGTTTGAATTTGTGTAGAAGAAAAAACGTAACCTATCTTTTTTTGCATAAAAATAACATTTATCTTCAGGAATGCGATTCATATCGTAAAGGTAAACTAGTGTATTTTGCTATATAATGCCCTTTGAACTTACCCTGTATATTGCTCAATAAACTAGTAGTGATGGCCGAAAAACAGGTGTTTTGGGATAAACAATTAGAAATTCTCAACAACTACTTGACCAATCTACTCCCATATTGTTGTGGTTATTTAGAAGTATGAATCCTTCAAATTTAAATAATTTCAAATATCTGCGAGAAACCATGATTGCATTACTAACAAGTGCCAAAACCAGCAGTTTGCCATAACTTTTTTGCTATTGGTCGGATCTTTTTACGAATGGTCTCATTTTGTAGGTCTCATAAATACCTAAAAACCTTACATGAACAGTTTTTCCGTTCCTGTCAACACGTTCGATTGAATCCAAAAAAACACCTTTCATTTGTCGAATAAAAAGTTTTCCCACAAAAATTGGTGTGCCCATTTTATGCGTCCATGTTTTGAATAGCCCCCTGGACAACTTGCAGCAATAAAACCAGACTTTACAATTATTTCACAAACCAGGGGTATTTTCGTCTAATATGATTAATAATAATAATTAACGTCTTTTATTTGTAATATTCTTACAGGAGGCGAGATTTAGATTATATATCTATTCTACCATCTAACCCCCTTAACAATTCGAGATGTAAAAAAAAAAAAGAATTTATTGAAAATTAATAGGCACCTGTATACAATAACGAATAATCCAAGTAAATACATAAGGAAAATATGAGGACACTTATGGGTTACAACCGATTTCGCTGCTGATCAAGAAGGACTTCTTTCACTTTTTTTTTTAATTTGGATAATGGATTGGTTTCTTTTAAACTGCGGTCTAAAGAATTATATGATTTGATCGCATTGTAAATGTATGAATTCTGAAATAGAGACGTGCTGTGGCGTGGAATTGAAAAAGTCTCTCTATATCTAATATTAATACGATGCATATTCCCTCTACGTATGAATTTTTTTACTAAATATGACGGTGTTTTTGAATAAAGAACCTTATGAGATTTAGGAGCTGGTACTTATACATTTTATCAATTTTCATCCATTTGAGTTCATTAATGGCATTCGATATATGATCGTATTTTCTGAGATCATTTACAAGCCTGCAACATGTATTCATAATACTTTGAATACGATTTCTTGTTATAATATCTAAGTAGGGATAGTAAACCACTAAGCAATACGATATCTTTGAAAATACGAAATATTCACACAATTGCTTTCTCGCAGATTTATGTAATATAGCCTTATTTGCAAATAAAACTCTGAGAATAGCGTAGCACTGAGTAATTAGATTGTTCACGTGTGCTACAAATTTTAAGTCATCATCCATTATAATACCTAGGTTTTTCGAATGATCCACAGGAATTAATTTATTACCTTTTAAATGTATGTCTATGTCCTTTTTTAAGGTATTCTTTTTTGTTCTATTTGCGTATACCAACATATTTGTCTTCAAAGGGTTCAAACGAAGATTATGACTACTACTGAACTTTTCAATTTGGGCAAGATCTTGATCAATTTTATTATTTACGGTTTCTAAGTCATTACTCCTAAATGAATAGAAAATTTGAGTATCATCTGCAAAAAATTGTATGCTGCATGATTTTACCTCTGTTTCTAAATCTGAGATATATAATGAAAATAATAGTGGTCCTAAGACTGATCCCTGTGGTACACCAGAACAAATTTTTTGTTCCGTAGAGTACTGTTGATTTAGACGAACTTTTTGATACCGATTTTCAAGGTAGGTTTGAATAAACGAAAGAGGTTTTTCAGAAAATCCATAGTAACTGCATTTAGATACGAGTGATTAATGGTGTCAAATGCTTTAGTAAAGTCAAGAAGTATGAGAGCTACTGCTTTTTGGTTATCAAGTGCCATTGTTATATTGTCTGTTAAATCACAGAGTGCCGAAGCTGTATTATGACCTTGTCGAAATCCAGATTGTTTAGATGGAATAATTTTGTTAGAATATAAGTAGGCGCACAGCTGCTCGTAAACAACGCGTTCCAATACTTTAGAGAAAATTGGCAGTAGACTGATCGGTCTCAGTTGACCATAGTTAGTAGGATCAGAACACTTAGGTAGCGGAATAACTATAGCGCGTTTCCACTGATTGGGGAAATATCCCCTCTCTAAACAGCAGTTTATAATATGCGTTAAGTAGACATCAATTTCAGGTATACATAGTAGTATCATATGCAAAGTTATTTCATCTGTACCACTAGAATTTGATTTTATTTTATGTATAATTTTAACAACGGTGTCAATAGTCGCTTTATTAAATTGAAATTTGAATTTTGAGTTATTTTTATTAGCTCGGTAATATGCAATTTTATCAGCACAAGCCAAATCACTATTCTCGAAAATTGAAATGAATGCCTCATTTATTTTATACGGATCGGACAAGCTCACGGGAATTGCAGAATCTTTCTGAGATTGTACTTTGAAAGTCTTTAGGGTCTTATAAAACTTTTTTATATCCTGATTTTGAACAGCTTGTAAATAATCTCTTTTTCCTCTTCTCCTTCCTGATTAGACTACTGGTACAATAGAATGACATGACGCGTATTACTGTGTCTCACTGTTGCTGTACAAAATTGTTTGAAGACATAAATAAAATTACAGTATGCTTATTCTTTAACATGGAGTAAATAATTAATTTACTTACCGTTAACCAGTTAACAGGAACACTCTACTGGCCGGTAAGACGACTACACGACCTCGCTGCGTCGCGATGACTATGGCAAGGCTAGAAGTAGTTGTCCTACTGCCCAGTAGAGGGCGCGAGATGTTTGTTAAATGATAAGCATTCTGTAATTTTATATAAATATGTCCTAAAATAATTTAATAAGTAGAATTTTGTACAGCAACAGTGACAGTGTTATTTTCAATTAAATTCAAATTCAATTGCTGTCATATCCATCTAGATATTGTATCAGAATTAGTGTTCTGACGCAAATGAAAAAATAAGTTTTTATAGCCAAACCAAGTGATTTATGATGTATTTCTTGATTTAATATGGGAATTAGTATAATCGTATAATTTTTCTCTAGTTTGTGAGACATTTTACAAGAAATTGTACCATATTCATCGGCACGGGTATTATGTAAAAAAGCTATAAAACGTCAAAAAAAACCTATAAGATGTCATCTTACAGACTAGATAGTTTTTAAGGTGCAAATAGCAAACAGTCATTCCACGTTTGCTCACTAGGATCGTTGTGAGCGTCCATCTATGGAGGAATGGCTTAACTACGCGTTCACAAATTGTTGGTTGCATATGTTCTGTGAAGGCGAGTGGTCTATAGTTTTCATCTCTGAGTCTCTGAGAAGAAAGTTGGTTATTTGGTTAAATAGCAAGATCGCATCTGGATATGATTGTGTGTATTGATCTGCATGTGTATAAAATCAGTGATATTTGCTGTGTGAGAAAATCATTACTGAATGAAGTATATCTATTAGCTGTGCCCGACGGGTTATTTATATGTTGTCCTTGCAGAAGAAAGGTTATGTTCAAAGTTATCAATTAGATTTTTTACATTTTTTTGTGTTTTCAAAATCTTTGAGGAGAATTACGGGAAATCACCACAGCGCCCGCGTTGTTTGTAATTGCTGTTATCATGTATATAACTTGTAATTCGACAGTGTTCAGTGAATATAATTAGTTCTTATCTCAGCAAATTTGCATATGCAATTTCCAGAATGGATAAGAAAAAGTGGATACGCAACTAATTTCTAGCTTTGAATCTAAAGTAAGTGTATTTTGGACAATAATCCAATGGAATTATCATCAACACATATTATTAGCACACAAATCCTCACTATGCCGTTACTTCCAGTAATGCCATCTCTGAAGCAGATTTTACATCACATCATAGCCAAACATTGATAACTGAAGCGTGCTCAAAATCTAAGAAATAATATGAGAATATGTACTTATGTAGACGCAGGTGCCCACGAGCCCTGTAATAAAAATCAAAGATATGGTACCACTCATTAACTATTAGTATACCTTGGTAAACAAATATATGTTACCCCATTAAAAATTAATAAATTCCACCTAAGAATGTAAACGCGAAATTAAAATCGATATAGCCAATAACAATTAATATAATAAACTTATGAAGCAACTGCAGTTTACGCCTATTATGGATCCGCACGAGTTCGACCGTAGACGCTAGTCGCACTACCTCAACTTACCTACTATGGTTCACAGATAAAGTGTACATCTCAGAAGCACGCTGCAGTCCCATGGACCAATCGCACTGCCCCTTGCCAACTAGTAGCCGACTGTCTACATTCCTGTATCTTACACTAAGAGCTTACCTCCTATTTCAGACCATTTCCATGTACTGAGAAACTTTCGGGCTTCAGCTTAATAATAATGGTTTTATTTCTATTTCTAAGTCGTAATCTGCATCAAAGTTCCCCGTTCAATAACTTTTTAGCAAAGCCTGACGTTCCGTACTAGCTGATGGCAAATCAGCCTCATCATTCTTCCCACCTATGTTTATTTATCTAGACTTAAGCCGTGTTCTCATTAGTCAATTTTATTGATCAATAATAATGAATCTATGCCATTGAAGTGAAATATGTAGTCTGATGTGAACATCCGCTCAACCATATTGCCATTAAATTCTATGTTCAATGGCATAGATTCAGTATTATTGATCAATACGATTGACTAATGAGAACCCGCCTTTAGCATCCAACCTCATACTAAGTCTGACATCAAGCTGGATATCTGCCTTCACAGTAAGGTACACTTAGTAACTACTTTTCTCTTGGGGGTACTTTTCGATAAGATAATTTCGCACTAAATTAAAATTCACGCAGGCCGGAGTTCTATCCCACTTTCTGATGTTATAGACTGAAAAATACGTGAATAATTCAAGTTATTATATACAGGGTGTAAACGTTATGGTAGTCATTATTGAAATGGGTAATAGGGGGCATCAAAACAAGTCAAAAAGTTCATATGACCCATGGTCCAAAAGTCAATAGATTTTTGTCTAAATGGCTTTATAGTTTACAACTTTAAGTGCTTTATATCGACCACAATCACCACAGCCTTATTAATTTTTATAATCTAATCTAAAACGTTTTTAAATTGGGTAATTAAAAAATAAATGGCATTAAGTTTTTCTTAGCTAAGCCAACATTTGTAGTCAGTAAGTAAGTTTCATTAAATTAAATATTTAAAACACACATGACAACAGCGCGTCGTCATCACTCTTATCGAACCGGCAATCGATCGCAAACGGTAACAGTGGTTATTTATCGAGCATTGGGCGTGTTTTGTTTTAGTTACAGTACAGTTTTAGTAGACAGATTTCGCCAACGGGTACACCCAGACAGAAGGACATTTGTGCAAGTGTACCAAAGACTTCGAGATACAGAAAGTGCTCAGCCCGCTAATATTCGCACTCGTGAAAGACAGGTTACTCTAGAGCAGGAGGAACAAATTTTAAATATCGTGTATATAGTATGAGCAGTTGGGAATTAAGCCGCCGCGTTAGGACTATCGCATACCATAGTCCATAGAATCATACGAGAAAATTTGCTTTATCCCTACCATGTACAACGAGTGCAGGCCTTGTTACCAGAAGACTATCCTCGCAGACTAGAATTCTGTCAGTGGTTTTTGCACAAAAACATTGAAAATCCGGATTTTTTTAAAAACAATCTAGCGACGGACGAATGTACTTTTACGCGAGACTGGATATTAAATTTCTATAATACTCACACGTGGGTCCAAGAAAATACTCATACCATTCGTGAAGGTCATTTCCAACAACGTTTTAAAATAAATATTTGGGCGGGTATTCCTGATGATCAGGTAATTGGACCTTTCGAGTTACCCCCAAAGTTGTCAGGAGAAGGATACCTTAGCTTTCTAGTCAATAACCTACCAGAACTTTTGGAACAGACCTTAGCCAACATGCTATTACAACGGAGACAGAATTTGTGGTTTCTTCATGACGGGGCATCACTACACATGTTTAGAGGCGTCACTCAGTATTTGAATGAACATTATCCAAATCGCTGGATCGGTCGAAATGCTCCTGATCCTCGAAAATGGCCAGCAAGATCTCCTATTGGAGAGAACTTAAAGGGATGGTTTATGGGGCTGGTCCAATAACAACTGAAGCACAACTTCGCGATAAAATATTTAATGCTGCTAAAATAATAAATGGACCACTCCGAGGACCTAGAGTAAGAAGAAACCAGGTTCGTCGTAATGAAGCTTGTGTGGAAAGTGGAGGACACATTCTTTAAATACAAAAAAGTGCAGTGTGGGTTTTAAAAAGAAAAACAATGTATGTAAAAAAATTGTTCTCTATTTATAAGCGGATTTTTTTAATACGTTCAATAAACTTTCACACACCAGGTGAAGTGCTGAGACAGTTAGTGGTAAGTCCGTTTTTTAATTGTTTGCATTTTCCGAAAACATTATCAAATAATGAAATAATACCTAAGAGCCAAAAATAACAAACTCCAGCTTTGTTTACACTGCGTTCCGTCGTAATTTGCGTCTGGCATTGCGGCGTTGTCAGATTTTATTTTACTTTAAAGTCGCTTTTCTCTAACAAAATGCCGTTTTGACCCCCATCGTCTTCTTAAGTGTCCTCGCATGAGTGGCGCTGTGCCACGCAGCCGCGTCTGACGCATCGTGCACAGGGCAGTTAAAGAATCGACAAAGTCAGCCAACGATGGACCCCTGTTTCGTGCTTTTGGGCAACTCATCAGAATGGTATAGGCTGGGTCTCTGAGACAACGAACGAAACCATGGCAACTATTTTTTATCCACTTGACGCCATTTTCTTTGTTCCTTAGATATTCATAACAATGGTGCCGTTCCGCACCGCGACAGGAACAGGAGACAGCAACTGAGGCTACTACTCTTCCACTTAACCAAAATACCAACATAAAGCAGAATAGTTATAACCATCATGCCATTTAAATGCAAGCCAGAAAGAAAATATTGAAAAGAGCAACATTAGAAACAAAAGTGAATGGTATAACTGTGCGTAAAGGATCTTTGATACAATCATGCAAATTTTAAGGATTCTCTGAGAGGCTACGGTTAATACTTTGTTCATATAACACATATACACACTTTTGATTCCAAACATTTGGCTTCCGGATGTATCAAAAGAATAACTTGCTTATTATGCTTATCGCTAATCTAATCACATCAAATCACCGCCAGCATTCTAAATAATCGTAACTGCAACAAATAAAACGGCTTAGGAAATCCCTAAAGGTTCAGGGATTATACACAAATTAAACCATAATACAAAATTAACTCCTTGGAATGGAGCACAATAGATATTACAACCCCAAAGATCTAAGCTGGGCAAATCCAACCGGGTTCTCTGGAGGGCTACGGTTACTAACGGGTGATTTTTTAAGAGGTATAGGATTTGATTTTAAAAAAAAAAACACAAATTGAAAAAACGATTAAATCTTTATTTGAGTCGATAGAACGGTCGATACAATTTAATGTTTAAAGATTATTTGATGTAAATGTTGGCCGAGGCTCCGCTTTAGATGGCCCATGCGCAAGGTACAATTTTGGCACACTCTCTCCAACATATCGGCCGGTATCTCACGAATAAATGCTGCAATATTGGCTTCCAGTGCGTCAATCGTTGCTGGTTTATCCCTGTAGACATTAGCCTTAACATGGCCCCACAAGAAATAGTCCAACGGCATTAAATCACACGATCTAGGCGGCCAATTGACGGGCCCCAAACGTGAGATAAACTGTTCACCGAACTCGCCTCTCAATAGGGCCATTGTTTCGTGTGCGGTGTGGCATGTGGCACCGTCTTGGTGAAACCACATGTCAGCCAAGTCCAGCTATTCCATTTTGGGCAAAAAAAGTTTGTTATCATCGCACGGTAGCGCTCGCCATTCACAGTTACGTTCCGGCTATTGTCGTCTTTGAAGAAGTACGGCCCGATGATGCCACCGGCCCATAATCCACACCAAACAGTGATTTTTTCGGGATGCATTGGTAGCTCTTGCAATGCTTCTGACTGGTCTTCACTCCAGATGCCGCAATTTTGCTTGTTAACGTACCCATTCAACCAGAAATGAGCTTCGTCGCTGAACACAATTTTTCGATAAAAATGTGGATCTTCCTACAACTTTGCCAGCGCCCATTCACCAAATTGGAAACGTTGTGGGATTTCGTGTGGCTTCAATCCTTGCACCAGCTGTATCTTATAAGGTTTTACACCCAAATCCTGTCGCAAAATTTTCCACGTAGTGGAGTAACAGAGGCCCAATTGCTGCGAACGGCGGCGAATCGACATTTTACGGTCATCACTAACACTGGCGGATACAGCCGCAATATTTTCTTCAGTCCTCACTCTACGTCTGCGTGTTGGTGGTTTAATGTCCAATAATGTAAACTGGGTTCGAAATTTAGTCACAAGCTTCCGAATAGCTCCCTCAGTAGGCCGACCAAATTGCCCATAAATTGGAAGCAGTGCTCGATGCACTCTCTTAACCGAGCATGAATTTTGATAGTAAAATTCAATAATTTGCAAGCGTTGTTCGTTCGTAAGTCGATTCATGGTTAAAGACACGATTCACGCTTCATCTGTCAAAAACAGTGTTGCCAAAAAGATACTAGCAAAAAAATCACCCATTACTTTGTTCATATAACACAATCCACACTTTTGATTAACCAAACATTTGGCTTGCGGATGTCTCAAAAGAATAACTTATGATGTTTATCCCTAATCTAAGCACATCAAATCTTCTAAATATGTAATTGTTGCTGCAACGAATAAAACGGCTTAGAAAATCCCTGAAGGTTCACCGATTATACAGAAATTAAACCATAACACAAAATCAACTTCTCCTTTCAATGCAGCATTTCAAACATTACAGCCTAATGATCTAAGCTGGGTAAATCTAACAGGATTCTCTGAAGGGCCACCGCTACTGCTTTGTTCATATAATAGAACCCACATTTTTGATTAAAAAAACATCGGGCTTACGGATGTCTCAAAGGAATAACTTGCTTATGATGTTTATCCCTAATCTAATCACATCAAACCACTGCCAGTATTCTACATAACTGTATCTGCAACGAATAAAATTGCTTAGGAAATCCCGGAAGGTTCACCGATTACACAGAAATTAAAGCGTAATACAAAATCAGCTTCTCCTTTGAATGGGACATATTAAACATTACAATCCTAATGATCTAAGCTGGGTAAATCCCTTTAAAGTTTGATAATTCCGTTCAATTTTACCACCGATCGATGGGCGTCTACCTATCGGCCCCACCAACACCTTCCGACACACCTTTGCTGGCGGCACAAGCAGAATGTTCAAGCCAAGTATCAAAACTACCCTTAACAATGATTTGGTCCGCTATATTTACACCTTGCGTCAAACACCCCGGGATTTCCAAATTGCCAACGACCGACAGGAACAGCGAATGCGGTTTTTCGAAATATAGTCAGGTGGCGAACGCGGTAGCGACAGGTGTATTACGTTTTTTTTTTTTGTTTTTTTTTTTGGAGTGGGGTGATTATGAAGTGTTTAGTTGTCGAGAATATCGATAGCTTCATGTCAGAAATAGTACAAACATGTGAGTAGCACCAAATGAATACTAATGAAATGTTAAAATGCTCCTAGATAAAAAAAATCAGTTCAGTAAGTTCAAAACTTGTGCTTGCGACTGAAAAGTATTTCACATAAGTTAGTCGGAACAAACTGGTTAAATATGAAGGATAGTCGGCAACTGCAAGTGCATGCTTTCATCATAAGGTTGTGATAATGGAAACTCCCTCAAATTTGTATAACAAAATAACCCTTCGCCAAGACGTACACAAAGTAAACATAAAGTCTAAAACTACAATCACACCACCAGCTCATCGTACTCTTGAAAGAACATTTTTCTCCTAAACATATAATGGTATCCCTCAATGCTTGAAATCCAAATCGCTAGATTCTTTTACAAAACACTCCTCCAGGTTTCTGAGATCTCGATAGAGATATCTATAGTAATATATCATGTTAAATATTTAAATGGCTTATTTTAACACTTTATATAACCTCAATGTGCACCTATACTCGTACGTATATAATTACATCTATCGCTCATTTAATTTTTTCTTTTTTTCTTCTGTTTGTATTCTGTCAATTTTTCCTTTCTTTTATACGTCGTCACTGTTTTGAAACTGCCGCGTACAATTGATTTTTGTATCTTACCTAATTCTTGTATCTTCATATTTTATGCTTGAATTTATATGTCAGTTAAGCGCATTAAGTAGGGTTAAGTGGAAGACCAGCTATTCTACTAGGAATGAAATCTGAAATCTAAATTCTGAGCATCATTAGTGATAGGTGAGATACGAGAAATGCTTGGATTCGAGTTTTTTGACTTACCAAAACGTCGAATAACTAGACTTTTTGAGCAACTGAAATGTGTTTTAGACTGCGCTCAAAAGTTATCGAAAATTTCAGAAAGGTCGAAAAACGAAGTTTAGAATCTTTTTTTGCGAATCGTCTTCAAATGTGTAGTGTAATTGTGTAGCTCTCTCAAGTGTCTCATTTGAAGAGTGTTTTCGGCCATACAATCACTTGATATTTAATCTTGATAAAAAGTTTTCACACAAAAATGTATGCGTCCATATTTTAAATACCCCTTGCGTGAATAAAACAAAACATTAAAATTATTTTGGGGAAAAGACCCCGTAGAAACCCGAAAGCTGGCTATATAGTCTGATATTGTCTCATGACCTTTTTGGGTCACATTTGGATGAACTCGGCGTTACATAGAATGAACATTTAGAAAGATCCAGCTTTGAGTTTACCGGAAATGTATTAGCAGAGGTATGGATTGCAATAGAAATTGATGTTTTTTTGTTACTGCAAAGTATATTGGGTCGGACGAATCAGAGTTTCCTGATTTTTCAGACATTAGATGATATTCAGAACATGTGCGTGATAGCCAATACTTGCTTCAAAGTGAAATGTAACAAAATATTTACGTAAGTATGAGAAGGGAGTGAGAGTTTGCTTTCGCTGACAAGAGGGAGGGGGGTTGATTATTGTAAAAAAGCTGCATACGTAATACACGACACTATACTGTTTTTTTTTTAAAATAGCCGAAAGTGATTCCCCGCAATGTTTCTGCAGATGTTTTGCTGATATGATTAGACCATCTATACATCAGTGCATGAATAATTAAAATTTTATTTTAATTTTTGCAAAATACGGTGAATGTGCTATATAAATATCGATCGCATGTCAACAGTCTGTCTGGAGGATTCTTAATACTTTTCGTCTAATTATTGTTTCATGGTGTTTATAGATATGACCGAAAAACAATGTTATCAGTTTGTTTTTGTCTTCAATCGTAACTTGTTAACAAATAATAGTAATCTTTATCATCACTTTCTCTCTTCAAAAAATTTTTGCATCTCCTGAAAACTCAATTTGCTGTAAAATGAGGTTTCAAGAAAATCAAAGATTTTTCGAAGACAAAAAGTGATAAGAATAAAAGTAATCGCTCTGAGAGCTGTACTAATAGTTAACAAATTACGTTTGAAGAAAAACATGCACTTTTTGCCAAAAAAAATTGATAACATTATTTTTTAGTCATTTCTATACAAACTTTGAGATAATCAGATGAAAAGGATTTAGAATACCGCTCAAGAGAAGTAGTTGAAAAAATTGACACGTGGTGCAGCGAAGGCGAATCTTAAATACACATAAATTACCTTGAACCGAAAATAATATGAGAAATATAGAAAGAACTTTGTGTAAATTCTTTAAAAGCATGGCAATGACAGTCAGAATTCAGTGTGGATAATCAAACTCCAAATGTAATTTAAAGTTGGCAAACCGAATGAAACTTTCACATTGCGGAAGCATCCAATACCCTCAGAGCTCTCTCATCATCTAACTCCCGCGACTCATTAGCGATTCGACATTTCCAAGCGGCAAAAAATAAGATAATAAAATTCAAGTGACAAGCCTTCATTTGTGGCTGGAAGACTTGAAAAGCCTGAAAATTTATTCATAATTACGAGTAACGCGACCTCAATTATTGTGGAGAATGTTACTGCTCTTATATTTGCACATGGAAAAGAGGGAAGGTGCATGAATTGCTGCAAAATAAGTTTGAAGGAAAGCAAAGATTTTTTGAAGAAAAAAAGGTGACTCTGCACTTTAACGGAACACTGTAATCAGCTCATAAAGGATTATTTTCGGCACAAGTTACCTGTCTAAAAGAATGCTAATTATGAACATGTACAAGGTCTGCAAATTAAATGATGAGATGATTTTTTTCAAATACAATTACATACATTGCCACCTTTAAAATAACTTGAACGGTTGTGTTAGTCAAATTTAACTTTTCCCCGATCAATCTGTCAATCGACAATCTGAATGCACATGATCCCTGATTTTGTCATTATTTTCAAAGCATCGAAAGAACTGAATGGATCAAATGCGATCTGATCACAGGTGCGATGAGTAATCATACCAGCAAAACGAAATGTCGACTCGACGCGGGTATTGGAAAGATTTCTATCATTCTGTCTTGGGGCCAAATGTGCGGGGAAATCTATCACCAAAAATGCGTTTTTTGACAAAAAAAAGATAATATATTGGTTTCCAGCCATTTCTATACACACCATGAAACTATCAGACGAAAAGTATTAAGAATACTCCTTCAAACAGACTGATGTAAAAAGGGATATGCGACCTTACCTGCGGTCACCACTGGTAGCCTACTGTGTGGAAGCCTTAAAGTCTCACCTCACAGTGTCGCTAATCTTAAGTGCGCCCCAAACAATTTGTACGCGCAGCAGCGGTAGCCGCAGTAACTCTTCGGTCTCCTGATCAGTTGCCGTGCGGGTTCGAATCCCGTCCCAGGAGAAGTTTTTCTCTTGGCTATGGATGTTGTGATTCTCCGCAGGTGGTAGACGGTCTCTGACTGTCGAACGCGGAGGTACCACCCAGCGGATCTCGTAGGCGGAGCCAGAATGTGTGCATGTTGCATGCACACGTGTTCACTCGCCAGAGTCCGTGTGGCGTCCCCCTTTCCGCTGTATCCCCCTATAGCCCCAGGGTACCCAATGGGTGTTTAGACCTTAGGCCTTGGTGGTCGTTGGAGTATATAAAAAAAATGGCAAATGATCTAGCATTTTACTCATTATTTTTTCCTTGCAGCAGACGTTCTTGGCACTAAAGGTGCCATGAAGGAGAAAAGCAAGAATGCAGCCAGAAGCAGGAGAGAGAAAGAGAACGCCGAATTTCTTGAACTAGCGAAACTGCTGCCTCTACCGGCAGCTATCACATCACAATTAGATAAGGCATCGGTTATTCGATTGACAACCTCGTACCTCAAGATGAGACAAGTATTTCCAGATGGTGAGTAGTATAGATGGAGCAGAAAAATAGAGATGGGATATACTGTTACTTTCTAAAGATTATCCATTAACTACCAACAAAATAAAATCTGAAAGCATGAGAATGAGTGGTCTCATAACTGCTTCCGTTATCCATGCTTTCCGCTATTTTTACAGTGTTTATACTCTTAAACAATCAACCATGGACAGTTGTTTCGTGCTTCTTGGCTACTCAGCACCAGCATCTCTCTATCTTTGCGCTGTCTTATTTCGAGTTTATACCCTTATCTGTCGAAATAACATAAAACGGTGATAACGCAAGCGGTTATAAAGTAAGCTATATGTCCCCAACGCTTATGCATGAACATGAAACTACATCCATAGAGTATTTACACTCTTGGAATAAATTCAGCATAGAACTTAATTATGCGAGAAGATTCACAAAAAAACATTTTCCAGAAGTTGTATTTCATTATGTACCAAATACCAATACAAAAAACAGTACTGAAGGTACGGATGCGATAATATAATAAGTAAAAAGTATTCGTAAATAGTTACTTGGTAACCGGTTACTCGCAGTTACGCCAATACCGGCACATCTCTACAGAAAAGTGAGTGGAGCCTAAAACCAAAGCTATGCAGGAAACAAGCGGGGTAGTTGTTCGGAGATTATCAGCAGACCATAGTAAAATGCGTACTTTTTTGACGCTCTTGGAAAAATTGAGTAGAGCCAAGTGTATCGATTTGTCAAGGACAATGCGTTTTTTTTCTCTCTCCGAAGAACTGGACATTGCACCGAGAGGGACTTGGATTGCCATCCGTCCAGCTTTTTCGCTTCTGTCCAGCCAAATTTCAATGTGTCCTGCCCTTCCGGCTCTTTATCGCAGAGAAAAATGTTGGTTGGGTTTGTTTAATTTTTAAGCGTTATAAAAGTTATTTTTTGTCTGTTACACAAGAGCAGCATTGTTTTTTTTGTGACATTATTTAGTTTTTCTACGAGATGTTAACTCAGCACTAGCTGATAGACACGTTGTGAGCTCATTTTGTAGTTGTACGTGTTGCCTAAACGTCATGAGGCTTCAGTTATCAATGTTTGGCTCTGATGTGATGTAAAATCTGCTTCAGAGATAGCATTACTGGAAGTCTAAACTGTAGATCGTTTGCTAAAGCTAGACGGAAACGGCAATGCATAGGTGCACAGTGAGGATTTGTGTGTTAATAATATGTGTTGATGATAATTCCATTGGATTCTTATCTCAAATACACTTAAACAAGCTAACAGTAATTACACTCAACGTAGGCGCGGTGGTGATCTCCCGTAATTCTCTCAAAGGTTTTTGAAAACACCAAAAAAACGTAAAAATCGTAATTTATAACTTTGAACATAACCTGCATTCAGAAAGGACAACATATAAATAATCCGTCGGGCACAGCTAATAGATATAGGTACTTCATTGGCAGCATATTCAGTAATGATTTTCTCACACAGCAAATAACACATGATTTTATACACATGCAGACCAATACTCATAATCATCCAGATGCGATTTTGCTATTCAACCAACTTTCTTCTCAGAGATGGAAACTACAGACTACTCGGCTTCACAAAGCATATGCAACCAATAATGCGTGTAGTTGAGTCATTCCTCCATAGCTGGACGCTCACAACGATCCTAGATCCTAAAAACTACCTAGTCTGCAAGATGACATTTTATAGGTTTTTTTGACGTTTCATAGGTTTTTTTCATAATACCCGTGCGGGTCGATATCGCCCCTTGCTAACAAAGAAAATAATGTCCGGCAACCCTACTTGGGGTCCCTTCTATCGAAGCTTTAGCCCTGATTTGATAGAATATCAATACTGCTCGATCATCTCAAGGGGCAATACGATATGAGACCGTATACAAAATACAACAGACTATCCAAACAAAATCGTCTTTCTGTATTTAAGGCTCTTCTCACCGCCTGTTTGAGAAGTCGGACATTTAAAAAAATATTACCTACATGTTTCTCTAATTTTTCGTCACTTTTGGCACAGCCAAGACATTAAGGGACTCAGAAACTTGCACTAAACTTTGTCTGTGTGTCGGCAAAAAATTTAGCAACCATCCATTCGGCGAAGTTTAACCTATAGCACTTGGATGTCTAAACAAGATATGTAAACACTAAACACTGAAAACACAAACATACGGCAAGTATATACAGAAAAATATAATACTAACAATATTCATGTTTATGCTCATGTTTTAGCACAGAGATAAATCATGTCTAATCAACTTACTTTGAGACTAAAAATACGTGGTACTTCTATGCCCACGGAATATTGGGATACCCTGTATAGTATAAAAATGAAGATCGTTAGATGATGATCTCGTTACTTTGATCCGGTTTTCACAGTCACTTATGCTGACTTCCTGCCAATGCTGTTGCTTCGTTAAGTTTATAAACAATTTGCAGAAACAACAAACACAAGATGCGATTATAGAATAAATAATACATCTGCATTTTAATATCACGTTCGGTATTCAGTGGTATCTGCGTTTGCGGTCCGTTTGGGCCGCGATAAAAATCTCTTTTGTAATTTAAATATCCCCGATCTTATCCTGGGAAAGGAGATGAATGAGTGAATTTGTACTAAGCCTCTTGATAAGGAATTTCTATTGACAAAGCTAATAAAAATGTTACATACGCAGTCTTATGTTTATTCGATGAATTTGCATATGAAAAAGCCACAAGTAACGAAAGACACTCAGGTAGAAGATTATTTCTATTCAAAAGTACCTTCATGTCTGTGGTATTTTTAAAATTTAAGCAACAAGAATGGTTGCACGTATCTTAAAAAATAGAGGTACAATTTTTAGAAACATTTAAAAATTGAACATTGGACGTTACTTTTTTAACATTCAAAAAGAGCCTTGGCGGGTATAATCACTACTACAAGCAACATAAAAATATGCGTTTATAGTATACAGGGTTATCCAAATTAAGTGTCCACCATTAGTAACTTTGTTATTAGTGAAAATACAAAGTTGTTTGAATTAGCAAACTAGTAGCATTTTTAACGCTGGTAAAAATGAGAAATAAAAAAAAACAATTGAGAGTCGTTATTTTGATTTTTTTCAGTAAAATAACATTTTTTTAAATGGAAACCCCTGTATATTATATTTTTTTCTGTTAAAGCATCAAATTTTAAACAAAAAAGTTCATAATGACTTTTCCGCTAAAGTCAAAAATAAAGTCAAAATAACGATAAATATTTTTAATTATTTGCAGTATTATAATATTAAGACGGCTATGAAAACAATATGGCGTTCGCGATTTGACAGCATTAAGATAAGCGACAAATTGTTAAACTGGACATACTCGCAACTAGAAGGCTTTGGAAAACAATGATAAAATCAAATAATGTCAAACATTAGTGTAAATACTTGTTTATAAGCTTTATTGTGTCATTAATTTAAAGAAAAATGTTCTCCCATGAAGAAAAGTGTGATATGTTAGAATGCTATTTAGTGTGCAGAAAATCCTCCTTGAGAGCAAGAGAATACTACAGTGAATTATATCCCGCTCGCATTCAACCGTATGAACGATATTTTCTGAGACTTTATCGAAAATTTAGGGGCAACGAAAATGTTTTTGCTAAAACAAGGGCAAAAAAAGAATTCATAATAAGCGAGGCCACGGAAATTGCAGTTATTGGATATTTTGAAGCTTATCGTGAGAATTCAATAGCAGATATTCTCAAGGACTCTAATTTCAGTTATGGTACTGTTCAAAGGATTTTAAAAAAATACAAATTTATTCCGTATAAGTACCGACCAGTTCAAACGCTTTTGGCAGGGGATCCAGAGAGAAGACTTGTTTTTTGCCATTGGTATCTTAGCTTCTGTCGCCAAAATGTAAATAACTTTCGTTACCTTTTATGGACAGATGAATCAAATTTTTCAAATTCTGGAATGTTTAATAGAAAAAACCACCATTATTGGTCAAGAGAAAATCTTTTGTTAGTACATCCAAGAGGCCCACAAGTCCGTTTCAGTTTCAACGTTTGGTGCGGTATAATTGGTTCAAAAATTGTTGGCCCGTTCTTTTATGAGGGAACCCTAACTGGTGAAAGATATGTGGAATTTATGTCAGAAATTCTGACTAATTTCTTAGACGAATTGGATCTTATAAGTAGACATCATCTGCATTTTCAGCAAGATGGCGCACCTGCCCACAACTCCAGAGGTACTTATCATTTTCTAAGTACTACTTTTAATGATCAGTGGATAGGAACAAATGGCCCAATACAGTGGCCTCCCAGATCACCAGATCTAAAACCCACTTGATTACTTCTTGTGGGGTTACTTAAAGAACCAAATTTACAAGCGAAGGTACGATAACCTTGACGCGTTAAAGACTGCAGTTAGGGAAAAGATAACCCAGACAGATGGTAGGACCATACTTAAGACAGTTCGAGCAGTTGAAAAACGTGCCCAAAAATGTATTGAAGAACAAGGTGGTGTTTTCGAGCATCTTCTTAAAAAAAAATTGTTATTGTATTTTGTAAGATTATAAGTTGATGTTGAAAATAAAGTTTGTCGATACAATTTAATTGTTTCAGATTGGAGGCCATAACTTCAACAATTTGTAACCTAGGAGAAAAGTTATTGTAAGCTTTTTTGTTTAAAATTTGATGCTTTAACAGAAAAAAATATAATATACAGGGGTTTCCATTTAAAAAAATGTTATTATACTGAAAAAAATCAAAATAACGACTCTCAATTGTTTTTTTTTTATTTCTCATTTTTACCAGCGTTAAAAATGCTACTAGTTTGCTAATTCAAACAACTTTGTATTTTCACTAATAACAAAGTTACTAATGGTGGACACTTAATTTGGATAACCCTGTATGTCTGTAAATTTAAAAAAATTAAGCATAAAACGTTACCATATTTTTTTTAATTTCCAGGTCTCGGAGACGCATGGGGCGCATCTCCAGTAATACCAAACCCCAGAGAAGCACCTATCAAAGAACTGGGGTCATATCTTCTACAAACATTAGATGGTTTCATATTTGTTGTAGCACCAGATGGAAAAATCATGTACATATCAGAAACAGCATCCGTACATTTAGGTTTATCACAGGTAATTTAACTTCAAACCATCAGTGCCCTTTTTTCATAGCGACACAAACTAGGTCATTGTGGTTATACTATGATGTCACGTTGATGCACCTTAGCCTCGCTGATTCAATGTAATACCCGCACGAGGTCTGTAAATTTGTTTTTATTTCTTTTTTATTTTATTTACTATACTAAGTGACCTATAAATCCGAACACCCAGTTTAAATGGTTTTATTTTAATAAAATTTTGTATAAGTACTTAATGAAGCATAATAAGTAAATGACAAAAATTTCAAAATGATTGCACTGCTTTAAAGCCCTTTGACCTTTAATAATGTATGGATGCACCCTGATGTGCTACGCATTCCCCAACGCGCCTAGGCATGCTTCTGATCAGGTGGTCAATGTCCTCCTGTGGTATCTCATTCCAGGCAACCATCAACTCCTCTCGAAGTGCTTCTAGAGTCTGAGGAGGACGTTGCAAATTGAGCAATCTCCTACCCATCATATCCCACACGTGCTCAATTGGGGATACGTCGGGAGATCTTGGTGGCCATGGTAACAATGTGACATCATTATGTTGAAAGAAGTATATTGTGACTCTTGCAACATGTGGTCGGGCATTATCTTGTTGGAAAGTTGGATCTGCCAGGGTGTCAAGATAGAGTAAAAGATGGGGTTCTAGAACTTCGTGGATATAACGCTGCGCGTTCGTGTTACCTCTGATGAAGATTAAAGGTGACCTGGAACCATAAGCTATAGCACCCCATACCATAACTCCAACAGTGTGATGAACATGTCTTTCAACAAATAACTGTGGATTCCTCCTTTTCCCACGTCGCCTTCTAACCCTGGCACGACCATCGTGCATGCCTAAACAAAATCGAGACTCGTCACTAAAGACAATACTGTTCCATTCCTGATCCCAGAGTGACCGTTGTCTGCACCACTCAAGGCGATTACATCGGTGTTCTCGAGTTAAAGGGAGGACCCAGTGTGGCCGGTATGAAAACAAGCCAAAACTTCTCATTCGTCGGTAAACACTTCGCATGCCAATAGGTCTTCCGTGTTCTGCAAACCATTCATTTGCAATGGACCTGGTAGTGGAAAAACGGTCCCTTAAGGCCAATAATCTTAGGCGGCGATCTTTACGGTCTGATGTTCTACGGCGGCGTCCAGTGCCCCTTGCTCTTTGCGTACGGTCTTCTGGAAGCCATGCCTGACAACACCTAACCACAGTGTCTACACTTCTTTGCACTCTAACTGCAATTGCCCGAAAAGAAAGTCCAGCTTCCCGAAGTCCCACTATTCGGCCCCTATCAAACTCACTAAGTTGACGAAATCGTACAGGTCCCGTACTGTAGGCATCGTAACCGATCGTAAAGGATGTCAAGAACCAAAATCCGCCAACGTTGATTCTTTACTGCGGCTGAAATATTCATTTTTAGAGCGTTAGTGAATTAAAAAAAAGCAGTATAAAAACCGGAATGTCCAACTGATAAGACTGAAAAATTTTTCATTTGTTATTTACAGTAAGATAAATACATTCACCAACTTTTATTAAAATAAAACCATTTAAACTGGGTGTTCGGATTTATATGTCACTTAGTATATAAACCGGAGCTGTCAATGTGCTCGCTTCGGTCAGAAGTAGAGTCAGACACAGCGGTACAGGGTCGGATTGTTTTCAGCGCTATTAACTTTGTATTTTTTTGATTGAACCACCACGAAGGCCTAAGGCAGTCAGAGACCATCTACCACCTACGGATAATCACAACATCCATAGCTAAGAGAAAAATACTCTTGGGACGGGATTCGAAACCGCGCAGCGCACAGCGACTGATTAGGAGACACATAATGTCTACCACCACGCCAGTGCTTGATTATATTGTGGATGAAACAGGTTCTTTATGGCGATGAATTGAGTCAGAACAATGGTTTTTGAAATAACTTCAGCGAGGTCCTCTAATCCTATAGTTTGGAAGTTACTGATCCGATTATAACAATTCTTATTTCTACTTTTTGGTTATTTTGGGCTATAGTAGAAACATACGAAAATTCTGAAACCGGGCATGCCTTCTATGGTTGCATATGTCACTAAAAAATTCTGTGTATCAAGAATGTCTTTGATCCGCATGGTATCAATTTATCTGTGCTATTAAAATATAACGCGTCTAGAGTCTTTCTGAATATGTTTAGATTTAGTATTGAGATAATGCAGACCGACTGACGATAGAATTACATAATGATCACATCTCAATATGCATTATACAGGGTGACTTCGAAGTTGAGTCATTTATTTTAACAGTGAGTAGATCTGATCAAAAGAAATGTTTGTTTCCTTTAACATTTTTCTGGTAAAATTAAAGTAACAAAGTTATAGCCCTTTAGAAGTTTGAGTACCGCCCTGTCTCAATAATAATATTATGTGTTTGGCAACAACGGATATCGGTTCATCGCATCGGAAACAAAAAAGCGAAAGAATTTGAAACGTTTATCAGGTTGTTTTTCGTCAGTCGGTAACGCGTGGGTGAATAGTGATGTTTGTTGCGTGACTCAAACGAAATGAAAAATGGTACATGTTTACGAAAATGCTGAACTTGTGGACATGATTCTTATTTACGGGGGGGCAGTCTTTACAAAATGCTGCCGGATGCATCACGGATTTATGCGAATCGGTTTCCCAATCGAGTGCAACCAACCCCTCGTGCCTTTGTTAATGTAGTACAAAGGGCTCGTGAATCAGGTGACTTAAGACCCCACAGGTGAGAGCATGCCGGTGCTCCAAGACCGCACGATCAAATACAGGTCCGCACTGAAATACTTGTCGGGAGGATACTTTATTAAACAAGGTAACATTTTTTTTTATTTTTACACACATATTTTGGTTTATCTTCCTTCTACAATCATTATCTGAAAATTAATGACTCAACTTCAAAGTCACCCTGTATACGAGTATACCCTATTCGTAGTCCATTTACGCCTTGGCACAACAAAGATGCAGCGCGGCAAAGCGGAAGCCGCCTAAGGGTTACAATAGCTATTGGTCATTCGGCCATAAAACTGCGAACAAGTGCAGGATTCGACAGGATAGAACTCAGGCTCGGGGTATCGCCGGCACGCGGACGCCGGCAGTTGCTGTTCATATTCGGTGCATATATAGCGTGTGTTTATACTTTAGCATGTCGTCTGCGGATACAGCAGATCAAACTGGGAATATTTCTCCCAATGCTTCCTTCAGCCACGCTTCCTCTTTAGCGATGTCTCCTCCCCGAAAACGTGACAAGAAGGGACATTTGAATATTCAGGCAAAAGAAATTGTCCTTATCGTTTATAAGAGGGAAATTTTAGAGCATCCTAAAAAGAAAATTCATGATATTGAAAGACGTGTGGCGAACACAACAGGCTTATATCGTAAAACCATTTTTAGCAGTGTTAAAGAATTAAAACAAAAAAAAATCGTCTCCACCACACAAGAGGCTGCATAATACAAAACTGTTGGATACAGTTGATACTTTCATCGGAATGCCATCAGACGCAAAGTCTATCAATTTTTTGAAAGGCAGGAACTTCCTACCATACACAAAGTACTACAGGAGGTTAATAGTGATGAAGACTTAGCTACTTTCAAAAGGACCACATACTATAGTTTACTCAAAGAACATCATTTTGAGCATAGAAAACTGGGAAGAAATAGCATTCTGATGGATAGCCAAGAGATTATTTTATGGAGAAGAAATTATTTAAAATCAATAAAGAAATACCGCGACCAGGGCAGGAAGATTTATTATTTGGATGAAACCTGGATAAATGCAGGACATACAAAATCTAAAGTATGGGCTGAATCGAAAGTTAAATCAGCAAGACAAGCCTTCTTAGATGGACTAACCACTGGCCTAAAGAATCCGTCAGGAACGTGTATTAACCAATTCGTCATTTGTGTTGTAAAAATGGTGTCAAGTAGACTGAATCCATGAGCCCACGCTGAAAACTTAGCTACACTAAACTTAGCTATATCGTAGATACTTGTTAGATACTGTGCTTGTATTATTATTAGTTTTCTTGAATTTTTCAGAAATTCAAGAATGGCTCCTAACAAAAGACATTAGTTTTAATGAAAATTCGGTCAAAGCGGAGCTTATCCATCTAGTCAGGCAGCATAAATAAAAATATAATCTTAATGTTATTGACAAAATGGCTAAGAACCAAAATAAGACCGTTTTAAGGCTACCCCTTATCACTGCAAATTAAATCCCATTGAAATGATTTGACAAATATAAAAAACTATGTGGCTTCAAACAGAACATTCAAATTTTCTGACGTGAAAAATTTGCTTTATGAAGCTGTCAACAGAGTGACGGCAAACCACTGGAAAGATTGCATCCGTCAAGTTCAAGAGAGAATCGAAAGCAAGATGTGGGATCTGGACAATATGATCGATATTCAAATTGAACCTGTAATAATCAATATTAACCATTCGGACGATGGTTTAAGTACTTCCAGCGAATACAGAATTTTGAAAAGTATGTGCACTACTTTCTATAAAAATAATCATTCATTTTGTTAGATTATTCCAAGACCATTGAGGAAAATACGGACCTGTGCAATCTCGCTTTTGGGCATGTTGTGTTTTGTCTGGGCGTAAATGGACAACGAATGGAGTATAGACCTGTTGATTCAAGATATGTAACGACTCGGTCGTTTTGCTAAATTATTCCCTTATTTATCACTATCAGAGACTATATACAATCATCCATACAAATTACGACCGCTCGCGACTTTTGAAAATTAATCGTTGGAAAGAACCGATAAGTAAGAACCTGTATGGAGAACGCGTCGATGACGCTGTAAACGGCGGTGCACGCGTCCTGCCGTAGCTGATCGTTTATATATCGGTGGCTGAAATTTCTACTGGGTTACCTATTATTTGCTTCTACCATGGCAGACTCATATAGAAGATGACGAATATCCCCTTTATTTATTTTGACATTGTTTCAGGTAGAACTGACAGGTAACAGCATATACGAATACATCCACCCGGCGGACCACGAAGAAATGACAGCTGTGCTGTCACCGCCCATGTTCCCGCACAACGCCGCCCCTACGCACGACCACGAGTGCGAGCGCGCTTTCTTCCTCAGGATGAAGTGCGTGCTGGCCAAACGAAACGCCGGTCTCACCAGCAGCGGATACAAAGTGAGTATGGACCAGTGTAAGCATTTCTTTTTTGAGAAAACATTCTCGATAGATTATTGTTTTACCAGCTTTGCAAAAAAATCTACACATAACCGTATCCTGACCGACAAATTCCACATGAACGTCCTTTCTAGGGGGCCGGTTTCGATTAAGTAAGGTTATGGAGAGATAAATAAATCGAGAGCTTCTGCTATACCTCTAACGCAATTGTGGAGTAAACTCATCCAGTCTTATGGTGAGGCTTATGTCGTTGCTCTTGACATCATGAAAGCGTTCAATCAGCTGTGGCTTGCTGCCCTCTTATGCAAATTTCGATCCTATGGCTTCTCAGAGATGGGTGGCTAACTTTCTCTCTGGCCACAAGATATCTGTCGTATTTGACGGGTTCTCCTCTTCATCCCACAACGTTAACGCGTGTGTTTCCCAGGGATTGGTCTTGACTCCTACACTGTTCCTCTTACATATCAACGGCCTCTCAAACATAGGATACAACACTGTTAAAACAACTGCAGGCTTAGCTTCTCTGTTAAAATATAGAGCAATGAAGAAGGCAACTTCTAAAATATAAGCAACGTCATCGCCTGGTTGAGAACTGTGTAGTTTCAGCCTTCAGATGGCTCCCCTGGCTTTACGTCACACACTTATAAAGTTAGCTTACCCAGCAGTTTGGATAGGTTCGCGTCTCAAATCGTTTTTGATATAACTAAAGCTTTCAAGTCAACATAACTTTTAAAAAAAAAACACATTGTACGGCCCCTCACAGGAGGTTTGAAGACAAACAGCATCGAAGTTTCTCTCTGGATGTCAATTATTGAAGAAGGAGTATAACAACTAATACAAACAATGTGTGGTTTTGTTACTTCTTCAAGAATTATGTTCTTTAACATTGACAGAAGACTCGCTGCCGAGAGCATTCTCAGGAGAAAAAGGGTAGAAGAGTTGTTGCGGTCCATCTGCCTTATCTCCCAAGACGACTTTAACAATGTGATGCAACATTTAAATGGCATAAAAAACCAAGAACATGTTTTGCCAAAAATGGATGCATCCAGAAACTCATTTGATCATCAAAGGCTGCCACCAATGGCAATAGAAACACTGTTAGATGGTTATTCTACTCCTTCTTTTCAAGAATTGGTAGATTCATCGTAAGCTCACGATTGGGAACCTCGGTTGGCCGCGTGGGTCAGAGTGTCGTGCTACTGATCAGCCGGCCGGTCGGGCCGCGAGTTCGAATCTCACCTTCGCCATGGATGTTGTGACGCCGTGTGTTTGTCTATAATTAGAAATGTAAATATAACAACCTAGTTTCTGGCTGCATGGCTTGGTCCTAAAGCAAAAAAAAAAAGCTCACCGTTGTACTTGATGGCTTTTCCTCTTCATCCCAAATGCAGGGAGCTGGCTTTGACTACAACGTTGTTCCTGCTCCAATATTAACGATGCCCTTTCTAATATGACAAACTTAATCCATAGTGTTAAAGATCACAGATCACACCACATTATATGCAATCACCTCGAGGAATAACACTTATCCCTTAAGTCAAATATGAAATACAAAAATAATGAATCGAACATGAAAAGTAAAACAAAGTACCTAATGCCAATTCAGACTATAATACTGCAATAAACCATTATAATCTGAACTGGAATCTCTTTATCTTGTTTTTCATGTTCAATTCATCATTTTTTAGATCCTTTGGGACGTCTTTTTGTGTCTCATTCAATAGCCCCGATGAAGGCATAAAATATTCTGTGGCTTCGCCTCAACTCCATAACATCACCCAAATTTATTTGCTGCCTTTATCGCTCTCCCTCACACCATAACTGGGGTGACCCACTTGAATACCTCGCCGTCAAGATCGACTTCCTGAACATCAATCATCCCGCTTCAGAGGTAGTTCTTCTCGGTGATTTCAATGCCCATAACGAGCTTTGGTTGGGCTCAAACAAGACCGACGCAGCAGGTCGTGCAGTCGAAGCGTTCGCTCTTACCCAAGGGCTGACTCAGCTGGTGACGAGTCCTACTTTTTTCCACCGCGTCTCGTCACACGCCAGTAGCCTGCTGGATCTCTTTCTGACCGCGCATCCTGCCCCTTACAGCACTGCTGTCCTGTCCCCCCTGGGTAACTCTGACCACGGTGTTGTGGAGGATAGGTTTCGGTCAGAACGCGCTATGGCAGCAGAAACTCGTACAGGCCGCTAAACTTGGAAATATGTCTGATTCACTGACGCGGACGCGTCGGCTGTCTGTTCTTCGATAACCGAAATTATCCACGTCGGAATGGAGGAATATATCCCTCACACAGTGAAAGTGCCTAAACCAGGGCCCAACGGCTGGTTTAACAAATCGTGTGACACTGCTCGCCAGCAGACGATCAAGACACACAGAATCTTCTTACAAAACCCCACTGTAGAGAACAGACAAGTCGACGTCGAGTCCAGAAACAAATATAACGAAGCGGTTCGCAATGCCAAAAACCAGCACGATATGACAGTTAGGCACAGGGTAAAGGGAGAGGTGCATAACTCGCGAGCGTCTGGACTACCTTGAACGTCACAGCTTAATTAGTGACAGGCAGTATGGTTTCTGGCACCAACGATCCACAGGGGATCTCCTAGTTTACGTCACGCAATTGTGGAGTAAACTCATCCAGTCTTATGGTGAGGCTCATGTCGTCGCTCTTGACATCACGAAAGCGTTCGATCGGCTGTGGCACGCTGCCCTCGTAAGCAAACTTCCATCCTATGGCCTCCCAGAAAAGCTTTGCAGATGGGTGGCTGACTTTATCTCTGGCCGCAAGATATCCGTCGTAATTGATGGGTTCGCCTCTTCATCCCACAACGTCAACGCGGGGGATCGGTCTTGGCTCCGACACTGTTTCTCTTACATATAAACTACCTCCTTTCCTGCACGATCAACCCAATCCACAGCTTCGCTGATGACAGCACTCTACATGCAGGAATTCAGAGTGCCAAGCCGATCTCTGCAGCTGAGATGGAGAAAAGAAAACTAGCGACGATTTCCTTTCTGACAAGAGATCTGGAGGCTATCACTGCTTGGGGACGCAACAATCAATGCTTCCAAAACACAGTACTGTACTTTGACGAACAAAAAGCGCCCTAGCGCTCATCCGGTTTCGATGGATAGCCGAGTTCTGCCAAAGAGCCATTCATTCAGGCTGGTCGTAGTCCAGATTACCGAGGACCTGATCTGGCACGAACACGTCTCGTCAATAGCTGCAGCTGCTGGGAAAAAGCTAGGCTATTTGTTTAGGGCTAAGAAGTACTTTTCTCCGCACGACCTTCTCATTCTATACAAGGCCCAGATAAGGCCTAGCCTGGAGTATTGCTCACACGTTTGGGGTGCTGCCGCCCCGACTACATTATCCATGCTCGATGCCGTCCAGAGGAGGGCGGTCCGACTGATCGATGACTCTTCTCTAACAGACAGTCTCGGGAATCTCTCGCACCGGCGGGCCGTTGACGATCTCGCGCTTTTCTACCGCTACACCAACGGGCTTTGATCCTCAGAACTCTCTTCCATGATGCCGCCGCGCGATGTGCCTGCCAAACAGACCCGCCTGACTTTGGCCTCCCATCCTAACCGTGTCGAACTTCGTACATCCAGAACTGGCCGATACGACCGCTCCTTTGTCCCGAGGGTGTCGAGATTGTGGAACAATCTACAAGAGGAAGCTTTTCCCAGTTCTACTAACCTTAAGCAGTATTATCGTATTAACAAAAAAAAGTGACTTTTTACCTGATTACGATCTCAAGAATTCGGAAAAATCACAACTTAGTTTATTATCAATGATTCTTAACAATCCTTAGCCTCCATTTTTTGAAACATACAGCAAACGAAAACAATAATTAATTAAAATTTTCTCAAACTCGACACTTTTCAGCAACGAGAAGAGCACAATTACTCATCTGCGCATCGCGTAATGAAGCGCGAATATGCATGATGTGCATACTTCTAAAACACGTAATAATCATATACAGCATGCATGTATATGCGAGAGTGCAAGTTATACAAGACATACACACTTGATTGTTGCTAACGGGCAATTTCACCATCCAAACGAATGCTAATCATTGCCTTTGTGAATGTTTTGAATGATGCTTGTCTGTATACATGTGCTACGAATGAAATATGCCTTTGAAGTTAGCTTACAGAATAAATTAGTGGTGTACTTAGTAAATTAGTTGTATGCTATGAAGCTGACGATAAATCAAAGAAGAACGTCAACCAGAAAGTTGAGATCGAAAAATCTTCGAAAACGTTGCAATTTAATTTTAATAAATCTGTTCTATTGTGGAGCCTCTAAACAGGCAATATTTTTATTGAATTATCTAGCTGGAATAAAGTAGCCAGCAACGCACGGCAATTTTGCAAAGAGAATATTGCTTTTTTAGAGGCTCCATTATTTGTCTGCAATCGTCAGGCGATCCTAAGGAAAAAGTTCATATAAATATACGCCCAAGAACCGTTATCAAGATAAAAGGTGTCGGTAATTTCGATGCCACTGACGATATTAATTAAGGACAAAGCATTCATCAAATAACGTGGCGTGGTAGGTTTAACTTCCCTAATATATACTAAGTGACATATAAATCCGAACACCCAGTTTAAATGGTTTTATTTTAATAACAGTTGGTGACTGTATTTATCTTACTGTAAATAACAAGTGAAAACTTTTTCAGCCTTATCAGTTGGACATTCCGGTTTTTATACTGCTTTTTTTTAATTCACTATCGCTCTAAAAATGAATATTTCAGCCGCAGTAAAGAATCAACGTTGGCGGATTTTGGTTCTTGACATCCTTTACGATCGGTTACGATGCCTAGAGTACGGAGACCTGTACGATTTCGTCAACTTAGTGAGTTTGATAGGGGCCGTATAGTGGGACTTCGGGAAGCTGGACTTTCTTTTCGGGCAATTGCAGTTAGAGTGCAAAGAAGTGTAGACACTGTGGTTAGGTGTTGTCAGGCATGGCTTCGAGAAGGCCGTACCCAAAGAGCAAGGGGCACTGGACGCCGCCGTAGAACAAACAGACCGTGAAGATCGCCGCCTAAGATTATTGGCCTTAAGGGACCGTTTCTCCACTACCAGGTCCATTGCAAATGAATGGTTTGCAGAACACGGAAGACCAATTGGCATGCGAAGTGTTTACCGACGAATGAGAAGTTTTGGCTTGTTTTCATACCGGCCACACTGGGTCCTCCCTTTAACTCGAGAACACCGACGTAATCGCCTTGAGTGGTGCAGACAACGGTCACTCTGGGATCAGGAATGGAACAGTATTGTCTTTAGTGAGGAGTCTCGATACTGTTTAGGCATGCACGATGGTCTTGCCAGGGTTAGAAGGCGACGTGGTGAAAGGAGGAATCCACAGTTTTTTGTTGAAAGACATGTTCATCACACTGTTGGAGTTATGGTTTGGGGTGCTATAGCTTATGGTTCCAGCTCACCTTTAATCTTCATCAGAGGTAACATGAACGCGCAGCGTTATATCCACGAAGTTCTAGAACCCCATCTTTTACCCTATCTTGACACCCTGGCAGATCCAACTTTCCAACAAGATAATGCCCGACCACATGTTGCAAGCCTTATCAGTTGGACATTCCGGTTTTTATACTGCTTTTTTTTAATTCACTAACGCTCTAAAAATGAATATTTCAGCCGCAGTAAAGAATCAACGTTGGCGGATTTTGGTTCTTGACATCCTTTACGATCGGTTACGATGCCTAGAGTACGGAGACCTGTACGATTTCGTCAACTTAGTGAGTTTGATAGGGGCCGTATAGTGGGACTTCGGGAAGCTGGACTTTCTTTTCGGGCAATTGCAGTTAGAGTGCAAAGAAGTGTAGACACTGTGGTTAGGTGTTGTCAGGCATGGCTTCGAGAAGGCCGTACCCAAAGAGCAAGGGGCACTGGACGCCGCCGTAGAACAAACAGACCGTGAAGATCGCCGCCTAAGATTATTGGCCTTAAGGGACCGTTTCTCCACTACCAGGTCCATTGCAAATAAATGGTTTGCAGAACACGGAAGACCAATTGGCATGCGAAGTGTTTACCGACGAATGAGAAGTTTTGGCTTGTTTTCATACCGGCCACTCTGGGTCCTCCCTTTAACTCGAGAACACCGACGTAATCGCCTTGAGTGGTGCAGACAACGGTCACTCTGGGATCAGGAATGGAACAGTATTGTCTTTAGTGAGGAGTCTCGATATTGTTTAGGCATGCACGATGGTCTTGCCAGGGTTAGAAGGCGACGTGGTGAAAGGAGGAATCCACAGTTTTTTGTTGAAAGACATGTTCATCACACTGTTGGAGTTATGGTTTGGGGTGCTATAGCTTATGGTTCCAGCACACCTTTAATCTTCATCAGAGGTAACATGAACGCGCAGCGTTATATCCACGAAGTTCTAGAACCCCATCTTTTACCCTATCTTGACACCCTGGCAGATCCAACTTTCCAACAAGATAATGCCCGACCACATGTTGCAAGAGTCACAATAGACTTCTTTCAACATAATGATGTCACATTGTTACCATGGCCACCAAGATCTCCCGACTTATCCCCAATTGAGCACGTGTGGGATATGATGGGTAGGAGATTGCTCAATTTGCAACGGCCTCCTCAGACCCTAGAAGCACTTCGAGAGGAGTTGGTGGTTGCCTGGAATGAGATACCACAGGAGGACATTGACCACCTGATCAGAAGCATGCCTAGGCGCGTTGGAGAATGGGTAGCGCATCAGGGTGCATGCACACATTATTAAAGGTCAAAGGGCTTTAAAGCAGTGCAATCATTTTGAAATTTTTATCATTTACTTATTATGCTTCATTAAGTACTTATACAAAATTTTATTAAAATAAAACCATTTAAACTGTTAACTGTTTAATCCAAAAAATACTTTCACCGCCTTCACATAGGCAAATTGCTGTTATATTATTTATTTTTCAGTCACATTCACTTGATACAAATTTATAAAAAAAAGAGCAATAAAAATGAATAATTATTCATACCTCTTTATGTACTCAAATGCAAGCTCGTGGTAGATTTAAAATGAATTTTTTAACAATAATCTTTTGACTTATTTTTTAAACGAAATATAATTACTAATTTGTAGAAGTTTTACTGGCAATTATTCAAAAACGCAATAATAGATGCTTCTAATAAGCAGAGCCGCGAAAATTTTTATAGGTATCGTTTGTGATCTCATAAGTACATGTACAAAATATCTCCAGAAGAGGAACTATTCGTCTCAATATCACCTTGACGTATTTTTACAAACCAATTGACGTCCTTATTGAACAGTAAACAACTGAAAGGGTATCTGGAGCAGTTTTCTCGAAAATATTCTGATTGTGAGTTTCTTTTGGTTACAGGTGATCCACTGTTCCGGTTACCTGAAAGTGAAACAATTCCCGGCTGGTTCGGGAATGTACGAATCGTACTATCCTCATATGGGACTGGTGGCAGTAGGACATTCACTGCCTCCCAGCGCCATCACGGAAATCAAGCTGCACACAAACATGTTCATGTTCAGGGCCAGCTTAGACTTGAAACTGATCTTCTTGGACGCCAGGTAAATACTAGTACAAATTGGGATTCGACGTTTACAAATCCCTACAATCCCCAACCCGAACAAAAATTTTCTGAAACGTCGAAAAACGAGGTTTCAGCGATTTTTACTTTTTTATTTTTATCCGTAGTTCCGTCATTGGGTCACGTTTCAACAGTGCCAAAAATGTTCGTGCTTGGCATAGACTAGTGTCATGTCACGTCTTATCAAAATATATACAAGCGGTACTTTCCGATTTGTAGATGATTAGTGGACAGACAGGCCAACGGCATCGCAAATAGGCGCTTCTTGTTGGGATCGGTGTTCATGAGACCAAAGCAATCCTATGATTAGTTTCTTAGAAATAGGCGGATAAGGTTTAAGGTTTTCCTGATTCGCCAAAATGGTGAATGTGCCGATTGTAGTTCTCTTAGAATCAGAATGTTAAAATAAATATTTCGTTAAAACATCTTTTGTATAATAGAGGTGTCAAGCTGATCGTAACCATTAAGGATCTCCCACATCAAGGCGGTAAGGCGATAGCGATAATTTCTGAAACGCTGCTCGTATCACATATCGCCACTTTTTTCAGGATGTCAACAACGGAGAAATTCATTGAACAAGTTAAGAAGCACCCAATATTGTACGATTTAAGACAAGAATACTATAAACAATGCAGGAAAAAGGTTAAAGTGTGGGATCACAGTAAATTTAAGATTTCATCAAAACGATCGGAAGTCATTCGAAAATATACGTAAAAACGTCGTGGATGTCTACGTAATTCGGGCATTAACGTATGATATTCTCCACATATCCTTCTTTGTTTATTCATATCATGTAACCATTTCTTATTTTTCCTTAAACACAATTATTAATTATTATTAACTAATGATATCATCAAAATACTTACCTTTTTCGCCTTTTATCTTCTACTAAGGCCAATAATAATAACAATTCTTCTCCATCAGAAGACATATCGTATAAGAATTGAAAAAACGTTTGAGAATATCGCACATTAGAAAACTGCCGTACCGCGGTGGTGTGAACGTGCAGCTATCGCGATAATGCGATTTTTAACGCTGACGCTACCGCTATCGATGTATCGCGTGGGTGTGGGGGAACCTTTATCCTTCGCTCGGTTTCATGGCCAGGTAGATTTTCAACGGCACACAAAAATCGTGGTTGTTTCCTAGTCCTTGATTATGACCTTTTCAATGTCATGTTGATTTTGAAGGTGGCAGGGAAAGAAAAAGTGCATCATTGTAAACTTATCTTCAGGGTATTGTATTTTATTGACTATTAATTTGAGTTTTCTTGTCTTGATGTGCTGCCGACAAATCGAACGGTTTGAGTCAAGGATAACCAAACTCCAGTATCTCCATGATACTGGAGTATGTCAAAAAACACATTTGCCTAGGGTTCGGACACCAGATTTACATCTAAGTAATGCCCATTATTCATGGCAAGATTACTAATCTATAAATCCACGTTTCTTTCATAAACTTTTTGGTATGTTCTCCAGAGTCGACACTTTACTGGGTTTTAAAAACGTGAGTAAGTCGCTTTTGTGGATCCCTTCTACTTCGTCTAACGCTAGACTGGCCGTCGTCCCTCAAAAAGGGCTTAAGATATTTTATAAAGGTTCCTAGATTTGTTACATGCAGTTTTTTACTAACTCTCGAACTACCCAACTAAACGATATTCCTTGGCTAATTCCGTGGACAGCTGTTATTGATTTTCTTCCAGAGGTGAAGATATTTTCCATTTATTATTTAAGGTATCCTCTATTTAATACAAGTACGTATCCAACTCGAAAAGTTTATAATTCTTGATTTAAAAAGTAATTTTCATCGCCACTTTCTGGCAATGTTTACAAAAAAGGACTTGGAATGGCGAACGGACTATTGGTAAACAAAAGGAATCCTTTGTAACCCGGATCTGATTTAACATTTTTTGCAATTTAAATATTTTGTTTACGGAAAACGTATTCCTTGCATTCAATCGATAATCTTTGTAGATTTCCAAATGCATTAAGAGTGACACAAACTGTGCCCTTAAAAAGTTACCTGTCCTATTGAATTTTCTGAATTCTCGTTACAACATAAACATATCAAAATCAACTTGCCCTGAAACCTTGTAAGCATCACGATCAAAGTGACACCTCCTTATCCGCCTATGTCTCAGAAACTAATCATAGGATTCCTTTGGTTCCAAGGACACTTTTGTTCGGAGAGACAAGAAATACGTAATTACTGAGTTTTTAGACAAATCGGCTGGGATCCATTATGCATAAGTTTTGTGCCGGGTCCTTTTTCGCGATATCGATACTTCCTGTATTTTCTTGCACCAAAAAGTCGCTAGTGGCTTCTCCGACTGTGTAAGTCAAATCGACAAATTTTCTACGTATTTGGAGTTACTAAGGATCAACACATCGATAATACGAAACACGGATACCGATCAGGTTTCATGGAGATCATTATACTGGAGCATTGGTCTCATAGAAAATGCGACAGAACTATGAGCTCGAAAATGAATGCAACTAAGAGGCTGTTGAAAAATTAATGCACTGATTTCAAATACCATGTAGTTGATGGAGTGTAATTAGACTTGAAATCAGTTTGCTGATGTTTAATACCTTTTTGGAAATACATATACTGACATATTTGTCTAGGAAAACTGAAAAACTATTTTATTATACGGAATGTTACAGACCGAAGAATACGCGAAAAATTCAAGTTATTTTAAACACGAATAATAGAGGCGAACATGGTATACCATGTCTTCGACGTTAGGACGAGGTACAGAATGTCCACCATCTACCAGGGCCGCTCGCCGTTTCATCTCTCTAGCCACTTGACATAACATAAACGAAGGTGCCTTCGATGCATCCAAATAAGCAAACCATTATCGTTAATATTTATTACCTCATCATAGGCGGAACAGTCGATTAAAGGAATAGCTGTTACTTTTATTATATGTTGTATTTTTGTACCTATTATGATTGTATTAACTTACTTTAAGTATACACGAAGACTAATTGAATCTTCATAAATTTGGTGTACAAAATTTGGAGGGGGGGTGGAGGATTTTAGGGGGGTAGAGGAGGATGTATGACAATTTGTTGATGTTAGTATTGTAGTTCGACTTTTTGCTAAAAAAATGCCGGAGTCATCGGGAACCGTTGATTCACCGCATAAATATCCGGCCAGATGGCGGAAGCAGGCAGACGCAGTCGAGCAGTCGACAGCGGGCGATGATCACAGAACTCAATTGTCCAGTGGGCCTGGTTATAAATCGTTCATAAATCAGTTACAAGTGTTATAAACTAGAGTAGGGTAATAAATTATACTTTGGACAGTAAAAACCGTGTTTATGTTACAGTATATTAATATATTTGCAACCCTAGTCATTCTACGAACCTATTAGGCATATTTCACACATCATTCATTTGACCGTAAAACTTAATCTGGCATTTTTTCGGTACGCGTACCTGCGTATGCTCGCTGGCTTTACCGGCGGGCGTGGCGGTCTTTGTAAATGTCCTGGCATGACTGCCGTTGTGCTACGAAGTCGCGTCGGGCGCGTAGTGCAATCTGATATCGGGGAGAGGCGACGTTATCATTTATGAACTGATGTCAGCATGGGAAGTGCAGAATTAACCTACTTGACGCCATTTTTATTATTTCGACTAAAATGCCAATTTTCGGGCGATTTTGGGGTAAAAATCTAAAAACTGATTATATAACATACGTTTGGAAGAAATTCCGAGACCATTAACCCTGTACAGTCACGTGATTTATTAGCCAATAACCCTTACATCGACATTCATGTGACAAGAGTCAATGTTCCGGCAGCAGCTCTCTACCGTTCTCGCTTCTATTTTTAACCACACGTGCACTGGTTCTCAAAGGAGTAACAAAAAACCATCGGCACCGTATCGAATGGCCATTGTCTTAAATCTTTTTTAAACTGGCTCGTTCAAACACTACTACCGGCATGTTATACACTCCAGTCGCCTACTCTGTTATCTGACACTTTGATGGAGTACAAATTAGATGGGGGGAAAGGATCCATCATGCCATCGGCTAGTGTTACATTCTTTATGCTTTTCGAGGGTCTATTCATCGCCTGGTTTTGATGCGGTATGTAAAAGAGCTGAATTTTCGCCAGAAATTATCAGAGACCAATTTAACATCTACTTATCTTAGATGCAAATATCCAGGTACTCTCAACCACGGTTCTTCTTCCTTTCGAAAATCAGAAATTATGTTATTTGAATCACGAAAAACCTGTCACTGATTTCCGTCGGTCTGTCCGTCTGTCTGTCGATCTTATAACCGCCTATAACTTGAGAAGTACAGCTCGGATTTTGATGAAATTTTCACAAAAGTTTAATACTACTCCCAGAATGAAAAACTCTGTGGTTTTTGAAACTCGGTCTAGTGGCGGCGGAGCTAGAAGTGAAAACATAAAAAGATACCTAGATCATTTTCGAAAAAAAAAATAAAGGTAAAAAAGCCTGAGGGTTGGGGTAGTAAGGAGGTTAGAAGGGTGTATCTCAATTTTTTGATGCTAGCATGTTATAAAAAGTGATGTCTTCTCCTTGTAGCTCATTTTCAGAGTAAAGCTTCTTGAAAAATCTTAACAACTATAAATTGCCCTTGATGAAAGTCCTGAAAGTTTCCTGGGACTTTCCTTTTCGGAAACAGCTACATTTGAAAAGTTAATTTGCTGTAAAACAGCACCGAAAACGTAAAAAAGAAATTGAATAAAAATACTCAATATTCAATCGGTATGGCATCTCAGGTACTTCCCTGTTTTGTTTGTAATGTCTTCTTGACAAGAGTTTGTTTACTTCTTCCTAAATTTGAAACTTTTGGGACTGTTCTCCCACACGGCTTTCGCACGATACAAACGAACATTCATAGCTCTGGTGGAAATATCGAGGACAATGGCGACGTTCAAATACCGAGTATCAATAGGATCTTAAAGACGCTCACAGAAAACAAAGATCAAATCGATAATTACATTATGACTGTACGAGTGTGCCAATTTTTCAAGTACGGTTTGTTTATGAACTAGGTTAACCTACACACCGCGCGACGCCTGATTTGGAGACTGATTCACATATTCAAAGTACCACAAAACATCATACTCTTTGGCGTAGGAGGGGGATGGGAGGCAGGGTCGGAATGGTTTATTTAGAATTTTTGGAAATGTGATATATCGGTTATTTTAAGGCTTTGATAAAGCAAAACTTACTTATGTAAATAGAAAGTCCCAACTTTAACGACTAACAATGTGTATTTTTTGTTACAGAGTGGCCCATCTTACAGGATATGAACCTCAGGATCTCATCGAGAAGACGCTCTACCACTATGTTCATGGAAGTGATCTTTTAGCTTTAAGATATTCTCACACTCAACGTAAGTTTCTGGTCCATAGTCATTAATTTCATATTATTTTCCCCCATTCATCATATAGGAATGAATAGTTTCCTTCCATATAATCATCCATATCACATATGTATGTACCATATGTGAGCCGTTTATTTGAGTGAAGTAAAAACAACTTGAACTAGTAGCCAAGTACCAAATTGCAAGAGAGTAGCATAACTCATGGTAAGCCACTGCTAACGTGCTACTTGTGCATGGAGGTCACGGTTCACGATCCATAGCGACAGCCAGTGGCGCACGATGCGTCACGATATATTCTCCTCCAATTTGGTACTTGACGGCAGTCTTACTGTACCTCAATCTTTTTTTGTTTCAGTGTTATTCAAAGGACAAGTAACGACGAAATATTACCGCTTTTTATGTAAGGGTGGAGGGTGGGTGTGGATGCAAAGTTACGCCACAATCGTACACAACTCTAGGTCGTCCAGGCCACACTGTATAGTATCTGTTAATTATGTTTTAAGGTAAGATTCTAATCAAGTCCAAAAAAATATTTAGCTATTAGCAGTAATAACATCCTTTGTATTTGTGTTGGTACTTGGTAGGCATCAGACTAAGGGTCAATACAGCGTGTCCTAAAGTTCGGGCTTTCCTTTTCTGAAACAACTACATTTGTAATGCCAAATATGTGCGGTGAAACAACAGCGAAACACTGAAAAAATAAAAGAAAAAGTATCAGATTGTTAAATATGGTCACGTAGTTTGTCGACCGGCTTCACCTCGGTTTTATACACACATTTCATTTCGCTTCAAAAAAAAAAAAGAAATCACGCAGCATCTGTGTAAGGACTCGCGAAGCCTCGGTAGCCTTTTGCAGACACTCACCGTAAATTAAAATAATATGGACAATTCCGATATTACTGTAAAAGTGCGCAATGTTTTTAGAACCGATGTGTAAAGGTTTTCTTTACAAACGCAGCCAGCGCCTGGACTGGGTACTAATCCAGTTTCGTTTAGGTTTGATTGATTTTGCGGAGCATAACACCTCGGGAATCTCAAGACTTTTTTGTATATATAAACCTAATCATTCTTCTAAGAGCCCTACCGTAAGTCGTTCCCTTAATTCCCTTAGTCTTTTCTCTCCTTCAAAAAGGCTGGGGCATTTCTAGATATCAGCGTCAGCGCTATCCTTTTGTGAGGTTTTCTTTTTGAATTGTAAGAAATTTCAGGCTGATATAACAGATGATATAAATCAAAAGCATGACCAATGTGATGCAAATAGATGTTTTTAACATAACCTCTAAATAGAGCGCAGTCACGGAACAGTAGAAAACTATGAAAATCAAGGAGGCCATAAAAGCGTCGTACAATTATAGGAAAGACTGCCGATACCCGAAGAATACGCCGTAAAGGAAAGTCCCAACTTAGGGGGATTATTTAATAATACTTTTTGTCATTCATAGTTTATCTCCTCATTTAAGTCATAGTTGATCCATTGGTTCAGATAACTTCGGGAAATACCCTTAAGCCTTAACAGGAACTCAAAATGAAAAGAAAAAAATATGTTTATTTAACGAATTACAAATATCTACCGTTCCTACAAATTGTCTTTGTACAAGATAAATAAATATACGCCACATGAGAAGGAAACGTTCAGGAAAACGATCGGAACACACTTGCAATGCGTCAGCAAAATATGGAAGCCATTCTCTGGATACAAAAATTAAATCGAAAGTTCGTTATGGCTGTAGCAATACTATATCATCTTCGGTTCTTTCAAGTCCGGTTTATAAACAAACAGCTACGTTCAACATTTCATTTCATATGTGTTCATGCTAAGGGCTAATCCGGATTTGAAATAACAGATTTTTTTTAATAACGCTGGTTGGTGTGCTTGTGTTACCAGGATTTTTTTTTGTGTTTACAAGACCTGTGAAGGAAAATCCCAACTTCAAGGGCACCCATAAATGCTTCACGATTTGCATTCTCCTTTTTCAGCGACCTAGAAGCCAAAGAGCTCATCTTGAACCAATCGCAAGGCACGTCTAGGGGTGACGACGCCCGTCCACTATCCCCTCTGACTCCGCCTCCAAAGAGGCGTAAATACGAACCGATCCTGCCCCTCACCCCCTCCAGCCTATCAGCCGCATCGCTTATTTCGCCGCACGCCGATGACAGCACCGCCGACTTTACCAGTGGCGGGGATTCTAATGGCGTGGCGACAGGAGCGAGTAGCGGATTATCACATCCGCATCCGGATTATCCATTTTTCACTGCGATACATGCGGCGTACGATGACCAAACGTACTATCATAGTCAGGTAAAAAATTACTCAAGTGTATGCTTCAAAAATGTTCGAATGCTTTTATTATTTATAGAATGTATGAGTCATGTATAGATCAATTCAATTGATCTTCGCTGTTCTAGACAATGGATAGATGGATAATATTTCTCAGACAGAGTTGATTTAACTGTTTTGCAAGACAAAATTTCCATTTTCATCTCCCGTTGTTACAAGCGAAGCAGTTGTGTAGCTTGCTCCTCAGCGGCCCTATATCAAAATTTTATGGGAGGCCCCACCCAACTGTGACGAATTTCAAATATAGGGTAAATTTGAAGTATAGATTTTTACAAACTAAATATAAACGTTTGCATTGAATAATATGAACTGTCACGTATTGACCGTGGACGCCCACAGAAAGCTTTGAAAGTCAAAAAGAGTGGATCATCGGCAAGAGATAAATGTCTCTAGTACCTAGCCTCAAACCTTTTTGAAAAGCGAGGGGTAGCAGAGTTTTTCGGGGTTGGGGCGGGGCAGTCGTACTGCGAACGCGAAAATTTTAGAAATTCAGATAAATGTTTTTTGTTTTGCGATGTTCTACAACACGTAAATTCATGTGGTGGTCATAGTAGGTAATGCTTCTTAATTTTGAAGATCGTTTAAATGGCGGCGGTGTTATGCGTACAAATTAAAATAGCTTTTGGATCGTCCGAAAGTTTGTTTTTGTATGCTTCACAACTTTCTGAACAATTTTAAGGGTACTCAAATATCTTTGTGAACAGGCTGAAATTTCTAAAAAATTCGATAATTTGCTTTCATCTTTCTGTTTGCTTCAGATTAGGGCATATTCAGAGACATTGAGCTCAAACATTTTATTTCTTTAGCAAGGCTTATCTTGACTCATAGAAGATTTGAAAATAGCCATAAGTGAATGACTGAGAAGTACCGAGTCAACTTACTTGTCACTATTTTTTTCCATTTTTTTTTTCATTAAACCATCCATAGCTGAAACTTCTTTCAGTTGTTATAGTTGTAATCTAGATGGTTAAAATATTTAGCAAATTTAAAAGACTTTCTTATATACTAAGTGACATATAAATCCGAACACCCAGATTAAATGGTTTTATTTTAATAAAAGTTGGTGAATGTATTTATCTTACTGTAAATACCAAGTGAAAAAATTTTCAGCCTTATCAGTTGGACATTCCGGTTTTTATACTGCTTTTTTTAATTCACTAACGCTCTAAAAATGAATATTTCACCCGCAGTAAAGAATCAACGTTGGCAGATTTTGGTTCTTGACATCCTTTACGATCGGTTACGATGCCTAGAGTACGGAGACCTGTACGATTTCGTCAACTTAGTGAGTTTGATAGGGGCCGTATAGTGGGACTTCGGGAAGCTGGACTTTCTTTTCGGGCAATTGCTGTTAGAGTGCAAAGAAGTGTAGACACTGTGGTTAATTGTTGTCAGGCATGGCTTCGAGAAGGCCGTATGCAAAGAGCAAGGGGCACTGGACGCCGCCGTAGAACAACAGACCGTGAAGATCGCCGCCTAAGATTATTGGCTTTAAGGGACCGTCTCTCCACTATCAGGTCCATTGCAAATGAATGGTTTGCAGAACACGGAAGACCTATTGGCATGCGAAGTGTTTACCGACGAATGAGAAGTTTTGGCTTGTTTTCATACCGGCCACACTGGGTCCTCCCTTTAACTCGAGGACACCGACGTAATCGCCTTGAGTGGTGCAGACAACGGTCACTCTGGGATCAGGAATGGAACAGTATTGTCTTTAGTGACGAGTCTCGATTTTGTTTAGGCATGCACGATGGTCGTGCCAGGGTTAGAAGGCGACGTGGTGAAAGGAGGAATCCACAGTTTTTTGTTGAAAGACATGTTCATCCCACTGTTGGAGTTATGGTTTGGGGTGCTATAGCTTATGGTTCCAGGTCACCTTTAATCTTCATCAGACGTAACATGAACGCGCAGCGTTATATCCACGTAGTTCTAGAACCCCATCTTTTACCCTATCCAGATCCAACTTTCCAACAAGATAATGCCCGACCACATGTTGCAAGAGTCACAATAGACTTCTTTCAACATAATGATGTCACATTGTTACCATGGCCACCAAGATCTCCCGACTTATCCCCAATTGAGCACGTGTGGGATATGATGGGTAGGAGATTGCTCAATTTGCAACGTCCTCCTCAGACTCTAGAAGCACTTCGAGAGGAGTTGGTGGTTGCCTGGAATGAGATACCACAGGAGGACATTGACCACCTGATCAGAAGCATGCCTAGGCGCGTTGGGGAATGCGTAGCACATCAGGGTGCATCCATACATTATTAAAGGTCAAAGGGCTTTAAAGCAGTGCAATCATTTTGAAATTTTTGTCATTTACTTATTATGCTTCATTAAGTACTTATACAAAATTTTATTAAAATAAAACCATTTAAACTGGGTGTTCGGATTTATATGTCACTTAGTATACATACAAACGAGGAGTATTGAGTCAATGGTGTTGGTAGGAAACAAAGAAGAAAACTGTTAAATAAGTTATTTCTGGCAAAAACGATAAGGCAAAGTGGATGCTGTAATCAGCCTCGAGTATTGCTCACACGTTTGGGGTGCTGCCGCCCCAACTGCATTATTCATGGTCGATGCTGTCCAGACGAGGGCTGTCCGACAGATCGATGACTCTTCTCTAACAGACAGTTTCGGGACCCTTTCGCACCAGTGGGCCGTCGGCGATCTAGCTCTCGTCTACCGCTACACCCAGGGGGTTCGCTCCTCAGAGCGCTCCTCCATGATGCCGCCGCGCGATGTGCCTACCAGACAGACCCTCCTGACTTCGTCCTCCCATCCTAACCGTGTCGAGCTTCATACATCCAGAACTGACCGATACGACCGCTCCTTTGTCCCTAGGGTGTCGAGAATGTGGAAATATCAGCCCCGGTGTCCTGGCATTTAGGCTTCTGCCTGCTGCCTCGGTGTAAAAAAAGTTTGGGAATTTAAAATTGATATTTTGGTACATATAGCACATGTATATATGAAAATAAATCAAATCAAGGATCCTGGTACCGTTTCTGAAACGACCAATTCAAGTATCTGCCATCGAGTGTTAGTGCATTCAACCACCACATAAGTCTCGGGACTTATGTTGTTTATGCAATAAACGTCGATAACGCGGTATTATTAGTAAAAGAAATGCATTGACTTGCAAGGTATACACAGAATACGCTTCTATCTAACGAAGCATTTTCAGTAAAAAAGAATGTTGGAAAATTGGTTTTAAAATGACTAATTTAATTGTATCTTTCCAGCACCAAGACATTTTCTATACGTACTCGGACTCGGAGCTGAGCCAGCAACACCTGGTACAACCAGCCATGACGCCTCAACAGAGGCCTTACAGCGCTTCATCTAGCTCTAACTGCTCCACGGAAAGTGAACACGGACACTTGCACTCTTCCAATACTACGGCACCATTCATAGACGCCCATTCTGCATTTGGTGCAGCTTGCTTCAACAACAATCACCATCATACACACCATCAACCCACCACGCAGGTATGTCATAATCCATAATGTTACACAGGTTTGTCAACTCTTTGCGCACAACAAACTGAGTCTTCCGAAAGACCATACCTGCTTGTTTGCTTTCAGTTTGTCTGTCTTTAAGGTTAAGACCTTTCCCGTACTGATGATTGCTAAAAAGCACGGAACATCGCTGTATGCGCTTTTGTTGGGTGCTTCGACAAAATTTAGGCAAGGAGGACTCTTTATAATTTTTTAATCTCTCTAGCTTTCAATGGTCTTTGCCATCATCATCAGGAGCTGCAATAGCATTGATAAAAGTAGCAACAATTGTGTAAAATGAATTTACATTAACTTACAGTAGTATGTGAGGATGTTGCTAAATGTTATTTGCGTTAAGGAGTAGGGAAGTACCCAACAAAAGGCGGAAGCTTTAATTTTCACCTAACTGGTCTAGACGACAATGACCACGTCTCAAGTTATATATATGTATATATATATAGAGAGAGAGAATATATATATACAGGGTGACTTCGAAGTTGAGTCATTTATTTTAACAGTGAGTAGATCTGATCAAAATAAATGTTTTTTTCCTTTACCATTTTTCTGGTAAAATTAAAGTAACAAAGTTATAGCCCTTTGGAAGTTTGAGTACCGCCCTGTCTCAATAATAATATGTTCGTGTTTGGCGACAACGGATATAATCCGCCTGACCGGTTCATCGCATCGGAAACAAAAAAGCGAAAGAATTTGAAACGTTTATCACGATGTTTTTCGTCAGTCGATAACGCGTTATTGTTGCGTTGTAGTGTTTGTTGCGTGGCTCAAACGAAATCAAAAATGGCACATGTTTACGAAAATGCTAAACTTGTGGACATGATTCTTATTTACGGGGGGGCAGTCTTTACAAAATGCTCCCGGATGCATCACGGATTTATGCGAATCGGTTTCCCAATCGAGTGCAACCAACCCCTCGTGCCTTTGTTAATGTAGTACAAAGGGCTCGTGAATCAGGTGACTTAAGACCTCACAGGTCTTGGCATGCTGCTCCAAGACCGCACGATCAAATACAGGTCCGCACTGAAATACTTGTCGGGACGATACTTTATTAAACAAGGTAACATTTTTTTTATTTATTTTTTTATTTTTACACATATTTTGGTTTATCTTCCTTCTACAATCATTATCTGAAAATTAATGACTCAACTTCAAAGTCACCCTGTATATATACGAGTACATAAATATATAGTATTCATAGTTAATTGCCTTAACTGTTAGGAGAAAATGTCGTTGAATTTCTTTGGGTAGAAGGCAAAGTACTGCAAAAGTACTCTTATAAGTTAAACTCGAGCTTTCGAAGATCTATGTCTTCATCGTGTGGAGTAAGTCGGCTGAAATTGGATTTAAACAACAGTGAAAAATTATTCCGTCCTAATCGAACCTCATCAGTCCAGTTTTTTATCGTCCACTATGTGTTCCCTTCACTATTGTTTAAAAACAATTTCAGCAGAATCTCGTCGACTTACTCCAAACGATGAAGACATAGATCTTCGAAAGCTCGAGTTTAAATTATAAGAGTGTACTTTTGCAATACTTTGCCTTCTACCCAAAGAAATTCAAGGATGGATATATATATATATATATATATATATATATCTCAGCAACAGCTTAATCCAGAGCCATCCGTTAAAAAATCCTTACAAAAGTGACAAAAGGAAATTGCTGTAAATTATTTTCAGATTCTTAAAATTTCCGCTAGGCAGCGTATTTTCAATATCAAAAATTCAAACGCCATTATTTTGCAAAAATGCGTAATTAACGTACTGATTTGATAACTCTATTATAAGAAGACTTGAATGTCATTTCTGAAAAAGTATTATAACTTCTGTTTGGATGCACCGATCTCCATGATCTTGGTTTCATTCGTCTGCGCTCCTACCCAAGGCTGTCTGGTCAAATTAGTTCACTTTTTTTAATTCCACCGAAAATTTCAAAGATAATATTGGTATAAGTGCATAAAAAATCAATTTTTAAGTACTACTGGATAAAAAGAAAAATTCAAGATAGTTTAGTTGGAATTTTATTTTTACGCTTTTCATAATCGATTGAGGTCATTAGTGTCGCCTGATATCTGAAAAAGGACATACTTTAATTATACCTCATATTGTAATTCAGGAAATACCGAGTTTTTACCGCTTGTGCACCTGACCAGACATCAATAACCTGTACTCCAAATCGCTGGAAAATCAAATAGTAGTCTAATTATATTGAAGAAAAATACCCCTGGTTTGCGAAATAATTGTAAAGTCTGGTTTTATTGATGCAAGTTGTTCAAGGGGGTATTTAAAACATGGACGCATAAAATAGGTACACCAGTTTTTGTGGGAAAACTATTTATTCGACAACAAAGAATGAGAAAACCCGTTTTTTTGCAGGAACGAAAAAATCTTCAAATAAGATTTTTAGGTATTTATGTGACCTGCAGAATGAGACCACACGTAAAAATATACCACTAATAGTAAAAAAGGTATGGTCAAAAACCAAGGCAAAATTCAGGTATTGGCACTTGTTGCTAATGCGACGATAATTTCACGCAGCTACTTGAAATTCTTCAAATCCGTAGGCTTCATACTTCTAAATGGCCACAACAAAATTCGAGCCGATTGGTCAGGTACTGAGCATTATACAGGATTCGTTCAAAGGGCATTTCATAGCAAAATATACGAATTTGAATTGCCGACGTAAATCACAAACCATTCCGAAAGGTAATTATTATTTTTATTCGAAAAACGAAGCGTTTACTTTTTTCTTCTAAACATTTCGTATATGTGAGTAACTGAAAGAGTTGCCACGACATTCGAAAAACATACTTTATTATACACATTTTAAAACAAAGCGGATTTGTCTATCACCTTTTGTTACGAAGAAAACCATTTTTTTTTTCAAAATTTCTTCATACTCTTGTGTATACATATATTTAGAGCTGAAATTTTTATACGGCCACAGATGAGCCTTAAAGTTTATAAAAAAATATTCCATACTGAAATGCGCTGAACTGTTTATAAAGTTACCACGCAAACTGAAGACACAATATTATGTTTCAAACTGTCTTAGACTAGTTAGTATGTAGCATGAGCTAAATGGCTGCATTATTGATGACTGCATGACTCTGTCAAATAAGTAGGTCACGTAATCCAGTTTCTTTACGAAGAAATATAATTCCCTAGACTTTTTTCTAAAAGTATCAATATAGTCTGTTTTTGAAATCTCGTTCGATTAAAACGACTGTTCAAAATTTTGGAAAACAAACTCGAGAAAACGAAAAAACAGTAGACAAATATCAACCAATTATAGCGAGCTGACCATCATAAAAATTAAGCAAAATACTCGGGATCAGTCCCTAAAACATTATTTAAAGATTCAGCATTGTATCTTCTATAGTTTTCGAGTATTCTAATTGTTTATAACAGATTTGATATGCCTCCAACGTTCGCTTGATATTTGTGCGGTATAAGGATCCAGTAATCCAAGAGGCGTCGTAGCGTAATGGGAAGGGTTCCACAATCCACAAAGCTCCTTTTTTCTCTATTATTTTTTTTAAATTTTGAACAATAAATACTTTTTTACTTTATGTGTATTTTTAATGCGATGAAACAGTTTTTCGCACGCCATAGACCATGTAAGCCTGCAAACAGGAAACCAGGGTAGTATGGTAGTTTATAATTTTAATTTATATTACTTTGATAAAATTTCAGAAATATTGTGTCGGATCATAGCAGATAAATATCTTACAAGTGTAAATTATTAACCAACAATAATGAAAGACATCCGTAATTTTGTTTGTGATACGCTCAAGTTTTCGAACGCATATGATGCTTATAAAATTAAGTGAGCTGACCCGCAGTTTTTGTATTTATCAAGTTGCTGTTGAGCGTAGATGCTCATTTCATAACATAGACATTTTTTGCCTAGTTTGTATTTTTGTATTACGGCAGCATAACGCAAAGGTAATCTTCCTTTTCGGGAGTGATGGGAAAGAGGATGCACACAACGTGAAAGTTAAAAATACAAAAATCGGCAATTAAGAAATTTCAATTATATCTCAGAGTGTGATATAATTCATTTTTTGCATCTAAAATTTGATTGGGATAAATTAAAACCACGTAAAAATATACCACTAATAGTAAAAAAGGTATGGTCAAAAACCAAGGCAAAATTCAGGTCTTGGCACTTGTTGCTAATGCGACGATAATTTCACGCAGCTACTTGAAATTCTTCAAATCCGTAGGCTTCATACTTCTAAATGGCCACAACAATATTCGAGCCGATTGGTCAGGTATTGAGCATTATACAGGATTCGTTCAAAGGGCATTTCATAGCAAAATATACGAATTTGAATTGCCGACGTAAATCACAAACCATTCCGAAAGGTAATTATTATTTTTATTCGAAAAACGAAGCGTTTACTTTTTTCTTCTAAACATTTCGTATATGTGAGTAACTGAAAGAGTTGCTACGACATTCGAAAAACATACTTTATTATACACATTTTAAAACAAAGCGGATTTGTCTATCACCTTTTGTTACGAAGAAAACCATTTTTTTTTCAAAATTTCTTCATACTCTTGTGTATACATATATTTAGAGCTGAAATTTTTATACGGCCACAGATGAGCCTTAAAGTTTATAAAAAAAATATTCCATACTGAAATGCGCTGAACTGTTTATAAAGTTACCACGCAAACTGAAGACACAATATTATGTTTCAAACTGTCTTAGACTAGTTAGTATGTAGCATGAGCTAAATGGCTGCATTATTGATGACTGCATGACTCTGTTAAATAAGTAGGTCACGTAATCCAGTTTCTTTACGAAGAAATATAATTCCCTAGACTTTTTTCTAAAAGTATCAATATAGTCTGTTTTTGAAATCTCGTTCGATTAAAACGACTGCGAGCTCAAAATGTTGGAAAACAAACTCGAGAAAACAAAAAAACAGTAGACAAATATCAACCAATTATAGCGAGCTGCCCATCTTAAAAATTAAGCAAAATACTCGGTATTAGTCCCTAATACATTACTTAAAGATTCAGCATTGTATCTTGTATAGTTTTCGAGTATTGTAATTGTTTATAACAGATTTGATATTCCTCCAACATTCGCTTGACATCTGTGTGGTATAAGGATCCAGTAAACCAAGAGGCGTCGTAGCGTAATGGGAAGGGTTGACGATTGCAGAACCGCAGGACGGAGGTTCGAATCCACAAAGCTCCTTTTTTCTCTATTATTTTTTTTTAAATTTTGAACAATAAATACTTTTTTACTTTGTGTATTTTTAATGCGATGAAACAGTTTTTCGCACGCCATAGACCATGTAAGCCTGCAAACAGGAAACCAAGGTAGTATGGTAGTTTATAATTTTAATTTATATTACTTTGATGAAATTTCAGAAATATTGTGTCGGATCATAGCAGATAAATATCTTACAAGTGTAAATTATTAACCAACAATAATGAAAGACATCCGAAATTTTGTTTGTGATACGCTCAAGTTTTCGAACGCATAGGATGCTCATAAAATTAAGTGAGCTAAGCCGCAGTTTTTGTATTTATCAAGTTACTGTTGAGCGTAGATGCTCATTTCATAACGTAGACATTTTTTGCCTAGTTTGTATTTTTGTATTACGGCAGCACAACGCAAAGGTAGTGGGAGTGATGGGAAAGAGGATGCACACAACGTGAAAGTTAAATATAGAAAAATCGGCAATTAAGAAATTTCAATTATATCTCAGGGTGTGATATAATTCGTTTTTTTCATCTAAAATTTGATTCGGATAAATTATAACCGCTCCATATTTGTTGCAGGTACAGTCGCCGGCAGCAGCACCTCCCGTAACCGGCTGGCCACAAGACTTCAAATCTCTTCAAGGTCACTCGGCAGGGTACACCAGCGTTATAGTTGATTCTCAACACTATCACGAATACGTACATTAGCACAACCATAAAACTCATATCAAAAAGGAATACGGACGAAGTTGAAACTTGAACTGGGGGAAAAAATATCCCACTGCTGATGAGTAGTTTGCATAAAATGCAGAGAAACCCCAGAATTTTGAACGTCCTGCTTGAACTGTCGTGCATCGTCATACGAAGTATCGATATTGAACGTAACGTTTGTGGCAGTAACGGCGCGTTTTAAAAGTAGAAAATTAATTTTTTGTAGATCATTACTCTGACAAAGCATAGTGTAATCATAATCATTTGGTGCTCAAAAAAGGGGGTTGACTGGAAATTATTGGGTACGTTGTAAAAAGCTGATATTTTAAAAGATTTCGATGTAATTTTTCTCAATTTTTTATGATTACTACTTGAGCCGGCGTATTAAAAAAAATACACCCAAAAACAGATTTTCCACAATAACTCCTTTCTGACGCACTATACGATGAAAATAGCTATGTTAAACTAGAGAAAAGCCCCTATAATTTAACATTTCTGTATTGCTATAAGCATGATTACATAAAAATATCTCAAAAATACGTTTCCTGAAGAAAAACGTTGACATTAGAGGTCATGGTCAGGTTCATTGTCATACTTGAATGTAACATTGTCCGCAATTTGCATTTCAGGAATTAAAAATAAATGTTTCCCGTTTAAAATGTATTTCATCTTCAAATAACCTTGATGGTCACAGTCAAGGTTATGGACATACTTTTTACACGGTTTTCTGTTCTTTATCTTTCCGTTGGCAAACACACAGGTTTTCCATTTAATATAACTACCTTTTCAAACCCTAATTGCTCTGTAACATTTTTCTTTATGAAACGTAGTTTTCGAACTTCAAGTTTCCTACACTTTACATTCCCGGTGTGAAAATTAGGGATTTCCATTTAAGAAAACTGTCTTGACCTTCAAATGACCTTAAAGGTAATAGTCAAGGCCACTTTAAAGGTCACCATTAAATGGCCCTTTTCAAACCTTACAACTATGTTCTAGCAAACATATTTTCCAGATATTTTGACGAATCCACACTTTTGGAAGCACTGCATATGACTGTACGGGAAATCGTTCATTAATTGAATGGGAGTGTTCAGTCAATGTACGAGGTCCGTAAATTAAGTGATGAGACCGATTTTTTTTAATTTTCTTATACAAATATAATTACAATTGTATACTGTCAACGTCAAAATAAGTTCCTTCTAAAGCCACTCAGCGCTGGAGACGGTTCTTCCACTCCTCAAAGCAGTGCTGTAAATCCGATACTGGAATAGCCTTCAGCTGGTCGGTTGCAGTGATTTGAATGTTGTCGACTGTCCCAAAATAAGTTGCCTTGTGATTGGTTAACTTCGGGAAAAAAGTCACAAGGACTCAAGACCGGCGTATAAGAATGTTTTTATTGGCTGTGTGACAAGGAGCATTATCGTGATAAAACATCCAGTTGTTCTTGATCTGATAAACGGTAGTGTGAGTCAAATTTAACTCTTCCCCGATCATTCTGACCGTCAACCGACGATGTGAACGCACAAGATCCCGGATACTGTCGATATTTTAATCGGGTATTGAAGATGAAGGTCTACCGCTTTGAGGTTCATCTTCAATCGACTCCCTCCCGTCTGAAAATGGCTTAAACCACCAGGCGGGTCACATGTTCCCTGCCCCCCTCCACGCCCGGCCCCTCCAGTTTTGCCGGTTCGAATGCTACGTTGCCAGTCCCATGACTTAATTTACAGACCTCGTAGAGCGGTCCAGCGGTGCACCGGTTTTATGCTGAATAACAGTAACCATCGGAGATTTCTTTCTCAGTTTAACAGCAGTTCTCTTGGATGTCAGTATGTTGATTAATGTTGCGAAATTTCAAAGCTACTGGTATTCAGCAGCTGGATCGGTGCAGCGCTTTACGTAGGATAAACAGACTAGACTAGTTCCATCCCAGTCAGTAAAATATCTAGGAATTATCCTGAACTGTAAACTGAACTGGAGAGAGCACGTTGAATTTAAGGTTAACAAGGCTCGCAATTCATTGTGGGCTTGTAGACGCGTTGTTGGTGTTAGGTGGGGGCTCAAACCCAACGTATTTTACTGGCTCTCAATGACAATAGTACGTCCATCTCTCTTGTACGGCTCCTTGGTTTGGTGGCCTTGCATTGGAACTGAGACGAATAAGGCAAAATTCAATACAGTTCAGCGATCCGCGGAGAGGCGACAGTAGTCGCACATCGACTGTGGAGTCAGGGCAGCTGGGCCTTCTTGAATCCCGTCAAGGGTCGTACTGCCATCCTGGTCGTACTGCAAAGGGAGGATCCTGTCCTTCTGAGCAGGGGCGATGTAGTTACCCCTAAGTATCGCTTCAACCGTTTAATGTAGAGTATCCAACGAGGGAGGAATGGGACACCGGCTACCGGAGGCTCACTGGAGTGAGTGGGCAAGTCTGGTACACGGACGGCACGGTCACCGAAGAGGGCTCTGGCGCCGGAGTCTCGGGGCCTAGGACTAGTTTATCTGGTGGATACACCACGATTTTTCAAGCGGAAATCGTTGCGATTCTGGCTTGTGTATCCATCATTTTGGAGAGGGGTGGGCCTAGGAGAAGGATAACAATCTTCTCCGACAGCCAGGCCGCAATGAAGGCACTAAGTGCCTGTAAGATTACTTCGAGCCTTGTGTTGCAATGCAGGGAAGCTCTGGATTGTCTAGCAGCGAGGCATCCGGTATCGTTAGTGTGGGTACCGGGGCACGCTGGGATAAAGGGCAATGAGACGGCGAACGCTCTGGCGAAGACAGGATCAGCCAGCAAGCTTGTTGGTCCTGAGCCAGCTTTAGGGGTGCCATGCTAAGAGTTGGGAGGAAAACGGAGAAGTGGATTGCAAGGCAACACTCTCAGAAATGTAGAAGTATCTCGACACATCTACGTCAGGCACGGGAACTCATCTCAGGGCCCAATGCTAAGGACGAGCGTTTCTGCTTATCTTTGGATAGAGTCACCCTAAGGTTGCTGGTGGGTCTGTTGTCTGGCCATAACACATTAAGGCGCCCCCTGCACGTGATAGGGGTGGCTGAGGATCCCTTGTGTGAGCGCTGCGGGGTAGAAGAAACCTCGGCGCACGTTCTGTGTCGCTGCGAGGCTCTTAGCTACTACAGGCAGACTATAATGAGGTCCATCACTTTCGACATTAAGGAGTTTGGGCTCAAGGCCATACTCAACTTCGCTAGAATGGCGAGGCTTGAGGTCTAAGAAATGTGGAGGTGCACAAGGGCACGTCTGAGTGGCCTATGCGCTGGCTCCTTATGACTCTAATTTCATGTTTTCATTCATTCAACCATCGGATTACTTTCTCAGTTTAACAGCAGTTCTCTTGGCTGTCAGATTTGATAGTATGTTGATTAATGTTGAGAAATCTCAAAGCTACTGGTATCCAGCAGCTGGATCGCTGGAGCGCTTTACGTAGGATAAACAGTCCCAATGATTTGGTTCACTTCAGTTTTCCAATATGATCTCACAAGCGGCAAAGAGACATACATAGAAATACCGATTTCTCCCAGAAGTTCCAGGTGAAACTACCAAATTCTTGAACCAACGTCTCGCCGCGGTTCGCTTCGCGTGGCTTCTCCTCAACGTGCGTACACGTTTACCTCTACTTGGCAAAGCGCTCTTCAAGCAGTGTTGCCGAACCGAAAAAGATGAAATCGGTAGATAGTGACTTTGAAATTCGGTAGATTCAAGGACAAAATCGGTCGCAGGAAAAACCATTGCAAGATCAGCGGTGGATCAAGGGCCTTTGCGTCACGCAACGCCATTTATGACAAAAAATATATTTTTGTATTTCCAGCTCACACAACACAGGTTTTCAGGACATCATTTGATTGTACGCAAAGAGTTTGAATTCGCTTCCACATTTTAGACGGCTTTTTTCTACTGTCACTGTCCGTTGTCGGCGCATTCATAGTATCAATTTTGTAGGCAATCACTCGACGCTTGACGCTCTCATGAAATTGAACCATTGTACTCAACTAAAATCTATATTGAGGAGCTATATCTCATACAGAATCGACAAAGAATCCCTGATGTCCCGTATTCAACGTGTATAAGCAAGATGTAGAGAAAAATACGTCTGTTGGAGCGAAAACGCGAATGAAGCGTGCTCAACACCAAGGGCGAGTCTGTGGACGCGTCATTCCTGCGCTCGCTCTAACAGACGAGTTTCTCCCTTTATCTTGCTCCTACACAACAAATACGTAACATCAATGATTTTCTGCCGATCTTGTATAACATTCTTTGCAGAGCATTTTTAATGACTCTCTCTGTCAAAATCTATCAAAAATCAAGCAATAACTATTTGTTTTGTTTAGGCTGAATTCAGTGAGAACAAAATTTCTAGAATTTTGACGTAAAACTAAGATATTTTCGAATAATTTATGATCTCCGCATACGCGAAAAAAATAAATAGTAACACCGTGTCGAAAGACCGATTTGATGAATCTCCATATTTCACTGGCCGCCACATAAAATCACAGATGTAAAGTTGGTGATTTACTAATATTGTGGCCATCACGGTGGATTTTTACAGAGTACAAATCAAAAAAAATTTTTAAATTTAGTGAATGTTCAATTCTACATCTGTCGTATTGATAGGAAACAAAAAGAAAAATAGCGAGGCAGGACTTTACTAGGAAAGGTAATAAACCGACGCTCCAGTAGTTTCCTGGCTTACGATGGAAAGCTGCATTAGTGACAATTTTATATTCCAAAAAAATGTAGTGGACCCTTGACATATCCTTGCATTATACCCCAAATACAACAAGTACTATTAAACTGAACGAATATGAATATATCATGATGATTGAAGTATTTTTTATATACTTCCAACTATATTTATGTATATCTATAGTGATTTTTCTTGTAAGTATATACCAAATATCCCGAATATTTTCGTGCCATCACAAAAATTAATCGACAATTTGACTTATATGCGAATCACAATTAATTTTTTTAATGACTACATTAGTGTAACCTGAAATTATTATGTTTGTATATTACTTTTTTTATTTTTTAATATTTTATTTATATAGATAAGACAATAATTTTTGACTGTGAATATGTATATGTAAATATATTATTGTATATTTCTTTATAGTAACATTTACCCAACCAAATACAGAGTTACTGTTATTTTTAAAATATGACCTTTAATTTCCCTTGCCCAGCGCTATTTGTACTGAAGTCCTATTTATTTGTAAAAGGTATCCGAATAGATACTTTGAGTTCTTGTATTAAAATAAAATCAACCTGTTTACGAACGTAGAATTATGGAAGTTATCTTTCAACTGTTTCTAGAAATTACCACTCTTAGACTAAAATACTCAACAACATTTTAGCACAATTGTAGCTTAAATTCACTAATAATTTGATAAGTGTTCTGCTCCAAGTCATCAGTTATCTGCCGATTATTTGAAACGATCTTGTCGTTGAGAAATACACACAATAAATCGTACGCAAGCAAGCGGGGTTAGATTACATTCTGCCAAGGCTTTCCGAAGACTCAGAGAATTGTGTCCGTCACAATTCCAAAGTTTCCCTCGCCACATGGCACATAGCCCATCTTGTTGAAATGCCAATTATTATTGTTATTATTATCGAATTAGGCCCAAGAAAAATTCATATTTACAGTAACGCTTTCTGCTAACACAATAATTTCACTATAAACATTTTCATAAAACAATTAGACTGAATTTTAGTAAATTTGCACAATTTTGATGTATTCTTCCGTCGTAGAAGGAACCATAATTAAATTGCTGGCAGGACATAAGAAATCTACATAATGTATCAAAAAAAGAATAAAATGTCAAGTTTTTGACTAGATACGCTAGTGTGCAAATATTTCATTCCGCGCTTGCTACAAGGGACAATGAAGTGAATGACAGCTCGTTCCAAGTTGATCTCTTGTAGGAAAACCTACATAATATCATAAAAACCTACATACTGTCAAAAAAATCGACATAATGTCAAAAAAACCGGTGTAATGTCACCAAATAAGCTACGTAATAACTGTGCGAGTCTCTAAATGGTGTATGCTCAATATAAAATATGTATAAGAAAGTGAAGTTGGTCAACGCCAAGTAGCTATTACCAGCCATCGGGAAAATATACTCTATATTTTGCCACTATAGAACATCTAATCTGTAATGTCAGTCTTTTCATGGTCCTTGGCATACGTCAAAAAGATTTTCCTTTATCGTGGTAACGTGAAACAAGTAACAGAAACGTTATATCAATAACCAAAGAAGTCTAGAATGAGGTTGATGCAAAGACAAAAAGATACGGTATCTAAACTCTTCTACATGGACAGATATACACCTTAGGAAAAACCATTGTTATACATGGGAAATCATTTCTTGGCAACCGCGCATAGGCTCGTCTACTTTCATCGCTATTCGTACATATTTCCTACCGTTAACCGCAGACCTGTATCACGAATGAGAATAATAGGCAGATACGCTGTGTTGCCAATTTGAGTAGAGCTTCCCGAATTGTGGGGAATTTAGAGTTAAGTGTTGATTCATTCAAGCTTTTAATCAGCATGGCCTAGACGTTAGAACTTCATGAAGATAACATTGAAGCTGAATGCTGCTGGAGTATAGTGTTTCGAATATTCAAAGCGGAGCGGGACACTATACTCGTTCAATGGGTCATCAAGCCACAGTCTTTTCAACAAAGAAATTATTTTACGAAAATGCGTTATATTTTTACGATTTTGTCGTCACCAAATCTCTGTTTCTCAAAATGTACGTCTATTGTAGAATTTTCAGCAAACTAAGCAAGAAACGTGATCTAGTATTTACTCAACATTACGGATTTCTCGAAATACATTAAAAAATGTGACCTAGATACCTAACTGCCCCAAGCTCTTTAAATATAACACCTTAAACCAGGGTTACCAGGTGCTCAGTCACGTTGATTGTCATGTTGTACTGCGCAAGTCAGCAAACAATCTGGCGTAATAAACGTTAGGAATCATCAGGTATTGCCAGATTCCCGAATACCGGGCACCATAGTAACCGTTATAGTTGTCCTTCAAAGTTGTCAAATCGCCCCTATGGCGCAAATTCGCCACACCAGGCAACTGTGCTATAAACAAACCCTGTTTATTACTACTATTTGATAGTCATATGGTAGTTGTAGCCCTATCTAGCGGTCCATGATTTCTCTCAATACTGTTGTATCTCTACTGGCAACAAGAATAGGGATTACAAAATCATTTATACAACATTATACAAACATGAAAAATATGATTTGAACCATGAAACATTAATACAATTTTAATAGTTTCAACTTTTTTCATTTTTGGAATACTCTTATGTGGAATCCGCAGCTATTTTTCCCGAAATTTGGGTAGACTTAGATTTCTTAGAAATATGACATATTGGTATCGGCAACTCTGCGAATGGGAGAAACAAATCGCATTTGTTGAGCGCATCCGTCTAAGCGGTAGGCGCCAGCGCCCGTTCTGCCATCTCTCTCTTTTATCACTCTTCTACTTTACCCCGTTGTCCGTCACACTAAGACGCTGCCACATAGGATCCTACAATCGAGTGTCTTTCACGCACCTACATACTTTTGTATATTTCCATCTCTCTTCCTCATCATAATGTATAATAATGTTTTTTCCCAAGGTGTATTTTAATAGACGTAAATAGTGCCAATACAGCTAGGCAATATTCTACCATAGAGGCTCTGAACCATATTTTGATACTCCCCTGAACTTTGCATAGTACATTTACCATAACAGGCTATTAAACTTGAAGTTTTTCGGCACTTTTCTTACCGGCAAAATTATCCGTTACGTGTTGAAAATATTTCAATATGGATCACAATAAAGAGATTACGCAGATTCATTTGATGAATTACAAAACTATCATTGTTGTTGTTTTCTTGCACACCATGAGTTGAACTATTTTGAGTTTAGTCACTCCTTTATTTTAGTCTTACTTAAAGGGGTTTTAAATAAGGATCCACCGCTTACCCAATTGGAATAGATTACGTTTGTGAATCTTGAAGTACTGCCAGATAAAATCTAGTCTCAGTTTTTGTTAACTATTGCAAGTTATTGAGAAATATAACCTTATATACTGCCATATTGTTGCAGGCAGTCGGATGCTGTTATTTTACTTTTAAGCTGCATTAAAATGCTTTCTTAGAGACAAACTAATCTGATTGAATTGACCCGACGACCGCAAAAACGTATGTAAAACGCCTGTGGATAATACTAAACATCTTTTGAAATATATCTTGAAGTGACCTTGATATGATCTTCAGGTGATATTTGAAACTGAGAATACTGTACGCCAATAATTAACTTTAAGACGAGGAAAAAGCTGGCTGAAAATTGAGTGCTGTCGATGATTATGGTTTGGTAGGTTTTTATCCATGCCGAGACTATTCAACTCAAATGCGCTCACAGAGATTGCAGAATAACTGCTGCCGTTTTGTTGGTCAGTTGCGTGAATTTGACCACATATCTAATAGTTTCAGACTTCTACAATGGTTCAAAATCAATTTTCTGTTCCAACATTTTTACAATTAACAACACTGAATAGTGTGTTACATACTAAGAACCTTGTATATTTGATACAAAAGCTAGTTCCTAGGTCAAGTATACATAATGTCAATATAAGATATCAAAACCTTTTTGTACCTATATATGTAACAGCACTCTTTTATAGGTTTTTCACGTATAATGCAGTGGCCCTCTTTAAAAGGTTTAGCAGGAATATTGATATCTCAAATATCAATAGCATGCGATTCAAACTGCATCTCCTAGAAATGCAGTATAGGATCAATTCGTTCTAAACCATGTGATCCATTACAGTTCTTTTTTTTAAGTTCAAAGATTCATAGATATACAGGGTGGCCGATATGTAACTGACTGAGTTGTATCTTGAATATTTGGGAAAGGAAATAAAATACGTCCATTTTTTTCATCTTAAACTTATGTATGAAAAATACTATCAGACAAATGTCGGCCTCTAGAAGCCGCGCAAACCTGAGCCCTCTTGATTACATTTTTCCATCAGTTTTTGGTAGGTTTCATTCGCTTCCGTGATATTGTTCTTCAGCTGCTATTGGCATAAACCCTATTTTTCAAAAATCCCCATAAAAAAGTCACGAGCCGTTAAAACCGGTAACCTTGGTGGCCAGTTGGCATCACCAATTCGAGAAATTAAACGTACCGGAAATATAGATCGCAAAAGATTCATTGTTTCCCCAGCTGTGTGACAAGTTGCTCCGTCCTGCTGGAACCACATGTTTTGCAGGTTAAATTTTTGGGTTTTAGGAGGCAGCAAGTTTTGCATCATATCACGGTAGCGCTCGCCAGTGACACTAAGATTACCTGCAGCGTCTTCAAAGAAGTAAGGTCCAATGACACCTCCATACCAAACACCGCACCAAACTGTGACTCGACGAGGATGTCGTGGTCGTTGATGGATAACACGAGGGTTCTCTAATTTTGTATGGCCATAAATGCAAGCCTTTTTTTAAAATAGTGCATAATGACGTGCGACGACTACCCAGTTCTTGAGAACGATGTCTGTTAGACGTTTCAGGGCGCTCCACTACACTTTCACGAACTCTCTCGATATTTTCCAGAGTACGAACATTTCGGACACGACCCGACCTTGGCAAGTCTTTAACTTTACCCGTTTGTTCAAATTTCCGCACCAACGGACGAATGGTGTTGACACTGGGCACCTTATTTCGACCAAAATCTTGTTGTAGCTTCCGGATCGTTGCAACAATCGACTCATTATTCAAGTAAAACGTTTTAGCAATACGGTCGCGTTGTGAGATCATGATGAATTGGTCACATGCCATTTCGTAAACTAATCATTTCATTTAAAGCTTCACTGTTGCATGGGGTTGTTCCTGTTAACTTAGAGTAATCAAGTTCTTCAATCCGAATACCGTCTAAAGATCTTACACGATTAAGTGCTACATATTAAGCTTGTCCAGCAGCAGATAAATTACTGCATGATAGACTATACAACGTTGCATTTTGTGGACGGTCGAAGACCAACTCAGGATTAATGGCGACATTCGCAATGAACAAGGTAAGAATGCACTACCTTGAAAAAATATCTGCTTCCGTTGTGTTGTGCCGAGTGATCGAACCAACAAGTCCAAAACTACACGCATGCGCATATCGCGCACTAGCTCTATCTCTCTTACTCCCCTACAGATGATCTATAAATCCTGGCGGTCCTAATAAGGATAATGGAAAATTTTTATCAAATTATTGCATTGTCATCGGTCCTTTATACGTGTGCGAAGTTTCACATTAATCAAACTTCTGGAAATTGGTGAAAATTATGCTCAAAGATTCCGTTAAATACATACAGGCCAAGCTAATAAAAGCGTGTTAAAAAAACAATACTGAATATTTTTCCGAGCAGATGCGAAGAATACTTTCTGAACCAAATGGCTACAGATACTGGCGACCCAGTGAAGAAGCGCCTTAACTGGTAGTATAGCATAAAAGCTTTTTTGAAGTCTGGTACATTGCCGTATCGCAATTTTCTATAAGGCTAGAAAATAATATCAGCGGGCGATCTGTTCTCGCCCAGGAGGAGGCATGTCCCCCTCCAAGATCCGCCCTTGATTAGAGACTTCTCATCATTAGGGCCCTCCTGCAGAGTGCGCATAGCTGACCGCCGAAGGCAAGGCCTACGACAGACGCACGGCTCGATTGCGTTAAAATAATTCGGCACGTGCCGTCTAAACACGCGTTCACTGAAGAAGGAGAATAGGTGAACAATAGGGAATCGTTGGCTGCTTCCGTTCACGTTGGTGACTTTATAATTGGGGCAAAGCCCGAGGGGCGGAAAAATGCGGCAATTAATCGGGAGAATAGAAGCGAGAACGGCGCCTATCTTGGGAAACGATAAAGGTTTGTTTTTGTGAAGGGGTGCAACTGGTGCATGGATCATGATGGTTTTGTTTGTGCGCCGGGCTGAGGGGTGGCTCACTAGGTGGATTTGTCTGAGGTATTTAACCCAGATACCCCTACCGTCCGTTATAACAATCACCTAATATTTCGCTTCAAATTTGAAACTCTGTCACTCCGCGTTAGATGGCGTTGGGTTATCCGCTGTTAGAAACACGTGTTTAAGCTAGATTTATTGTTCTAACCTCTTAAAGGGAGAGTTCTGTATGCGAGAAAGTGTTTGGAATAACAGGTGCTTAGTTTGTTGTGAACAATGGATAATTATAGGTGAGTATACTGATAAACTATTCATATTATTTTTCCATCTTGTGAATAAGTAATTTGAGAAAACATCAATCTTTATAATTGTAAATAAATAAGTTAAAAATTTGCATCTCACCGGCAAAAATATAACCTCAAATACCGATGTTCGTTTTAACGGACAGTAGGAAAATCCAGTATTCTTCGATTTTTTTTCTTATATTTGCAGTTATTGGAACTATTGGAAGCGGCCCTTGAAACTTCATGAACTCATGGCAGAAATTGAAAACATTGATGACGATGAGTTGATTCCTGATACTATTGCCGTTCTAAAGCCAGTTAACGCAAATGAATATAACACTGATGAGGATTCCGGCGACGAAAATGAAGTGGATATAAACAACCTCCCTGGAAGTCAGCTGATGACCGAAGTTGAGGTTGTATTTGGAAACAAGGGATCAAACCAAACTACAGTTGATAGTGATTTTGATAGCGACGATGACCTACCTTTGTCTACCTTTCTTACGAAAAAACGACCAAAATTATCAAAACCAAATTACTCTTGGAAAAAAGGTGACATCAACCAAGACTTTCCAGAATGGGTAAACGCAACTGGTCCAAAAAATTCTTTATCTCCTTTAGAACTATTTTTTCAGTTTATAGATGACGAAGTTATTGACTTGGTTGTGAAATATTCCAATATATATGCTATTCAGCATAATCGCCAAGGTGATATACATTCCAGTGAAATAAAATGTTTCATAGGTGTATTACTGCTCTCTGGATACAACTCATTTCCTCGACGGTCAATGTATTGGGAAAATAACAGTGACGCAGGAAATAAGTTAGTCTATTCGGCGCTTTCTCGAGATCGCTTTAGCTTTATAATGCAGACTTTGCACCTGAATGATAACAACAATCTTGAAAATACCGATAAGTTTTCGAAACTGAGGCCCTTGTTTTCTACTCTGAATGAGAAATTTCAGTCATTTGCACCCCTTGAAGAGTGCCATAGCGTGGACGAGTCGATGGTACCCTATTACGGCGGTCACGGATCAAAACAGTTCATCCGAGGAAAGCCCATTCGTTGGGGTTATAAGGTATGGGTCGAAACAACTAAAAAGGGGTACATTGAATGGTTTGAGCCGTATCAAGGGTCCACAACTATTATTTCTGAAAAATATCGTCCTCTTGGCTTAGGGGCTAGTGTTGTACTTCAGTTTGCTGATATTATTCAGTCTCAATGTGAAAAAGCTCCTTTCCATATCTTTTGTGACAATTTTTTACGTCATTACCTCTGTTGGCTGAGCTGACCTCCAGGGGGTCAAATGCACAGGAACTCTGCGAGAAAACAGACTATCAGATTGCCCTCTTGAAAAATCCAGTACGTTCAAGAAAAAATCCCGTGGTAGTTTTGATTATCTTTTGGAGGAGAACCAAAATAATATTGTATGTAAATGGAATGACAATAGTGTAGTTACAATCGCCTCACATGTAACATCTCCTTTTCCGACACAACAAGTCAAACGCTTCTCTCAGAAAGAAAAGAAAATGATACATGTTGAACAGCCATGTTTGATCAAACAATACAATGAAAACATGGGCAGTGTTGATAGGGCTGGCCAAAATATAAGCCTTTACCGCGTAGGAATCAGGGGAAAGAAGTGGTATTTTTGCTTGTTTTCACATGCTCTGAATATGGCAGAACAAAACGCATGGCAACTTCATAAACATTCTGGCGGAAAAATGGACCATTTGCGGTTTAGGAGGTGTATTGCTGCGGGATTATTAGAAACTTATAAGAAAGAAACAAAACGGGGGCCATCTAAACCAGGCAAATACCTGCATTATGAGTCCAGATATGATCGGATGGATCATCTTGTGAATTATCAGGAAAAGCAAACCAGCTGCGCATTTTGCCACAAACAAGCAGCATTCAGATGCCAGAAGTGTGATGTTGCACTTCATCCAAAAATGCGTTTTTTAAGTTACCATACTAAAAACTAATCTATTATTATTGGTTTAAAAAAATTGTTTCGTTTCTAAATAAAGTTTTATAAGTTCATAAGAATATTGAGTTTTAGTACCTTATATTGCTACCGTACGTTTAAACCGACGGCTTTTACAGAAAAAACTAAAAGCGGAACTAAAAAATTTTACTAGGAAAATATGTTTATATTAACCCAATTAATAGGTTTACAAAAGTATATAACAAAAAACAAGCATTAAGAGTTTCAGGGGTATCTGGGTTAAGTATTATCACTTCTCAAAGCACTTCGATATATCTCAACTCTTTTCTTAAATTAGTTCATGGAGTATGTCAACACATATTGTAACTACTTTGATTACTCGAACAACCAATTTAAATACTTTTTTTTTTTAGTGCAACAAAAATAACGAATCGGTAGACGTTCTGTTACGTTATTTTTGACCCTGATAGCAAATAGTGACAGTCATGACAGGTTGCTTTTTTTTAGTTTGGCGTGGAGTTAACCCCAAATTTTCAAAACCTTGTGAATATTTTTCATATAAAAGGTTCGATAATACTGGTATTTGAACGACATCAACTAAATTATACTGCAATTTTTTTCACACTCTATAATAATGTAAAAAGAATTCATAGTACTGTTGGCGCCATCTGTTGTTGACCGTTCCAGACTCTCCTTCGGTGGCGACATCTGTTGAGGACCATGCCAGGGACTTTTCTTCGAGATCGTCGCGAAGTGACCTCGAAGATTATGGAATGCCGCTATGTGGTTCACCGGAATCTTCTCGAATCTACGAGTCCCTGCGATGCGAACTATATAACTCGACGACCGGGAGATGGAAGCAGAGTAGAGTATAGTTCAGTGAATGGCGCGACATAATCATTCGTAAATAAATAGTCAGACATGAATAGTGGTTTGCATAAATGTTCTATCTAGTCAAGTTAAATAAAATAGTGCATTTCTTTTTGTGGAATCCGGTGTTTTAATCCACACCAAAAAGAACCCAGAACGCTACAATGATAACTCATAGATAGCATTTTTGGAAAGCCTAATTTTTAAGCTGAAAAAGATGTTCCAGATTGATAAGCCGTTTTTGAGAAAAGCACCGCTGTACAATTCTATATTTGGTACTGTATCCAGTATCCACCATTTATCCAGTATTGAAACAAGGCTTTTCACCACAAAATCGTATCATTTTACCGAAATCAAACATCAATAAGTATTTTCAGCTAAAAATTTCTATATCAGTGAACGCAACCTTTTTTTTCATGAAACTTAGATTGTAGCCGATATTTTCATGTATTAGCTAAACATTCATCGTAATCAGAGGACAATGACAACCCGTAATAATAATTAAGTAACTAAGCTAAAGTTTTAACCAAACCGAATTTAATTAAAAGTAATGTAGTATTAAACTAATTTGCTTAAAATTGTTTTACTAAACTGTTTGATTAGTTTCGGTTATTTAAATTATTCAGGTACATTTAAAACAATTAACATTTTTAATAAAAACAGCTGAACTGTGTATTTGATTCGCGGACTCGGCCCTTTCATTCGTGAATGATCGGGAGTATGCGACAGACATAGTGCCGGTGAGGCACTTCGAACTCCTCAGTTCCACTTGTGATTTTCGCGAGGAGCTCTACATTCGAACGTTGCCGTTGATGGTGGATTCGCTGTGAAGTGGATCAATTATAGTGATCAAGTGAAATACTCTAGTACAGGGCGCTTAGCAACCCATAACCATGGTTAGAATATGTCTCGCTGTAAATGAAACTCTGTGTAAACAATATTGTTTTATTATTAGAAACTAAAGTACTATTTTTATGCATATTTATGATCAAGTTTCAGGTATCGTTTTCTCTACATTCTGGATTTAGAACAAAAAATTGCTTCTAGTGATTGGTGTTTATAAAACACATATATAATAAAATCACAATCAATGAAAATAAAAAATACTTTTAAGGGTTATAAAATTCGGAAGTTTTAATTTTGATTTAATAACATCAATATATATGGTATATAGTGTAATATACTCGTACATCATTCAGTAACATGCAATTTATTTTTTAAATCACAAATATTATCCAAATATCTTTTTAAATCTGAATAAAACAATTAATTAAAACTAAAACAATTGAACAAATTTAATAAGTATAATTAAATTTTTTACTTGGAGCAGGTAAAGCCACTTTAATAGTGCATTATTTTAAATAAATTGGTGTAATCAGACTATGTAAATTGTTTAATAAATTTAATTACACGATTGCGTTTTGGTTTACTTAAACTAGATTCGTAGATTCAGGTAATCTGTTTAAGAAACTGGAGTTTAATTATAATAATTAAACGTGTTAGCTGTCACAATTTATTTGATTAATTTTCCCTTCGCACCGGCCTGCCGTCGGCGATGTAGCTCTCTTCTACCGCTACGCCAACGGGCTTTGCTCCTCACAGCTCTCCTCCATGATGTCGCCACGCGATGTATCTGCCAGACAGACCCGACTAACTTAGGCCCCCCACCCTAACCGTGTCGTGCATTCAGAACTGGCCTGTACGACCGCTCCTTTGTTCCTAGGGTATAGAGATTGTGGCACAATCTATACCCTATTTCACGAGTATCTATCATGCTTTGACGTCTACTGAGGTGAACAGCTGATCAACAAGTGACATTTTTGTGTTAGTCTGCGACTTTGGCAATAATGAACACCGTGGCGTAACGGACGACATATGTGACCAATAGGACATCCACCTGCGGGGAATGGGGAAATCACAGTGTTTAGATATAGATATATATCTAATAGGTGCACAAAGTTGTCAACGTATTAATGTACTATCATGAAAAAATTGTGATATCCTCTCCCTTACAACTCCCCACCTCCCAATTAACTCGAGAAACGAAGATCGATTTTTTTTTCGTTTTAGGCGTTTTTCCGTACCACAACTGGACCGATTTTCAAAAACTACAATGCTTTTTTGTCGTTGGCATAGTATGGTAACCTTGTGTAAAAATTTCATCCATATCCGAGCAGTACTTTCCAAGTTATAGACCGATAAACAGACCGACCGAAATGAGTGACATGTTTTTCGTGATGTTGTACATATACGTACATGTCATATAGCGAAACAAAATTTTGCGCGACTGCTATACTTCCTCCTCCATCAGGCGTGGGAAGTAATAAAAATAGTTAAAAAAAGGGTGATTCACCCGATTTATATTCAACTCGTCAGAAACAGTCCTGAAACTCAAATTATAATATCTAGAAAATGAACGGAAGACTGAAACATTATCCGTGAAAAACTTACCCTGACAATACAATTACATTGAATGTTTGCTATTGCCCTGCACCCTAGATTTTCCTTGCAAATCTCTAAGTAAACATACGAATTTTGATATGTGCCGTTGCCAAGGATACAATAAGCAGAAGAGGGGGAAAGTACCCGCTGAATTATCTACAGTATAAACAGGAATAATGTTTCATCAATATAATTTATAACATAGAAGCATCCAGTAATTTTCATGAGGATATTTGCTATAAGTACCTGTCACGTCTCTAACGAAAACGATGATATTGGAATTTATAAGTGTGCAACGCAGAAAAGTGTGTAATGCTTATGAAAAGTCTTTATTGAGTATTTTCACTTAGAAGGAAAGTTTCAAAAAATCCTTCCAAATTCTGAAAAAAAAAACGTGCGTAATTTGCGACGTAATAAGTTCTAACATCACAAGTTTTCTCAGACTGTACTCAGAATGTAAGTATGTGCCATCGATGTTGAGTTTTTGAGAAAAAAAAAAGCATTTTTGCTTCAACATTGACATTTGGATTTTAAATGCATGGTTACGTTCACAAAGTATGCAGAAGACAGAAATTTGCTCATAACTGCTACAGATCCTGAGCATGCACGCGATGAGGGGGGATATAATATGGACAATGTACAAACTTATTTTTCTAACAAAGGCTAATTCTTAATGAAACGAAGACAAATTTTCAAAATTCAATTTGTCTTAATGGTACAACAATAACAGTGTCTGGAAATACTAGATTTCTTGATCTTGAATTAGATAGTTACCTCAGGTGGGGCAGCCATATAAGTCATTTAAGAAATAAGCTCAATAAGGTATGCTGTTCTATAAGAATTATTGCTAAATATTTGGATAGAAAAGCTTTCAGTTTCAAGGTGAGTATCACTCAAATTTTGAATCTAGAAAACTTTTTAGCCATTTACCAACAATTGTGAAGAAGATTGTAAAACTAAGTGAATTTAAAAAATACATAAAACATTACTAAATCTAGAACCATATACATTCAACACAGATATGAGTAATATTATGATCTAGAGCAACATTTTATCGTTAGTTTTCTTGGTTGTCGCGATTTGTATACATACATACAAATGGTTTACAGCTTTTGTATTGCATTTGTATTTGAAAGTACAGATTATGTTATCGTTATTATTGTTACTTTCTGTGCATATCCAAAATGAAAATTAGGTCATACTGGCGGATCAGGCAGAAAAATTTGAATGAATTCTGTTTCAAGGTACACTGATATCATTTTTTTAACAATCAAGCCAAAAAATTGAGGATGTATTGCATCAACTGTATGCAAATGATCTATATCAGCTACTACAAATATAATTGTGTCAGTGTCAGGGGCGGATTTAAGAATCTGTCTAGGAGGGGGTCCGCAACGGTGGTCGCAGGATTCAGATTCATATTTAAGCAACGCTTCTAAGAATGAATGAAAGTAATAATGGGAATGAAAAGAAAAGCTAAGCAACTCTACAACTAACTTAAGAGTTCCAACAGACAGCCTGGTGTTTCCTCTGTCGTGGTGCTCGACTCTGGTAGAGGATGATACTTTGTGCTGTCTTATCTCGATAGACCTTATACTCTTAATCATTGCTCAGCTTTCATCCGTTGTCCACCGAGTCCAAGCCTACTCCATGCTGAAGAGTTGCCAAATAGCACGAAACAGATGTTCATGATTCTCTGTGGTCGGGCGAACGAAAGATAGATTACTAGTTTGACGGGTTTTCTCCTCTTCATCCTACAATGTCAACGAGGGTATTCCCATTCTTCTTACATATCAACGATCTCCTTTCCTTGTCACGTGCTGAAGTGACGTAACCTTTCTTTTTACTATTTTCATCACTTACGAGTAATTTGAGTTTCTCTTCATTATTAGTAGAGTACCGATACTTAGACCAAACCTTTTTTAATGATTTTATTTTGTCAAATTCCATAGTTTATTGATTGTAGAATTTCTTACATATTATATCTGTCATTCTCAGCGACTCAATATTGTTTTGAAATCTTTCTTCTATCCGAGAAATTTCCTCATAAAATATTGTTGGTCCCTCCTAGACAGATTTGGTTCTGCCTACAATTTGTCCATTGACAACCAGCGCGCCACCTTGTGACTTTACACGTACTAGCAGTATAGGGACATTTGGTTCTATCAAGATACCTTCAAGGCCATTCATTTTAACCTTCTTTAAGTGTTTTCTTTCCTATCAAGATACCTTCTGTTAAAATTTGGTATACTTCTTTTGAAATGTGATTTACTATCAAGATACCTTCTTTTAATTGCGTACCGACGCGTCCAGCGTCATTTTACTTTTGCTTTTCCGCTGTGATTTTGGTTGTGTGCGCGCGTTTTTTTTTTTTTTCGTCAATTTCCAGATTTTGGGATATGAACGCCCCAAACACCTTTTTACGGAGTAGTACCCCTTTATCTTGTACCTTACGCTTAGTTGTGTTGGTTTGGATACTATCCGTCCATTTTGTAATGGGATTTGAACCACCAGCAGTAAGTTCTCTTCAAGATAAGTATTAATGGACGTAGTTAGTTAAAAGAGAACTTACCTATACAATTAATCTGATTCATAGCTGTGGAACAATCTTGCTGAGGAGGCTTTTCCCAATTCTCCTAACCTTACACAGTTCAAAAATCAGATTAACATTATACTCCTCATATAGCAGCCATGGTGCCCTAGAATGTAGGCTCTATGTGACTGCTTCAGTATATAAAAAAGTAATATATAGTTTTGCAATTTTACTAAATCAAGTATATATGTTAATGAGGAAATTCTTTTAATATAAAAAAAAACAAGTATTTACTAACAAATTTCAAGAAAAAAGTAACAAAATCAAATTTAACACAATTCACATAAAAATGAATCAAACATTACAAAATAAACTTGATTTTCTTCATAACTCAAGGAGCACATGTTTGAATGATTAATACCTATATCTACTTACATAGCTATATCACTTTTGCCTTAAAATTAGCCAGTATATGGTAGTAATTTCTAACATTAGTCAAAATGTTTGATAGATCTGTTTAAAAAAAGGAACTTTTCTAACAAAAGTAACATAACATGTAGTTTGCAGTCTCAAACATTTTTCTTAATACTACTAAACTGGGTAATAACAAAAGAGTTTCATAAATAGTATGTCACATAAAACTGATGAATGTAATTTGAGGTAATTGATGAATTGTTAAATAATAAATTGCAGGCTTTAAAAAAATGATATGCTGTTAAAAAGTGAAATAAACACAGTTAAAACCGTCTGTGACCTAAACACTAATGAGGTTAAAGCTTAAAACACTATAAGTTAGGTAAAACATGTTTACTCTCATATTAACTATTTTCAGGTGTGATATGGTATCTGGCAACTCTTCGCATTTACACCATTAACCATACAGTAAGGTTTTAGTAAAACTGAACTAGATTTGCACTGTCTTAACATATCCATAGTATAAGCAGTAAAGGGCATCGTACACTTCTCTAACACATCAAAACTAGGAAATAAATAAGGATATTTTACTATTGGCACCAATCTCTTCCCTTTAACATTGTCCATGGAAGAAGGCACAGCAACACTTGCTAACTTTTCACTGATTAACTTATCGCCTACATCTTGAAATCGTTGACTTGTAATGGATTGATTGAAGTCTGCTAGATGCACATAAACAGTTCTGAAATTTTCAAGAGGGCCTACTACAAAACACAACATAATCTTCTCTGCTACTAATTCTGTGAATCTTTTGATAGCATCCATAGTCCAGTGACAGGTATCAACAGGGTGTATGCCATGCAGTACAGCTCGTACAGCAAATCTTGGTACATTATAAAATTTCTCAGCCAAGTAGTATATGTTAGGTTGCTCAACAGCTGAGATATACCCGAAATCCATAAAAAACACTAGCACTTTAGGCTCTTCTGATACTTCTGCTACTATGCCTCTATAGTAGGCGCCCTCAGCAAATACAACACAATAGATGCCTCTCCTCACTGCTTTTATCTTGTAAAGATGTCCATGCTTCTTGTAGTAATCGGATAAAAACGAACGGAAGATATCAAGCTCATTGTAATGAAATACTACCCAAAACTTGGAGATGTCGTAAATATTTGCGATTCTCACTGTGTAGGTTTTGCTAGGTGTCCATGTCTTCATATAATCAAAAAAATAGGGAATTGTATATTTGTCTTCATCATAGCGGGTCAAAATAAATCTCCAGTCGACCTGCACTTCATCGGCATTCTTTGACTCTGACATGTTACAAACGATCAATATTTAATGAAATGCTTGAGTCGTTTGTGATCATCTTAACTACACAGATCGGTTTAACAATTGTGAAAATTAAAGAATAGAGGAAAACAGTAACAAAAGTCCACTAAAATAAAACATCTCGTCCTGGATTTTATCATAACCTCAAAATAAGCACACTTGTATGTCAAAAGTCAAATCTTGCCAGGTTGCCAAATATTCGTTGCTGATTTTACGAAAGATGCCTACGGCTTTACCCGCGAAACGTGTACCCCGTGTTATTCACGAGTATCCATCCCGGTAGAACAGCTGATTATGTGGCGTAACACCGGGTATCAACTTTTTTGGGGCGACACCCACTCGGTGACTCAACTTTTTCAGAGCTGAACTCCAGCAAGATCGAAGTCTTCAAGACCTAGCTTCATTGTTTGATATCATACAAACAAATACTTTGCTTTTGGCGAATACTGAAAAACTGAAATTAGTTATATCCAAATTTACTAATTTTTATGATGAAGTCCCAGAATCAGAATTACTTTTGTAGATACCAAGACTGCGAAGACACTAAAAAGCCTCTAATATTACAGTTTCTGATTAGGTATCTCTAGATTCTTCAAAGTTTATTGTAGAATGGGTTTTACAGAATCTCTTCCAAATCTTATGATTGCACTAAAATTTTTCATGGCCGTTTGCATGGCTGTAGCTTCATGTAAAAGGAGTTTCAGGAACTAAAACTATTTGCAGGCAACAATGACCCAATCGCGGCTTAGCAATTTTGGCATATTAGCCATCGAACACGGTACAATACAAAATATAAATTTTGATAAAGGTATTTCTGAGTTTGCAGCTGTCAAAGCTAGAAAGAATAGATTTTAATTGTAAGATAAAAAGAGTTTTTCTGTCTTTGTTTTTATTGTGTTTTGTTATTTGTTGAATATTCTAAATATAAATATTAAATGATCCATGATATTTATAAATCATATAAAATTTATTGCGTTTGACTTTACATGGGGTGACACCACCAACTTCCACACCGGCACGGGTATCACGTATCTTAAAAAGTGACATTATGCCGATTTTTTTTGACATTATGCTGTTTTTTTTGACATTATGTAGGTTAGTCTACAAGATGTAAACTTAGCACTTAGTTCTACGTGTTGCCTAAACGTCATGAGGCTTGTTATCAATCTTTGGCTTTGATGTGATGTAAAATCTGCTTCTGAGATGGAGTTACTGGACGTCTAAGCTGTAAGTTGTATGTGTTGATGATAATTACATTGGGTTCTTGTCTCAAATACACTTAATTGAGATTCAAAGCTACAAATTAGTTGCGCATCCACTTTTGCTTATCCATTCTGGAAATTACATATACAAATTTACTGAATTTCAAAAATGAGAGAGATAAGAAATAATTATATTCAATGTACACATTGAATTACAAGCCATATACATGCTAACAGTAATTACACACAACGCGGGCGCGGTGATAATTTCTCGTAATTCTCCACAGTTTTTCATAATTTATAACTTTGAACATAACCTCTCTCCAGAAAGCACAACATATAAATAACCCATCATATTCGGCATATTCAATATTGATTTTCTCACACAGCAAATATCACTGATTTTATACACATGCAGACCAATACACATAATTATCCAGATGCGATCTTGCTATTCAACCAACTTTCTTCTCAGAGATAAAAACTACAGACCCGGAACACTCAGCCTCACAAAGCTATGCAACCAATAATGCGTAGTTTAGTTGAGTGCTTCCTTCACAGATGGACGTTCACAACGATCCTAGTGAGCAAACGTGGAACGACTGTTTGCACCCTAAAAACTACATAGTATGCAAGTTGACATCTTATAGGTTTTTTTGACGTTTTGTAGGTTTTTTAGATGATACCCGTGCCGGTACCACCTAAAGTAGCTACGCCACTGTGATTATGTAGTGATATTCCGAAACTCCCCATATCGACAAGTGTTACATAATTAATTCTGAGCTGCTTTCCAGTGACCCTGTTGAGTTACTCTGAGTAACTTAGTAGTGCTCACCAATACCCTTCATGCATTGCCACTCGAAAGCAGCTCTGAGGGATATCGGTCAACGCCAGATAGTCAAATCCTTATTTTCTTGTCGTTTTTTGTACGCTACAGATTATTTGGTACTTGCTAACAACTCTTTTATTTGGAAAAGTTCTTTGCATATAATATATACTAGCAAAATGTCTGCTAATGATTATGACTACATTTCAAGTCCGCTAGGAATAAAATAAGATAAACAGTTTTTGACTATGTTAATCATCTCTACTTTTTAGAACTTGAAATACCATAGGATTTTAAAGGGCAATAAAATAGCCATACAATTAAATCAGGATGTGTGGCAGTATATGACCGAATTGATACAGGTTCGATTGCCTAAATCAAAAGTTAGTAATCAGAAAAATGTACAACTATTGCATGAAGTCATGAAATGTACTCAACAGTTGTAGTCACCGTTCTTGGCGGTTACGTCATTAACGCCATATGAAATAAGTAAACAGATCGAGTCTCCGTACCATGGGCGGATCTTAATTTTCCTAACTGAGGGAAGCCGATTTAAAACTATTTACTAATCGTAATTCTCAAAAATCTTTCAATCTAGTACGTAAACATGGGTAGAGTATGACACGCCACTTGATGTTTCTCAAAGTTGAAATAAAAAATACATACTGATTTTACAATATAATACAAAATAACACATCTATTTGCTAACTTTGCACGACGATGCCAAGTAAGTTGTCACTCTGGCAAGTACGATTGAAGGGCACTCATATCCAATGAAAAAGATTTCGAGACGGAGACACACAACTAAAAAACGTATGCCTTTGAGCTTACCGAACAAACGTTCACACACAGGGGAAGATTGCAGGTGTATGTATGAGGAAGATGGAGATATATAAAGAGATACTGGTAGTCTTACTTTGACCCGCCACGAACGGTGACTACAACTATACTCGATGCAGTGTTCGTGAATACAAACATAAGCTAACACTTCAAAAATCCAGAGAGTAATACATTCATTTGGTTATATATTTTTATAATTTTTTTTTGCTGTTTGGGTGAGCTGTAGTCATTACTAATTTTTATGACAGGTTCTGCGCATACTTAACCTGTATTTGAATGACGTTACACTGATGACCGACAATGAACCAGAAGCACGTGTCTATATCACTTTTACAGCTAAAATTACAGCTTCTGGAAAGGACAACGCAGCATGTTCTATGGACTTACCTCGTATTCAATAAGTCACAGATGTACTAAAATAATTTTGTAATAAACATTTTTTTATATCTGAACTTCGTACATTTTATTGTGACATTTCTCAGTCACTTAAAAGTATAATCCAAATTTGTGAACAACAGCTCTGAATACGGTCCTGAAATTCATTATTACCAACTTTACAGACATATACAAAGATGTCGCTTTTGCGATCAGCTGCGTACCTCAGTAGACGTCAAAATGTAATGGATACTCGTGAAAAATATTGTACGTGGCGCCCATAATAGTTAGTGGATCGGCAAAAGCTATTTCACAATATCGATTACATCCGATTTCACGAGTATCCATCATATTTTGACGTCTACTGAGATAGCTATCTTTGTATTAGTCTGTAACCGTTAGCAATAATAAAAGAGTAGCAAGTACAAAATGAATCTGTAGCGTACAAAAAATCAAAACAATATACGGCTCACGGCTCTGTCCACCTGGCCTTGACGGTTCTATCAGAATTATGTGTCATTTAATTCTGCAGTAATGTATTCGTGAAAGACATATTGCGTCATGCTGTATTTAATTAATATAAGGCAATAAAGATAAGTCTGGCAACGACGAGATGTCGATTTCTGTCATTTTCTTGTCAGACGTGTCACTACTTATAAACTTATATGTCTTATCACGAGTTGTCAAGGAACAAGTAGTAAATAAGAAAAAAATAAGGAAAAATCCAAATTAAAGTTTGGGTCAAGTTTCAAATTGTGTCCAAGGATTGTTTAACAAAAATTTTGGAATTTCTGAATCCAGATAACTCATTCGAAAATTGTATACAACAAATATTCAAAATCGGAACGTATGTAATTTTAAATAAGATCTCCGTACAGCTCCAGGCACAAGAGAAAGTTTTCAGTGAAATTATAGATATGGCGTTAACAAGCGCTTTACAACAAAGTCGGACGATATTAAGAAATGTAGGGCAGAATTATTTGAAAAATAATGTACGGATATTTTCTGTTAGCCCTCCAGTGCCAAACAAAAAGGAGTAAGTAATGTTCAGATTAATTATATAACTCCAAATCCTTAAATCATATAAGTACTTTATAATAAATCCAACATCAGAACGTTTCCAAATATCTCTGTACAAAATCTTTGGATCAAAACACTAGCTTTTGACACAAGTTAGTCCAAGGTTTCATCAAAAATGATTTAAAAGATCCAATAAACAATAGAAAACGTCACCTCAAACTTTTAAAATGTTATATAATAATGAATGAATGTATTCTTTAGAAGATTCCAAAACATAGCATCAGATCAGTACTTGAAAATAAGAATATTATCAACACAAAATATAATATAACAAAGGTTATACAGGGTGTTTTAAATTCGACCCTCACTGTTGCGATTCTCGGAAACTGTAAGAGATACAAAGTGGCTTATATGGGGGCAATGTTACATATTAGGTAAGTAACAAAATGCTACTTAGAAAGTTTCAAAATTCTAAGTACTTCTGGAGAGAGACAGAAAACACTGAATTTCCCCAAAATTGTGTTAATCGTTTCCTGACTTTATTTGTATAGTGAGATTTCAGAATAACTTGCACATTTAACATTGCCACTTTTTTTTCTCTACAAGATTGCATGATTAGCATTCCAATACGATGTTTTCGCTCTTCTTCCTCCAGCATCAACATTATTTTGTCTTAGGATAGAAGAATAGAAAAGGATTTAATTAGCTTTAAGCTACTTCAAACAACAATCGCCATGGTATATTTATGAAAAATATGTTAAATTTAGTGGTCATCACATCAAACCAAAATAGTCTCTCGAAAGTCTCTTTTTGAAAATTGTTTTTACATTAATAGGCAGATTGTTGTACATCTTTAGATCTTTAAAAAACACTAACTTTTCTAAACCTTTGAATTTAAATCTTTGTATGTGGATTTTTTTTTTTTGATCTAATATAACCATGTAGTTCACATCTTTTTCTTAGAAAGTGTCCAGGATAAGGTGTAGCCTGATAATTAATATTTTTATATAAAAAGAATTAAAATTCCCTCTTGAATAATTTGGTGTACTTATGTTTAAAAATTTCAATGCCTTTAGCATATCCTGTATAGGATATACCTGCTGCAATTTAACAAAATCAGCATGCCTTTATTTATTTAATAGAATTTGTAACCTTTCCTTTTTCCCATTTGTGCATGTAATCAAAAGTGATGCACAATAAGTAAAATCAGAAAAAAATATTATGTTGTAGTCTACCCATCTGCACCAGGGACTTAAGATTGTTACAAATACTATGAAAATACCTGATCTTTTTGTCTAATTTCTGACACATGTTTGTTGAAGGTTAGTTAGATGCCATATTAGATGTTTGCACAGATAGAGTTTTTAATTCTGATTCCAAAAATGTAAATATGTCATACATTGGCATTTCCAAATTTTAGTTAATTAAAAAAAACAGAATTTCCTAGGTAGATCTTGAAATTATCAGATTGTCATTTGTTTCACATACCACATTTATCTTCAAATCACTTTTATTTTTTCCTGACTTTATTTGAGATGAGATTTCAACATAAATTGCATGTTGTCGTTACCAATTCTCTACAAGATGTTGTAGACAAATTTTCAATATGACATTTTTATTCTTCCATCTTACATCACCATTTTTTTTCATATGGACCCTATATAATGGAATTTTGTACATTTAAATGCACCTTTCAATCATAAATTCAGGAATGTATTTCATTAGTTGGCCATGAATTTGTTGTTGGATGAAAATTATCAGGAGATAAATAAGGTATGGTAAAACCTGGACACAACATGAAAATTGATGGTAATAACAATAATAATCATAAATAAAGAGAGATAAATCATAGCAGATGTTCAAAATGTCTGTTGTTGTGTAAGCAAAGCCTGACCCTTCTCTGTACATTATTCACTGCTTGATTTATTTCTCTTCATCTGAGTCTGCTAAACTCAGTTGCTATGTTCAATTTGAGGTCTGGTCTGATACACGAAATGCATGAAATCTGATAATTTCAAGGCCTACCTAGGTAATTATGTTTTTCTGACATAACTAAGGTTTGGCAATGGCAATGTAAGACATATGACACATTTTTGAAATCAGTATTAAAAACTCTATTCATCTGCACAAAAATCCAATACGGCGCCCATAAGAAAAAATAAAGTTGATGCTGGACGACAAATGACAAAACATCATATCGAAATTCCAATTATGCCATTTTGAAGAAGAGAAAAGTGGCTATGTTGATGTGCAATTAATTTTGACTACAAATAATGTCAGGAAAAAATTTAAAAAGATTTTGGGAAAATTCGTTTTTTTTTTCGTCTCTCCCCGAAACTTTCAAAGCAGCATTTTGTTAACTCTTACAGTTTCCGAGATCCCAATGGTGAGGGTCGAACTTGAAATACCCAGTATGTATTACTACTGTATGTACTAGTCCAGAAAATAAGCCCATCTAAGCCCTGATTCAAAGTTTGTATAATATATAATTTTTAGATTTCATTCATTCATGTACCTAGCAACTACCCAAATTCTATAACAAATTGGACTTAATCTTTGACATAATTGTGTGACCAGTCAAAGAATTAATCTAAATAAACATCAAGAAATTTTGTATTGCCTACCAGTAAACTGAAACTGTCTGAAGCTGAATGTTGTAGGCTTTCATTCTGTTATGAACTTTCATACTTTAATTTTAGCTTCATTAAGTAGCAACCTGTTGTTTAAAAACCATGTTTGTGTTCTAAAAAAAAAACGCGCTCCCGAAACTGCGAGATCAACAGCCCCTTCTAATCAGTAAATTAGTGTTATCAGCAAAGTCACACATTCACATATAATGATTAATATGGGTAAAAAATACTACCCTGAGCAATTCCTGTAGACTTAAAAAGTCTCTCAACCATTCTTAGTTATTTTGACTTAAAGTTGTCCATTGGTTAAGAATGATATGAACCACTAAAATGTATGGCCCCTTATTCCATATGCCTCGAATTTGTTCAGTTCAAAGTGTGGTTCAACACTATCATATGCCTTTGACACGTGCAAACAAATGCCTATTGTGAGGTTCCGTTTTCCAATACTTCAGAGTTTTTTAATATGCACAATTAAATAATTTTTCCAACTACGAGATTCAATAAAAAAACTTACACAGCACAATGTTTTGTATCTCTTGATAGAGACGATGATCATTGACCATCATAAATGTAATTTTACTTACAACAGGACCAATGTTTGGCTAGTTAGTCTGGTTTTATACACTAAAAATCAAATACCACTGTCGTCGTAATGTGTACGAGAGAAAGAAGCGCGAGAAGCGTGCAATACGTGTGTTAGCAAGAGATAGAACCACCTAGTTGTCTAGCAACCTGACTGACAAGACCACGGACGCCATCGGCGCACTCTTTCTAACATGCATATTGCACACTTCTCGCGCTTCTCTCTCGTACACATTACGACGTCAGTCAAATTTCAACCTCACCATATATAGTTGAGAAGTTTTAAAAGAAAATGTATTTAAAAATTATTTAATGATGTACTTCCCATGTTTTTTATTATAGTTGGAATTGATTTCTTGCAAGTTGTGTAATAAATATATATTTGAAAATTGTTTGAATGAATATTCTGTAGAACATTAACAATAATTATATGGATAACCATCTACTGTTTGAGTCCTACAAGGACCTATCTGAGAAACATTCTCCAAAAAAGTTGTGTTATGAATTTCATAAACTTTGTTTTTTGCAGAGTGCAAGTAACATTCATAAAGGCTAATGGAGAGAAAATAAAAGCCAAAGGCAAAGTGGGTGATTCACTTTTGGATGTTGTGGTGAATAATAACATTGACCTAGATGGATTTGGAGCTTGTGAGGGAACATTAACATGCTCCACATGTCACTTGATATTTAAAAAAGAAGACTATGATGCCTTGCCTGAGAAATTGACAGATGAAGAGCTTGATATGTTAGACTTAGCATATGATCTAACAGATACATCTAGGTTAGGTTGTCAAATTATACTTAGTGAAAAATTAGATGGTCTTGAAGTTAAAGTTCCAGTTACAATCAATGATGCACGTAGTTGACTCCATATTTTAATAGACAATTATTCAAATAATAAAAATTATTTTTTATATGAATTTAAATTAGATCAGAAATAAGCAGAACTTAGTGTGCAATGAATAGTAGAAGACTGAAATTTTGCAACACTTTGGTATTAAGTTTATGCTCTTTGTTGATAGAGATATTTCAACAATACATTAACAGTTCATATTTAATCACATTTTTTTGTTCAAACTTTTTCAGTAATAGTTGGAATAGATAATTTATTTATTTAATAAATGAGGATTGTTTTTTGTGAATTAAAAAAAAATATATATATATATAACTTACAGATGAACGTCTGAAGATGCTGCTTCATCTGTTCAATGTATTTTACCAAAAGTATTGGATTCTACACATTCTAATATAATTGGATGAGCTTCACCATAAGTTGTATAATATTAAAGTAAATGCAAAATGTCAGTTATTAGCTACTCCGTAACTTGCAAAAATAGCCTAATTTATGAATATCTGTGGAAAATTTCGATGACGTGTGAATAATATTACCTTAATTTTATACTACATAGCTGTTTATATTGTTTATTATGAATAATAATAATAATAATGTTACTCATAAAGCAGAAACAATTTATTTCATTTAAAAAACGTAACAAAACATTCCATTACTTACACGCAAAGAGAAACTAGGTCATCAACTTCATTGAATAAACGTTGGATAATGATTAACTACAATGTGAGAATTGGAAATACAAAAAAAAGTGTATAATATATTTATAATCTCTCCTTTTTTGCGCAATGAACAATCACTTCAGGATTTTTCCTTCTGCTCCCAGAGGGTCCCGCCCTTTGATATTCTGAATCCCATCCATAGGTCGTCTTGTTCCATTGCTCCTGGATTTTGAAAAACAAATGTCTCTTAAGTCCCCTACCTACATAGTTCTAGAAAGTGCAGCAGTTACTCCAACACATAACAGAAACTCTCTACTCGCACTTACAATCTCCCGAGTGAGTAGTTGCTTAATTGATTAATTGTTCCTACCTTATTCAAAAGTATTTAAAAAATGTCAAAACAAGCACGTCTTTCCGACCGAGTAATTCTGACGCTCGTTTGTACCCAACCTGCAGGGTAGGCATTTGGCGCCTTTGTTTTGGCACGGCGTGAATGGCATCTAAATAGGGTACAGTTTGATGTTTAAAATTTCATTATTTATATATACATATATATTTCTCAATGATTTTCTGTAGGTTGAACAGTAATTCATCAATATTTGTTCAAGATCAAGTTATTTGTTTGTTGTAGATTTATTTAGCACTAATACTACAATATCAATGTTACACACGTGATATTTCATGTCTTCAAGTCTAAATATTTTTATACATTTGACTACTATTTCCCTTCGAACATTTTCAAACCGGCACACATTCTTAATTTATTAAATTCGTACAATCCTTTTTGAAATACTGATTTGTTTGTTCTATTGCTACTACAATTTTGTAAATGAAAGTATATACTTCCTCTAGTAGAATAACTATGGTTCTCATTGTTCAATTCAATAAATTTCTCTAAATGATTTTTTAAATTGAATATGAAAATTAAAACAAAGTAGGTTATGAAATTTTTGATACTTAACCACTGTATTTTTGTAAATAAAATTTATGCTAGTATATTTATTTTGTAATATTTGTAATTTTAAAAATACAGTTTCATTTGCTGTGAACGAAGTAATTAAACAATATAACAAATGAGGAAGAATGATAGTGTTGTACACAATTTTTTTAGAATAAACACACTATGCAAATTCTATAAAAGAAATTTATCTTTTTGAAAACCTTTCAAATAATATATTCATATTATTAACATTAATTACTATCTATGTATACGCCCAAACATTTAAATGATTTGATTAACTGTATTTTCATCTATGATCATATGTTTTGTTTGTGTATAATTTGAGTTTATTCACATTCAACCAAGTAATTATGTTTTTCATATCATTATTTACCAACTCTATTGCAGTTTTAATGCCTCTACTCGATTTATACATATATGTTAATGTATCAGCAAATATTTGAATCTTGTAATGGACCTAATTTGCCACCATGTTGCAGACTTACCCAAATGCTTTTAATGCTTGGTAGTGTATTTTGTTCTTTGACTTCTATTGATTAAATAATTTTATAATATTTATGTTGAACAACACCAAACTTTCAAATCCATAATAATGCAGTTTCGTTAAGAATTTCTCCCTGACACTAGTCTCAATTGCCCTCTTAATCCCAGAACACTGTTACTGTAAACCTTTTTCCATCCATATTTCACGTCCATTCTTCTATTACCATTTGAATTGCTGTTTCAGGTGAATATTCTGCTCTAGATTCTTGGTTTAAATTTTGTCAATATTTTGTTTTCTTCAATGAGTTGTTTATATGTGATTCCTTCTAAGAGCTTCTCGATTAATTGGCCTCATGTTTGTATATAAGTCAGAATTTTGAACTTTTGGAACAGAAGTAATCATAGAACATTGGAAGGTTCAGTGTATGGCAAAGGAAATTCACCATACACTAAACTAGCGTTAATAATGTCTCTCCAATAATGTTGAAACATTATTTTAGAACCAGTTTCGAAAGACGTTCACTAGGGATTTCCATTTGATTTTCATCATGAAACAGCTTTTGTTGGATTGCTGTTTGAAGAATTATAAATAACTTGCATATTACATAGGTTGATTGATTCCACTATCGCATATATAATAAGCTGTCATTCATTCTGCAATATTGGTTCTGTTACTATACCATCTTCAAAGCACATTCTGGATAATTCATTGCTTTTACTGGGAGATAATAAGCTGTCATTCATTCTGCAATATTGGTTCTGTTACTATACCATCTTCAAAGCACATTCTGGATAATTCATTGCTTTTACTGGGAGATACAATATTTTTTAGTGTTTTCCACATAAGTTCACTGCAATTTGTATTGCTATCGATTTTGATTTCATATTTCACTTTTCATTCCTAAGATCTGTTAAACACTTGTTTCTTGACTTCTTATATTGTATCCAATCTTCCTCAGTATGAGTGATCATAAACTTTTTATAGTCATTATCACGACCGTGTCAATTTAGACTCGAAATATTTGGGAAAACCTTTTTCCATGGATGTACCACTTTCCTAATTCGTGATTCTCTCATGCAGTTCTTCTTATTATCCATGATTTTTGGGAAGTAAGTATCAGTATCACTACAAAATTCAGTAGTATTGACTTGTATGGGTCACTCTACTAACTTTTCAAAGTGACTAATTGCAATTTCTCTTGATTCCGTCACAAACATATTTTTTCCACCTCAAAAGATATCTACGAATGGTCGCTCATTTTTTGAGTATACAAAACCTTAATACTCAAATTTGTTCATAGGTTATTATTAAATCTATCTTAGTTCGTGAATAGTTTGTAATCATTGTGTAGTCACCAACTTTTTGCCATAAACCATGAAAGATCAGCACGGATAACCTGGTTCACGACAGGCTGCAGAGTGCGGTGGAGGACGTATTGGAGTCGGCGGATCGGTGGTTGATCAAAATTAAATTGTGAATTCAGACCAGCCAAAACCATTTCAGTATACAAAACCGATCAAAATTATTTTTGGAGTTACAAAATTATTCGAGTGGTCAAAGCAATAATGCTTAAGCTATTTCAAATGATTTACTTCTTTTCTTTGCTCTATTTCTTCCTTCCTTTCTTTCCCTTTACCTTTAAACACGTTTGGTATCTGGGTAGCCAGACCTGACGGACTAACAGACCGACGAGACTTTTACTAAGAGCAAAGGTCCACCGGACCGCTCTGACGAATAGTAGATCAGCACCGATTTACATTTTTTACATAAAAATCTTCATCAAATTTCGAAATATCGTCTAACATTACAGCAAAATGTCACATTACATTAGCCAATTGTCAACACCGTTCTAGCATAAATAAGCCAAATCTGTAATGTTCTTGGTTAACGTATTCTCGCGTAGTAGCTAGCCAAAAGTATTATATATTTTTATAGAATACTGCTATTGTTGATTCGTCCATATCTGTTCAATCCTGTATGAGCACTCAATCGCCGCTTCTATTCGCTTATCGACCGAGACATTTATGTTCCGTTGACCAATATAAGCGCACGAATTTGAACGTCACGCTTTGCACCTCAAACGACACGGTTTGATTAGCGACAGGCAGTATGGTTTTCGGTACCAGTAATCCACAGGGGACCTCCTAGCTTACGTCACGCAATTGTAGAGTAAACTCATCCGTCTTATGGTGAGGCTCATCTTGGTATCACGAAAGCGTTCGATCAGCTGTGGCCTCTTATTCAAAGTTCAATCCTATGGCCTCCCGGAGAAGTTTTGCAGATCAGTGACTCTCTGGCCGCAAGATATCCATCGTAATTGAGGGTTTCTCCTGTTAATCCCACACTGTCTACGCGGGCGTTTCTCAATGATCTGTCTTAGTTCTGACACTGTTCGTCTTACAACGATCTCATTTCCTGTACGATCAATCCAATCCACAGCTTTGCTGGTGACAGCACTCTACATGTAGGGATTCAGAGCGAAAAGCCGATGACTGCTTGGAGACGCAACAATCTTGTATAGTTTAATGCTTCCAAAACACATTACTGTACCTCGACGAACAAAAAGCTTTTCCCAGTTCTACTAACCTTAGGCAGTTCAAAAATCGGATCAACGATATTTCTTTGGGATCCCCTTAGCAGCCGCGGTGTCCTGGCATTTAGGCTTTTGCCTTATTTTTCAAAAAGAATTGTTGAAGGCGCAATATCAGCGAGAAGTAATTTGATTTAAATTTAAAATACTACCCCGGTAATTAACAGAAGCAATTAGCAGAGCAGAGCAAAAATGTCTGAAGAGACGTACCGATACGGCGCTCAGTATGGAGACGGCCACGGTGTCAGATTTGGAGACGTAGACTATGCAACTCAGAGGAGAGACAGAAACCAGAATCGCTAAACACCCTAAAAGTTGACTGCAGGGACCTGAGCGAAGAGCATTCTGGGCTGCTGAAAGAATGCTCAGCTCCAAGGACTCAACTAATGGTACGAGACAAAACTATTGGGAATCTTACCACCGAAATTCAAAACTAGTAGAAAATAGGAACAGGAAACGAGGCCGTCAGGCTATGTCCTCGTCTGCATTCTCTTAGGACATGAGGGAAGAATCTGTGATTGTGATAGAATATATAAGTGCTTGAAGTAGCTTGAATCTGAGTATGAAACGCTTGAAATAATCCCTCTATCAATAAGCGCCTATTTTTTGAGTTACTTAAATAATCTAGAAATTGGTATCGTATATTTAGTATTAAAATCCATTTTTCATACATTTGTAAGTACAGTAAGTTCAATATACTGAATGTCAAATGTCTAGTATTGACTGTGTCAGTGTTTAATGATGATAATGTGGGTGTCAGTAGAATTCTATGTAGCCTTATACATCAATGACTGACAGTCAATAAATATGAATAGATCACATTAATGATAAATACTTAAAGATCACAATGACATTTGCTTATCTGTTGAAACGTATGCAAGTTTGCTTACATTTGTGCTTAAAGTGCTTCATTTACGTCACAGAACAAAAAAAAACAAATATATATTCTATTCAACACCAGGAAAATGGTGCAAATCAATATAGTATGTATCTTAATATGGATACCTCATATTTCTTAATCGGAATACTAAGGTACTATTTGACAGGATTTGAAATGTTATATAGCAAACAAAGGGTTTGGTATTACAGAGAAGTAAACTTACGTCTTGTATGCTGAGCTATTTATGATAGTGATTTAAGTGCAATTTCAGAGTCGTGAACTATTTTTGCTATGGTACCTTCATCTTCAGGTATAGTACTATATTTTTAGCTTTTTTTGTTATTATATACTTTCAGGTAATGTATGCAACTTTAGGTATATACAGTCAAATGAAAGGAACATTTAATAATAAACAGCAGATATTTTGTTTAGGTTCTAAGCAATATTAAGCTATGTTTTTATCTGAAAAAAATTTTGATTATATGGGCTCCTAGAAAAAACTTTACTTTTCTGCTACTGTAGGTATGATGTAGATCAGTTATTAATATTTGACTTACAGAAAACAGTTTCATTTGAATTTGCCATTATTATTTAAGAGTTATTTTGTTCCTGGAAAGTCCAGCATTACATTATTTATTACACGAACTTGTAAATACAGGGTGACTTCGAAGTTGAGTCATTTATTTTAACAGTGAGTAGATCTGATCAAAAGAAATGCTTTTTTCCTTTAACATTTTTCTGGTAAAATTAAAGTAACAAAGTTATAGCCCTTTAGAAGTTTGAGTACCGCCCTGTCTCAATAATAATATTATGTGCTCGTGTTTGGCAACAACGGATATAATCCGCCTTATCCGTTCATCGCATCGGAAACAAAAAAGCGAAAGAATTTGAAACGATGTTTTTACTATAATGTACAATTTTATTCAGTTGTTTTCCGTCAATGTGTCAGTCGGTAACGCGTGAGTGAATAGTGGTGTTTGTTGCGTGGCTTAAACGAAATAAAAAATGCACATGTTTACGAAAATGCTGAACTTGTGGACATGATTCTTATTTACGGGGGGGGGAGTCAATCGAGTGCAACCAACCCCTCGTGCCTTTGTTAATGTAGTACAAAGGGCTCGTGAATCAGGTAACTTAAGACCTCACAGGGGAGGGCATGCCGGTGCTCCAAGACCGCACGATCAAATACAGGTCCGCACTGAAATACTTGTCGGGAGGATACTTTATAAAACAAGGTAACATTTTTTTTAATTTTTATTTTTAATTTTACACACATATTTTGGTTTATCTTCCTTCTACAATCATTATCTGAAAATTAATGACTCAACTTCAAAGTCACCCTGTATAATGCGCAGTTCTTGAGAGAATAGTTTTGAACAACATATGTGTTTTTAAATAGTGGGAAAATAAGTCGTAATGACGAAGATTTAAAAAAGAAGTTTGTAGTTTTAAGTTTAAATATACGGTAAGTCCAGATGGACGAAATCGCGTAGAATAAAAGAATAATTTGATAAATATAATAAAGCGTGGGTGAGACATTGCTCTCCCACGCATTGTATCAAAAATTAAACCTGGCCGACCCGTTGCTTCTTTCGGAAACGCGACAATATAATAATAACATGATGATGCGTTCACATATCTTCAATAAATTATATTATTTGTAAATACGCCATTTTGGAATACTTTTAATTATTTTCGACTTGCCATATCAATAAATATGTATTTAGCTTTCCTTCAATTTTACCAAAATCCGTAAATATGCAAAATTCAATACTTCATATTATGTAGAGTGAACACCAATATCGTGTGCCAATAATTCCAACGGTTATCATACTATAAAGTGGTGAATATTGTTTTTTTTTTATTTGTAGAAAGAAATACTTTAAGGTGATTTTTTCGTAGAAAAAACAAATTTCCACTTCAAAACATTTCTCAATATTACATACGTTTATGAGAACATTCCATTTTACGTTTAACAGCCTTAGTTTATTTAATCACACTTACGAGCCACTTGCCCCTGTGCGTGTCATACAAGCTGTTTTCTGGTTATTAGAAGGATTTGAGTAACGTTCAAACATTGTCTTTTGTACACATGTCATTTTTAAGTGGCCAATAACGAATTGGAACTAATAGAACAGGTCTGTTGCGTCCATTTCCATACATCTAAATATATATTAAAATGATAGTATCATGGTCGCACGGGCTACTTGGAAGTTGCATCAAAGATCTTCTGAATAAAGCGCAATAAAGACAACTTCACCATAAAATAATAGTTTTCTTGGAGATTTGCATTATATTTGTAACAGATTTTAGCTGGTTAGCTATAGAAACTGCGCGGAACAAAAACTTCTCAAAATATCTAGTAGTACATTCTCATACAAGACTCACCTGAATTTTTCTCTCTTCTACATCCAGTATGCTACTCAGCTGACTTGCCTGATGAAACAAATTATCCGGAGGACGATAGCTGTTGTCCTCACGATTTTGAATCCATAGACGCTCTCTCTCCGTTTCTCGCTGCCGGATTATCTCCTTAAGGCGTTCTGTTTCGTAATCGTACTTGGCCTGCATCAATTCCGTCTGGAACAATATTTGATGTAGAATTTAGATCCTGTCCACTGTTCTCACAAACAATGACCCTTTGCGTTGCTTTAACATTCACAAGCTTGAAGAATTCGAAATGACATCGACGTTAAAAGTATGCAGACCGATTACGGTTATCATCTTTGATATTCCATGAAATAAATGACTATATCGTAATTTCAACGCTTAGTCCGGGAATTGTTTTTATAATAATGTATGATATGCTGTAATATTTTATATTTGAAATCAGAATTAAAAGCTATTCGCCTATACAAAAATGACATACATAAGAAAAATCAAAGTTGAGATGGGGGATAATAGACGAGCTCGCAGAGATCAAAAAGTGGCAATATTAATGTGCAGTTCATTTTGGAATCCTATCTCAAAAAAATAAGGTATACTTAGAAACGTTTTTGGAAAAATGCGTTCCCTTTTCCGTATATATCTTGTATCTCCTGAGAAACTTTTCAAATTCATTTTATAAAATATATAAATACGCAACTTTGCCAACGACCCCTAACTCTTACCGTTTCGGAGATTACAATGGTGAAAATATGACAAATTTGTTTATCTAATAATTCTAGAACAAACTAGGCACATTCTATATTTTAAAAATTTCAAATAATTGTAGAAAAACAACGAATAAATATGGACAAAGAGAAATTATTTCCGGGATTAGTATAATATGCTTCTTCTTTTGAAGTGGCATATTAGAATATACCAAAAGGCCTACGGTGTTCCTTTTAAAAATAATCGTTTCTATTGTGATATCGGTATGAATCACCCTGTAGCTCGTAGGGAGCGGTATATTCCAAATAGGAAGCGTATAGTTCACAATTTTTGCAAATAACCTTTTTGATTATGTTCTATAGTAATTGTATGTATGTACATATGTCTAATTTGCAATTACGTCTAGTCAGTTACTATGTCATATTTACTCTTATGCACTTTTCGGCAAAAAACGAACGATTTTTTCAATAACTAGTTAGGAGTTACAACGTAATGGACATACCTATTAGTTCTCATTTTGAAGGTGTTTTCATCCCTTTCCCAGTTTCTCTATAGACATGAAACTTCGGAGTTTCATAAAAAAAGTTACCTACCTACCCACCCAGAATTTTTCATTTGCAGATGAGGGGCCTTTTCATTCACTCTAAAGAATATATAAATCCTCCTGTACAATTTCCTTTATAACAAGATTCACGTTCAAATAAGTTTTGTGACGTTTTTCGAAATAACATATCGCAACAGCAGATTCCAGATTTTTCAATGCAGATTCCATTCCACATATTTTCGAATTGCATACCTCACCTTGTGTTTGGAGTTATACAAAAATGACTGGATGATTAGAAAAACAAGTTTTGCCGGATTTCACAATCTTAGAAACCTTCAAATAAACGTTTGACTGTGTGTTAAAATATATCAACAAAGTTTGACTTATTTCTGAATTTTGTCTCCCTCAAGGAAATTTTTGATTGGATTAAAAATCACGAGAAACGAAAAAAAAATGTTGGTCAAGTTTGGTGGAGTTATAGATTTTTTGGTTATAATATTGGTACCATTAGACAGGTCTTTCAATTTTTTTTCAAAATCCAGTGATACTTTCCAAGTTATAGAAGGACCGATAATTAAATTAGTGTCTTTTTAACGGTTACTCTATCTCAACAGGACCGATTAACAAAAAAAAATAATATTCCGTTTGAAGTTTTTTCGCGATTACAGAACCTATTTGGCTTGACTGAAAAAATGAGCACCCTATTTGAATTTCGACGAATGTGTACGGCCAAACGATAGGTTTATAAAATTTGTAGTATAACAAACATTTGTCATATCTCTCAAGTGTTACTTTCAAGTATTGCGAACGACTAAATTATTACTCAAAAAAGCATCTGTGAACGTTTCAAAACAGTAATCCTAGTAGTTTTCCATATCCATATGAAATGTCAAATCATCGTGGAAGTCACTATATAAGTGGATAAAATAAAAAAAAAATAGAAAGAAAAATATCAAACATAGTTTAGTAGATATTATTTTTAAATAGATAAAATTTTTGACAGTATTTGTAATTAAAGGAAAACAATGAGTAATTTCATTTTAAATTAAGTCGTGAAAAAAATAAAATCCATTTTGGAAAAATTTGTTTTTTTTTGTCTGTCACCCTTGATAATACAGTTAATAGAAAAAAACATCAAATAGCTATACCTCCAGTGCTTTCTCTTCTTCTTGCAGCTGAAGCTTTAACTGTTCCATTTTGCTATTAAAATTGCTACGTAATTCCCTGAAACGACCCGCATACATTCTTTCAAATGTATCATCACAAGCAAATCTGGGACCAAATTGTCTCTCTTGATACAGTTGCGGATGATTTCGTACCTAGAATTCAAGATATGTATTTGAAGATACAGCCACCCTATATCTTACATTCCGTTATGTGTTATTTTTCCAATTAGCCAAAAAATTACCTTATCTTCAGATAATCCATCACAGGTGTCCAGAGGAGGCACATAATCTTCAATTTCAATTGGTCTCAATGAAGCGGTAAGAAAAAATGGATTTTCAGAACACAACCTCTTAGCTAGCACAACTGATCCTCTCTTCACAAAATCGACAAGTCCCTCTCCTGTAGATTTACCTCGCTTGTTTGCAAAAACGCAGCAGAATTCGATGTCTCCAAAGACGGAAAATGCCAAATGGAGATACTCGTTCGTTACAAAAGGTGATAAATTTTTCACCACAATGCTGGCGAATGGGGAGAATGAGATATAAATCTTCCTTTCCTTCAACATGGTACCATGTAGCTCGCTTTTAGCCCTCAAAGCATTGTAATAGTAGTCCATTTGAACCAAGGCAAAAGTTTTGTTATTTTGGAGGAAGATGTTTCCTATCTCTCCATATGGCTGGAAGAGAAAAGGAAAGGCTGTAGACAAGCTGGGTACATTATCTACTTTTGTTTCATATGATCCCTTCATTAGTAAAATTGTTTATAGTAGTCATCATAGGCGGTTACGTCATAAACGACATATGAAATAAGAAAACAGATCGAGTCTCTGTACCATGGGCGGATCTTGAGCGCAGAGCGTAATATGTTGTCCTTTACTTCTCATATTGTAGAAAGTATTCCTAATTTCTGTTTTCACGCCATCACTTACATCTCGGTCTTGCATTTTTTGATTTTGTGAGTTCCCCCAAGCCTATGGACAACCTTTATTATTCGCGCTGAACACTGCGCAGACTAATTTTCAGCGCATCTGCTACTCTCTTCAGTACGCATAAAGTGGCTAACAGAGGATCGCTGTTTTCACTCTCTTCCTGGAAATACTCTAATAAATTTAGCACTAGTTGTCGGCCTTCTCCATTGATCGTATTTTCGGACATTGTACAATTTTATATTGAAGATTGATATCAGGATAACCCAAATTGCATACCGATCTCAAGTAAATTGTCACCCTGACAAATATGATTGAAGGGCACTCATACGTAACGACAAAGTTTTCCAGATGGAGACACACAACTAAAAAACATATATCTTTGAGCTTACCGAACAAACGTGTGATACTGGTAGTCTTACTTTGACCCGCCAAGAACAATGACGACAACTTTAGTCAAGTATGAGTTAACTGTCCATGTATAGGGTGGTCTGAGAAAAATTCAAGCTTTTATTTGGTATAAGTTGTAGTCACCATTCTTGTTGGGTCAAAGTAAGACTACCAGTCCCCTTTAAATATCTCCATCTCCCTCATACATATACAGAAAAGTTACGTTGATGACGTAACCGCCAAGAACAGTGACTTTAACTATGTGAAAATTAGAGTTTCAGTCATTTCAAAGTGGAGGCTATCAAAAACGTCGGTTTTTTGTTTTGCCAATTATTCACTCGAATAGATTATAATTATTATGATTTTAGTTAGCTCAAGTCTTTAGTTGATAAGATAAAATATTATCGTACTGTCATTGTGCATTGTGCTAAAATTTTGATGCTGTATACAAAATACATTGGATACAGTATTATGTCCAATATAACTAGTTATAAACTAAATGTATTTGTATAACTAATTTTTCAAAGTTTTCAGTTTTTTTCACCATTCCTATAAAGTTCCTATTTTAGAGATACTCTCTTCTTAGATTCTTAGATGTCGACATCAAAATAAGTGAGTTGGAAAAAAGAAAAAGGTTAAAAATTAATACAAGTTGTAGAGAGATGATTGTTTATTATATAAATGAATATAAAGGGTTGTCCAATAGGGACGCAGGAAAGTAAACGTCAATTTGACATAGACGCCATCTTTGTTTTCTGTCACCGACATGTCATTTTGTTAGATAAATGTTTACCATTGATCGCTATGGAGTCGTATTCGATTGAAGACCGCATTAAAGTTATTCAAGAGCACTACAAAAATGGTGCAAAAATAAAAAACACGTTTCGCGCGCTTCGTGAACATTTCGGTCGCAACAACCGCCCAAACGGAACAACAATCGGTCGTCTGGTGCGTAAATTCGAGGCAACAGGTTCTGTGGCAAATCTGTCCGGCCAAGGAGCGTTCGCACACCGGAAAATATTGCTGTTGTGAAGGAGAGTGTGAGAGGCGATCCGAAACAATCAACAACGCGTTGATCCCAAGAATTGGGCATTTCGAGAACCAGTTTGCTCCGCATTCTCCACAAGGATTTGAATGTACACGCCTACAAGATCCAATTGACGCAAGAGCTGCGTCGGGCCGACCATTTTTCGCGCCAAACGTTCTCAGATTGGCTCCTTGAACACCGCCAAATTGATGCCAATTTTTCATCAAAAATTATGTTCAGCGACGAAGCGCATTTAACTTTGAATGGGACGGTAAAGAAGCAAAACTGCCGCATCTGGGCGAACGAAAATCCCCGTGAGTATCAAGAGCAGCCGACGCATCCTCAAAAAGTGACCGGGTGGTGTGCATTGTGGTCAAAAGGCATCATCGGACCTTACTTTTTCGAAAATGCGGCCGGGGACGCCGTTACCGTCAATTCTGAGCGATATCACGTGATGATAAAGGACTATTTTTTGCCGCAACTTGAAGGAATGGATATGGACGATGTTTATTTCCAACAAGACGGTGCAACATGCCACAAAACCAACGTCAATATCCATCGATTGCAGCCCTTCTTCGGTGATCGCGTGATTTCGCGCAGAGGAAATGTGCCATGGCCACCAAGATCGTGCGATTTGACTCCCTTGGACTTCTTTTTATGGGGATATTTGAAAAGCAAAGTCTACGTCAACAAACCAGCCACCCTCCAAGAACTCAAAAGCAACATCATTGCCGAGATAAATGCCATAGGACCGACCATGTTGCAAAATGTCATTGAAAATTTCGACCATCGCGTGGACGTCTGTAAATCCAGTCGTGGTGAACATTTGAGCGATATTATTTTTCATACATAAATGGTATAAATGAACCTTCAAAATAAAGTACCCAACTTGATGTGAATATCAATCTTTCTTGTTTCAATATGCGTTTACTTTCCTGTGTCCGTTTTGGACAACCCCATACATTTTAAATGTCTAATTTCCATTTTTGTAATGAATGCGCCAAAAAGCAATGCACCTGATAGAACTCAAGAAATTAATTTTGGCCCAAATTGCTGATACACAAGAGTTTTCAAAATTTTTTCTCAACTTCATGCTGATGCTGTTTCGAAAGGAATATGGGACTTTTTTGATCCCAGCGAAAATTGACATGAAATATAAAATTCATTATCAGGGGTGGATCTAGCATGATACACTGTGCTTCATGCCCTGAAACTCAACCGAGCCCCTTAAATCATGTTCTGGGACCGTAGAGTAGATAATATGTATGCTCCAAAAATCATGACATTCCCGCACAGCTTCACCAAGGCTCTTCAACTATAGATACGCCCCCTTTGTACTTCAGGCCCACATATCCTAGATCTGCCACTGTTCATTATCTAGGCACTTCGTGCACTGCATGAGGATATTTGGAATTCTCGATTTCAAATATTTCTGCCAAAAAATGCTAAACAGTATCGCAAAGACCTACTGCAAATGGAAAATGGAACTTTCAAGATCTTTCATTGATCTTAGGGCAAAAGCGATATCAGATTCATGGCATACACACCCAATTCACTAAAGAGATGAGGTTTTGTCAAAATTGCAGATATGCTAGAATGTTTGAAATTTCACAAACATTCTTTCAATATTTTGCATACAATTTACTACAGCCAAGCCAAAACCCTAAAAGTCGATGATGAATCTAATTAGTACCCACCTGTGTAGACACATAATTATTGTAAAAGAATGCATCTTTCCTACCTTTAGAAGCTCTTTGATATCATCTTGGGTAGCAGTCTTAGCTAGGTTGTGAATGTATAGCCTGTACCGTCCTAAAAACTTGTCGTTGTACTTGTTGGGCGGCAAATCTACAGCCGGTATTTGAATCTGACGAAGTTTATCAACAACGATTTCAAAATCTGATTTCCTGTGGCCTCTACTGAACCTCTGATTTTGATTTGGATGTTCTTGATGCTCTTTAGCATCAGGTTGAACGTTTGCAAACCCATCACCTTCAGTACTCATTTTAACGTGTTAGCAAATAAAAAATCCGATATGCTACGACGTAAAGGTAACTTTCGACTAATATTAAACGATCAAATTACACAGCGCAGAAACTTTATCCCAACCTGTTCCTGGAAAGAGTTGGATTTTGATAAATGGCTGATAACTGAAAATAGTGGAAACCACGATGCTCGCTAAAACAACCAATGCAATAGAAGCTTGGTGAAGTAGGCATAATGCACTACTATAGTAGGTCAAAAGTTTAAAAACCTGCTGGGAAAATTGCCGATCCTTCACTTAAGCCTACTTTTTCACGCATAGGCGTATGCAGCAGATAACAGAAGAGGATAGTTTCAAAAATGATGATGGATGATCCACAAAGTACATCTGTTTTACTATCTTTCATATTTGTCTTTATATTTGCATCTCGTTGACTTATCTATTCAGTCCTTCACGATATAATAATAATAATATTCTTTATTTTTCCATCGTATAGGTACGTACAATTCACACATACATGATGATGATATTGGGAGAACCTCAAGGGGCAGTTCACCTAGAGGTGTTCTTCCACTCAACCCTTGTCAGTAGTAGAATACAGAAATAGCCTAACCTAAAAGTAGCTAAAAAACACTTATAGAGATAGGGGGGATCCTTATCCTTTGTGAAATAAGCATATAAGCCCAATCTTTACTCCATGTTTAGCCAATTAAATTCCTCGTGCTCATACTTTTTAATCCCATTAATGAATCGAATGCATGAGTTCTGTACACGTTGAATACGATTAAGGATGTTTTGATCTAGACATGGATCGATACAGGTGCACAGTAGATAAATTGTGACAGTACTAGAGTATCGCACAACATTTTCTCAGTGTCTACTGATAATTATGATCTATGGGGATAAAGTAATTTTAGCGATGTGTATACTCTCTGTATGAATTTCGTTCCGTGATCCCTAAACCTCAGATCTCAGTTCCTGATGATCAATGATAAGCCCAGATTCTTTGCCTTTATTTACATCTATTTTAAGGTTTGATTCCAAAAATTGGCGATCAGATTTTTTAGCAAATACCACAGCCACAGACTTGCTAGGATTTAATAGAAGTGAATGCCTTGCAGAAATATCTGCCAGAGTAGCAAGATCTTGATTAATTTTTTGTTATTCACTGTTTTCCAGTCAGTAATCGAGAAAGAACGATATACCTGCGTGTTATCCGCATACATATGTGGTGATCTGGTTTTAATAAACTTGGTAAACTGACTAGTGTATAGTATGAAAAACAATGGTCCCAACACAGAACCTTGCGGCACACCCGATTTGATTGGCATGGATGCAGATTTTCGAGAACCAACCTTGACTACGATTTTCCAAGTGTTCCACAGTGTTAAATGATCTATCGTGTCAAAAGCCTTACTAAAGTCTAACAGCACAAGGACGATTGACTGATTCTGGTCTAACGACTGTATTATATAGTCTGTTATATGAAGCAGTGCAGTTTCACAGCTGAAGCCTGCTCGAAATCCCGACTGCTTAGACAGTCCGCATAAGATGTTTATTGCTGTTAAATCTGACAACTATTTAGGACTACTAGTTTTAGGGATCGGTGTAATATTCGCACTTTTTCCAGACAGAAGGGAATTTTGATGTTACTATTATCGAATTGCTAATGTTTGCTACGAAAGGCAAAATAAACGGACAATACAGCTTAATTAGGGATTTAGATATGTCATCAGAGCCAGAAGATATGTTTCTTATAGTCATGAGTGTTGACTCATCGATTAGACGGAAACGGAATTCATTTCGACGATCATGTTATTACTACTGTTTTCCGATGATCTGAGAATTCATATTAATACTCAGTAACATTAGAAGTATTACACTCAGAAAAAATAATTTATTCTACTTGTATTTTGGCAACATAATGACTATATTTAAGGCATGCTGTGGCAACAATGTCAACGTTTTATCTTTCTTTTTATTTACCTTTGTTAAAATCTTATCTCTTAGTTTTTGCGAAGAAAGCAGTTCCTGAGGGCTGAGTAGTACAGATATTTTCAGTTATTGCCCTTTTATTTACTAGTGTTAAGCATTACAAAATGCGTCGAGTTCGAAGACGTCCAAATAATTATCATCATGTTAGCGACTTTGATAGGGGTAGAGTTATTGCCTATCAAAATGTTGTTTTGTCCAATGGCGAAATTGGCCGCAGTGTTAATTGTACTGCAATGACGGTAATGCGTGTGTGTCGTGTGGATGAAAGAAGGTAGAGGAACACGAAGAAGGTCAACTGGTCTACCGAGGTGTACCACACAGCGTCAAGTCAGACGCTTCAGACAACTAGCCCTACGAGACCATTATGCTACTACGCGTCAGATCGCTGACCAATGGTGTGGAGAAGAACACTCTATCGCCGAGTTCGAGCCTTTGGCATTTTTCCATACCGTTCACGGTTAGTGCTTCCCCTGACTGCGGACCACTGTCGTCAACTTTTAAGCTGGAGCAAAGAACGGCAACATTGGATATTGGATTAGCTGTTGAGAGGCATGTACACAGGACTGTTGAAGTAATGGTTTGGGGGGCTATTGCCTATGGTAGCCGATCACCCCTTCTCTTTGTTCAAGGCAATATGACTGCTGCGCGTTATGTTGATTGTGTCCGACAAACCACTTTACTGCCGTATCTATATAGAGGGCCATCCGCACGTCCCTTTTCAGCAAGACAACGCACGTCACCATATTGCTCGTCGTACCAGGGAGTTTCTTCAAAAAGCAGGCGTTAATGTTTTGCCGTGATCACCGGATTTAAATCCCATCGAACATATGTGGGATATGATGGGGAGGAGACTATCCACTTTGCACCATCCGCCACAGACCCTGCCACAGCTAATCAACGAAGTTCAAGTTGCTTGGAATGATGTGCGACAACTAAACATCGATCATCTCATTTTGTCGATGCCTAGACGTATACAGGAGTGTATTCAGCTGCGAGGTCGCCCAACACATTATTTTATTTTCTTATTACTTGCCAATAAAATTTCGTAAGAATGTTATCGCTTCATTCTTGATGTAATATCACTGAGTACATATGGAAAACTACCAGGATTACGTTTTTGAAACCTGTATGCAAGTATTGCTCGAGATGCGATTTAAAGTAATAATTTAAACATTCTGAGATTTGGAATGTATGCATCATTTTTAAGTTAGAGTTTTCCAAAATGGACATGCGTATTCCTAAAAATTCATGCAGGGTGCTTATTTTTGGCTCCCAACTTAATAGGCTATGAAGTATCGTAATCGCGAAAAAATTTCGATCTTCAAATTGAGTCTTTGTGGTGTAAATCGAATAATCCTTTGCCCCCTATTATAAACAGAAATGTATTTAGTTTTTGCTAATAGGCAAGAGCATACCCAACGCAAAACGGAAAAAATTGTTGGTGGAAGTTCCACATATTATATCTACATAACTATGCTTGATATTTTTCTTTCTATTTGCATTTCATTTATATAGAGTCTTCCACGACGATTTGACAATTGATCAGGGTATGGGAAAGTACTTAGTTTATTTTTTTGAAAGACTCAAGTAAGCCAAATATGAACCCAGTTGTAAAATAAATTGTGCAGAAGGTTTTATTTATTCTTTAGAGTGAATGCAAAGGCCCCATTTCGAAATAAAGAATTCTGGGTAACCTATTTATTAAAATTCAAAGTTACAAGTCTATAGAAGCATTGAGAAAGAGATGAAAACACCTTCAAAATGGGTATGCCCAGTTCGTTGCAACAGTTAATTTGTCATTGTGATATCCTAAACGGTAAGAGAGGGGTCGGTTAAATGGTAGCAAAGTTGCGTATTTATAAATCTTATAAAATGCATTTGAAATGTTTTAACGTACCTAGTATTTCCCGAGACACACGGAAAAAGGAACCAATTTTGCCCAAAGTCGTTTCTAATTTTTGAGATAGGATTTCAAAATAAACTGCACATTGCCACTTTTAGATCAAGGTGGCTTAAATAGAACACTAATATGGTTTTTCCTCTTATGTCCCGTCTCAACTTTTATGGGTCTTATGTACATATTCCATTTTTGCATAGGCGATTAGCTTTTAATTTTATATATTAATTAATAATTATTTCAAATATCTTAGCATGGCATACATTATCAGAAAAAATGTTTTCTTCAGTAAACCTTGACATTATCATAGTCATTTATTTCATAGAATACCTATCAAAGATTCTAACATGTTACGCATTGATATAAAATTTTAGGTGCCTAACTTCATATAGTTGGTTTAAACTCATTTATATTATTTAAGGGTAACCATGAAGACATCGAAAATGGTGCCTATAATTTTCATAAAGTGGGAGCTGAAACATCAGATCAAAATTCTAACTATGCTACCGTGTAGAAGAGAAAAACTGGTTATGTTGTTATGTAATTTTCTTGAAATTTGTAGTCAATGGGATATTTGAAAAGTTTTGTTTCGTACTAAAGTCAGGAAAAATGAGAAAGACAGAAATTTACCTACCCAACTTGCCCCCATAAAGTTCTCCGCGACGTATATTTATCATGAGATGTGATATTTATCGACGGTTTAGCCCAAGTAATTATGAATGCATAATGTTACGGACCACAGTAAATACTGATCGTGTGACATTCGCTTTACCGTTTCCCAGATCACAAAGGCGAGGTTCGAATTTGAAACACACGTAACATATATATATATATATATATATATATATATGTCTTTTAACGAAATTAGGTTTGTATCTAACATAGATTTTAATTAACCGTATCATCTTCCCATCTAATATTTAACCCTTTACATGAATAATTTAATTTTTGTAAAAAATGGTCTATTCATTTAATTCTTGCCGAGCTAGGTAAAAGAGTACAGAGTAATTCTGTCTTCCTGAGAGTGATTGCAAAGGCCCCTCATCCGGGAATGAAAAAAATTGCTGGGTAATTTTTTTTATCAAGCATCCAAAAAAAAAATCACCAAAAATTCCTACCCAGTTCTGCAGATTGGTTGTTTTGGTCGAACTATCCAGCGGCGTAAACGCAGCAACAAAGTAGACATACATTGCTAAATGAAACAACCTACATGTTTTACTATATTCTGACAGACATGTTCAAAGGAAGAAATTTGGTATAACTGAGGATATAAGGATACTACAGTAATTGCTGAACAATTTCTCTTTGGCGGTATTTTTTTTCTCATAGTTTTTCAAATGTTTTGAAATATTCGAAATTTTGTCAATTAAAGGATTGTTTTATAGAATATGTAGAAGTGTATGAACCCTTAGTTTGTCATAAAGTGACTTTTAATACGAATTTAAAATATTTTCACCATTGTGATCATTGTGATGTTGGTAAGAGATACGATTCCACAATTTTGTCGGGCTTAGGGACGAGGGGGGCAGCTGCCCCGTTGCCCTTCTCTATATACGCATATGTTTTCACGAATTTGAACCCGTACGGAATCTGTCAGAAAATTGGCAAGAATGACAAGTTTGCATTCAAAATATTTTTATTGGAAAATAGGTTAGCCAAGTAGAAAATTACTTGTTCAACTTATTTTATAGTTTTCTCAAAACGATGTAAATTTGTAGTTAGTAATTGTTACTTTGTTTTTGTTCTCGAATTCAATGTTTGTAAGCGATCTATCATAACCTATATACCTATATTTAAAGTTCAAAGTTTTGCTGTGATATTTTGTAATTAAAACTGGTGATAATTGTTAAATAATTATGTTCCGGAAATGGGGAACTACTGCCGGTACTTCCCACATAGGTAAGTTACCTGTAACTTCATTCTAAGCATTCATCTATGAAATGTGTTATGTCCTAGGATTTCTTAGAAACTACTGCATACGAACTCATACTGCCAAAAATAAAACGAATGATCATGGAAAACGTAAAGCTCTGGGCCAACCTACACCTGAAACTCATCCTCATTTACTCAACCCAGACGAAGTAACACCTTTGATTACTAAAACAGAATATCAGAATCGTAGATGTCAACTCATAGAAAGCATAATGAAAAAAGCAATCAAAAGCAGTGAATACCAGAAGAACCATCTAGTAAGATAATATCCATAGTTTAAATCTGTATCTGTAATCCAAACCTAATTTTCAGGTGATTGTGCCAGGTGCCTCAAAACAATACATGTCTGACAAAATTCCATACTTCTTTCGCCAAAATACAGAATTCTTGTATCTAACAGGATGTCAAGAGCCTGATTGTTGTCTTGTGATCACAGTGGATGAGTCTTCCAGTGAGCCTTGTTCTATCCTCTTCACAAGAGACAAAGACGAACATGCAGAGGTGGGTTAGCTAATTATATTTTTGGCAATATTTTATTTTACCATGCTCACAGTTGTGGGATGGACCAAGAACACATCCAGAAGATGTAACTCCATTTTTTGGAATAGATAGAGGTCTTCCCATGACTGAATTTGAAGGATATCTTAGATCTTATGGAAGGGCCTTTAGAGACATAAACTTATGGTAGGTCACAGTGTATATGTACAATACAAAAATCTCTGATGATATTATAAAAATTATTTCCACAAATGTTTTTTCAAGAGTTTTCAAACCACTTAGGGTATAGCTGTTAGCCCTAGCCACAGTTTTTTTAACCTTGAAATGTTCCAGGTATGATTTTGTATCACCATTTCAAAAAAATATCCACAGCTCTATTTGCAATTTGATGAGTGATTTGAGCAATAAAAAATGGGAGAACCCCAGAAGCCTGATCCACAAACTTAGGCTTTATAAAAGTCCTGCTGAAATCACACTGATGCAGAAAGCTAGTGACATAACTGCAGCAGCATTTGTGGAAACAATCTCTTGCTCTAGACCAAATATAGCTGAAAATCAATTATTTGCAAAAATAGACTATGAGTGTAGGATGAGGGGAGCTGAATTTTTAGCATACCCACCTGTTGTAGCAGGGGGTAATAGAGCAAATATCATACACTACATTAACAACAATCAACTTGTCGAGGATGAAGAAATGGTTTTAATGGATGCAGGTAATGTATGTCATAATCATTAGTAATTTTTATAAAGATCTGCACATAGTCCACATAGTATCTTCACACCAGTTGGGAGAAATATTGTGATTCAGATTTGTTGCATAATCTTATTCTAATAGATCCTATTTTAACAAATCTACATGCAGCCGGGCCGAGAATTACGTCAAAAACTGTTTAGAAATTCCAAAACTTGTTTTTGTTTGCTCCGATCAAAGTATTTTTTGAATTCTTATGCCATTCTGACTAAATAAGGTGCTTAGAACTTTCCTCTAAACTTAATAGTTTTCAAGATATAAGTGATGGAATATTTAGAAAAGTACAAAATATGCAATTTTCAACCCTGAAAGACAATATGAGTAAAATAAAATAAGATACAATGTTGCCGATGTTTCTACATATCATTCAAACATCTATTAATGAAATCTCAAAGCATTTTAGTGGGTATTGTTTATGGATGTTTGAAGAATATTTAGGAAGATTGGCAACATTGAAGATTTTGTTGTTTCATATTGTTTTTTATATCTTTATTGTATTATATATATATATATATATAAAGAGAAAATAATCATGCGGAGAAATGAACATTTCTCCGCATGATTATTTTCTCTTTGTAGATCCTTTGGGCTTGAAGTACCACAGCAAGTGCCTATAACCGGCCGCGCGATTGTGGTTAGATGTCACCTTGAAAATTCGAGGTCTTCTAGCTATTTTATACTACAATGTGTAGGTTGGCTCTTGTTGTGCACTTCGTGTGTGATTTTTTCCCATCCATCTTTATTTCCTCAGGTTACACCCGTATCCGGATGTATGAGCATGTGTATCTACTTTTGTAGTTCATTTCGGGCCTGATGAAGCCAACCAGCAGAAATACGTATCGCTCGGGTTACCTATCCTATTTTCTGTTTTCTGCTCGAATCCACTTTCCTCCATTTTGCGGATTTTGCCCATTATTTTCCTATATTTTTATATATATATATATGTATTGAAAACTATCATATTCTAAGTTCTAAAGCTCCTTTTTTGTTCAGGCTGGCCTAAAAACCCGAACACACATTGACGAAAACTATATAAACAATTTTTTAAATCAGCTCAAACTCCAGGCCTGGCATTGTTAAATAAGATTATGCCTTAAAATCGGATGAGAATAACTTTTCGAGCGGATGCGAAGATTCTACCATGTCCAGAGCTAAATCTATGACAGAAAATATCCTAGCTTACCTGTTTATGACAATTAAGAGCATGAAACATTGTGATTCTCAAAACAAAATTATCTCTGCTGTGGGGTCACTTTCTGATGTGACAATTATACAGCATCAGGAGGGTGTTAGATGCACCATGTTTTCCCCATAACACAAATTCTCTCTGCTTTATCTGCATTGTGAGTCAGCTGCCCTTTGTGCCCTTAAAGGGTTCTAGACCTGCACATGTCTATAAGCAGTGTTGTACTATTTGGTTAATATATTAAACCAGATATACCCAATCCAAATAAATGAAACTGTCCATGCTTATACCACTATATACATATGTCCCTATCAACGGACGTCTTCAAATGCCAGTGTTGCCCCCTCAGGGATTGTTGCCGTAGGTTACTGGATTTTTTTTGTTTTGTTGAGTAATTTTGAGTATATGAAATTCTAGGTATAATCATAATTACAGGTGATATTGAAGGGTGGGTGACCTTTTCTTGGAAGGTGATGCCATTTTTAAAAATAAACAATTTTTGTAAAAGGAAAAACGAGCCTGTTTTTTTACTTTTAAAGAAATTGTGATCCCAGTTGGTAACATGGCTGTTACAATGGAAATTGTATGTGAACTTCCAAATACAGCTTAAGGTTGGGCATCTTCTTGGAAAATATGTTAATCAGTAGTTAGATATTAGCTTCTGGTGGCTCAATATTTTCAAAGCCTTGTCATAAACTCATTATATTCAATTCTCCAGGCTGTGAGTATCATGGGTATGCTAGTGATGTGACAAGAACATGGCCCATAAATGGAAAGTTTACCAGCCAACAAAGAGAAATCTATGAAGTTGTATACTGTGTACAGGAAGAGCTCATAGAGCTATGCCACAAATGTCCTACGCTTGATGCATTATTTGAGTCTATGTGTTATTTATTAGGAAAAAGATTGCAAGAGATTGGATTGATCAGCACACAGCCATCAAATTCTTATTTGATGAAGGTAATACTACAGTTTAATAGTAGTCTCATTCCACATAATATTCCTTTATTTATTTATTTTTAGGCAGCATATCAGTTGTGTCCACATCATGTTTCCCATTACTTAGGAATGGATATTCATGATACTCCTTCAATCACTAGGAATATCAAAATAGAACCAGGAATGGTCATTACCATAGAACCAGGTACTATTGAATCCAAACAGAAATATGATATTCCAAATTTAAGTTTGAATGTATGAACAAGACTTTGTACCAGTGCTCAAGAAAACAGACAGACAGAAATATTTGATAATATATGAGCTATGAAGCAAAAGTTTATTGTTTTATCATCTCTTATAACTTCTATCTAAATGAACACAACTTTATCATGGTCATGTACAAAAATATGAAAATATTAAAAACGTTTTTCAGGAGTGTACATAAGTAATAACAACAAATCATTACCTAAAGAATACCATGGAATTGGAATAAGAATAGAAGATGATGTGCTGATAACTGTCAATGGACCAGTGGTTCTCAGTAGAAAGTGTCCCAAGCATCCAGATGACATAGAAAAAATTGCAAGTGAAAACCAGCCCTGAGATGTAGAGGTGTGATGTACATATGTATTAATTTTGGTTTGATCTAAAAAAAAATTACAATTTTGGTATATGTCTCTTTAAATTATATAGAAACCAGGAGAAAATAATGTAACAGGCAAAGTGTCATACGGTTGATCAATTATTCTACTTGAAGACAGAGAGTCATTACTGTATTCCGGCATCCGAAAAGGGATCTGAAAGATACTAGCGTCATCTATCAGAATGCAATATGAATTTAGAAATCCACTTTGAAAAAAAGTTAAGAGGTTCTGCCACTGTATCATAGGTGGCGCCAAGATTTTAAATTCTTCTTTGGCCTCGCTAATGGCTATCTTAATTGAGCAGGTTTCTGACTGTCGTATGCGGAGGTACCACCCGGCGCATTTCATAGGCTGGGCCAGAATGTGTACATGCTTCTGGGGAAATTCTGTCCGATCCATCAGGCAATGCTGTGCTTTGACAAATCCGCCATATGAACACCAACAAACGGATTGCCATTTAGCTTATTGTAAATTAACTCAACTATGTTTGCTTATTTCTTGTACATGAGGGTGTAAATAGTCGGAAATCTGTTGTAAAGTTTCACTGTTATTTAGCTATTTGTGATGAACTTTTGAAAAGCTTGTGTGAGGGGGATAATAACATGTTTATTCTTTGAAACATCTGCTATTCTCCAAAATGATGATGAAAAACTCAATCTTTTGTCCAAAGATGGGCCCGATTTATGGATGAAGCCATTGAGGTGGGGTCCCCTAATAGAAGAATAACCAAAATATGAAGAATGTGTTCCTGGTGTTTTAGAAAAGGTAATGTCTTGAGAAACAAAATTTGTGGAACCAAACGTGTATGTTATAGGAGCTCTAGCAGATCCAACAGACAAGAATGATCCTGATTGAGATTTCTAGTTTCTAGTAAAAAATCTCGAATACTGCAATCCTCTTTTAATGTTGTCAGTTTGAGATTAACATTTCTCCATCCTCAGATACCCTGCGCATGCCCAATAGCTGGTACACTCCGATCATTGCGCCCCCACCCAGGCGTCATGTATTGGTGTTTTTTTTCTATTTCGCTGGTTCTCCTTAATTATAGGTTCCATTATCTTCAGGCGGAAATCGTTAATCAATGTCTGAAAGGGTGGATGAGCAGAAAAAGCTAGTGAATAAACAAACCACAAAAAGTCTAGAATTTCTTTGACTTATTGTGTGGTATGTAAAAATTAGTTAGTTGTTGAAACACTGTTTCTGTTGGGTCCTTACAATATTTTAATCTATACAGTGTGTCCGCAAAGTTGGGATTTTCCTTTACACGACGTGTAGATCTTAAGAAAATAAGCGGATTTTCTTAGTAGCAATGAATCATTTCCGAATAGGTGGATCGGATGTAATGGACCCGTAGCATGGCCTCCGCGATCAGACTTGACACAGTGTGATTTTTTTCTTTCTGGCTAAATCAAACGCTTGGTGTACAAAACTGGGGTGCACACGGTTGACGAATTATGGCTGATAATTGAGCAAGCTGCTGCATTCATTCGGGGAAGGGACTCCACTCTAAAAGCCTGCACCGATGCTTGGCTACGTTGAGTACGCACATGTGTTTTTGAATCCAACGGCGACAACTTCGAACAGTTATAAAATATGTTCACCAAGAAAAAGTGACACCGACATCATATTTTCGATCTCTTTTTTGTTATTTTTGTTACATGTGCTCCTCGGATTTTACGACAGACCTGTACTTGGAATTTCAATTCAACTGAAGTGTGTGAGTAATTTTTCATTTCTTTTTTTTTTTACTTGTTCGCTCACATTTCACCACACATTAGCTTTGTTATATCAAGCGTAGTTGTGCCTGAAAAGGAAAACTCCAACTTTGCGGAAATGAAAAAAATTATATAATTCAGATCCTTTATTTTCCATGACTTGTATCATGCAACGCAACTTCACTATTCAGTATAACAACTAAATAAATATACAAATGTCGATCCGGTATACATCAACAATACATGAGGAGCAGACTTGCAAAATGCATTTTGTCCAAATTTTCCATATTTGAGATACAGGTGGCGCTGCATTCCTATGATGAAATACTATCTTTTTTTAAACATTTGAACAGTCAAAATGTATTTAGTCCCCGTGTTATTGAGGGGAAAATTATACCTAGACAAACAAACTGATTTAAGTCCACTCACATGGTACTTTCAAAGTGCATTTTGTCCATAAACGTTGACAAAATGCATTTTGATGGGGTTTTTGTTTATTTTATCAGAATCTGTTGTTATAGTTCGGTGTTACCTTGGAGACTTTTTCAAGTTTTAATTGTTAAAACATTGAAGTAGTGTTGCTTTTGGATCAAAATGGAACAGTTAGAAGGGGAGCATATTGTTGGTGATAGTGTGGATAGGGGTAGTAGGAAAAGAAAAAGGAATACAACAAGCCGTGAGAGAAAAAAACAAATAAGGTATTTGTTAGGTTATAAGCCTAAAATATTTTATTATTTTCCGTTTCACTTTTAAGGTATTCCAATTTGGACATCAATCTAGACAATTTCAACGTAGTTTGTAATCATAAAAATTCTAATCTTGATTGCGAAGAATTATCGAAAGGAGCTATGCTGAAAATCCGCCAAACCTTTTTCGAGAGTCCTAACAAAATTACGCAGGACAACTTGCTTGCAAGCTACATGGAGATTAAGGAGCCAAAACGAAAACGAAGTCGCAAAGAAAATGGAAAGTCCCATAATTTTTCCGTAAATTATTTCGTAAGTATAACCATCTGAAATGTATTTTAAACTGTGACTTACTCTCGTTTTTTTTCAGATATTTTTTGAAGGTGATAAAAAACAAATTTGCCAGAAACTATTTAGAGCTATGTTCAGCGTGTCTCAAAGGCGAATAAACACAATATGTCAGAAAATAAAAATGGGATCAAGTCTTACTGAAAAAAGAGGAGGCGATAGAAAATCTCACAAATTTATCAACAAATTAAATGAGGTGAAAAAGTTTATAAGCAACCTGAAAGGGAAAGAAAGTCACTACAGCCGTTCTAAATCAAGAAGAATCTACTTGTCTGCCGAATACACCATTGCTAAACTTTGCAACTTCTATAATGAAAAAGTGACTAATGAAAAAAAAGTAAATTATAAATACTTTAGCAGGGTCTTCAGTAATCACTTCAACATAGGCTTTGGTAGCCCGGCTACAGATGTATGTAATTTTTGTGTTAAAACAGCAACGCAAATCGGTAATGCGAGGAATATTATCGATAAAGGCCAACTTGAGACCCAGTTAAAAGTTCACAAGGTTAGAGCATCTCAGTTCCATAAAATGATGAAAGAAGCATCTCCTAACTCAGTGTCTTTTTGTTTTGACTTGCAACAAGTGCAGGTTCTCCCAAAAGTTCCCATACAAGATGCTTTTTATGCACAGCAGCTGTCATTTTACTTTTTTTGCGTTACAGCCACAAACTGTAAAAACCCTGTTTTTTATTCATGGATGGAACACCAAGCTGGCAGGGGAGCGACAGAAATATCTTCCGCCCTGCTTGATTTTTTGAAAAAGACCAATTTTTCCCCGAATATAGACACTCTTCGGCTCTTCTCCGATGGATGCGGGGGGCAAAATAAAAATAGCTTTACCATCCACATGCTAATGTTATGGTTACACCGCTTTGCTCCAGAAACAATTAAAAAAATAGAAGTTATCTTCCCAGTGCGAGGACACTCTTATCTTCCGGCAGATAGAATTTTTGGGAGGGTGGAAAAGATTTTAAGACGACACGCGGTCATAAAAACACCTGAAAAATATTGGGAACTCTACAAACAAGTAGGTGAAATCAGAAAACTTGGAACTGATTGGTCATTGGTGAATATAAAAGAAGCTTCCATCTGTTTGAAAAAAGTGCTAGGAATTAGTTCAAGTAAAAGAATAATCATCAAACGGGGAAAGCCCTCAGGCGTTGTGGTGAAATCTGAATTGCTGTATCGAACGGATGATCCAGCGAAAAAATTCCAAACTTTGTTGAAACCTAAAAAGCGGTTGGATCAAATTGAACTTCCTAAAGTACGACTTGGACATGAAGTAAAGCAGAAAAAGCTTGATAGTCTAAAAAACCTACTTGTTTCATTGTCTGGTGACAAATGGTATGAAACAGACCCGCAGCTGAAATGGATGGCTGAAATATTTGAGAAAACTGTGGCAAACTGTAATGATGACGATGAAGAGCACGAAAATGACGAAGAAGCTTGTGGATGCGCTGAGAATGATGATAATGAATTCCTTTAAAAATAAAATTGTTTACTCCTAATATTATTGTAATACTTACAAATTTTGTTTTGTTGTTTCAATATACACCTTTTTTTAAATAAAACCAAATTTTTTATTATTGTTAACTTGACAATGACATTTAAATTGCATTTTGTCCACTAGAGACAATCAAACTGCATTCTGTCCAACAATTTTTTCAATTTTTTCAACTTGTTTTTCGACTTTCTTGTACCAAAACTTGTGATTGAGGTCGATACACCTGATAGCATTATATTATCCAGAACAAAATTTTCTGTCATGGTTAGCTTTTCTGTACTGGTTTTTTGCTTCTCCTGAAAATTGGTAAAAATGGACAAAATGCAATTTGCAAGTCTGCTCCTCACATATACTTAATAATTTATCAATCACATTTTATGCCACCATCAATTGCTGTTATCTGATGATCTACCAGTCATAATCAGAATCCTGATTAGGCACACCGCCAGGATATATTCCAGAAAGACAGGCAGTGCAGTGACCAACTTTGTGCGAGTTCTTAGACTTCAGGTCCGATCGTACCGCTTTTATTAGACCTTCCAGACTTAGGTACTCTAAACTGTCAGCACCTGAAACAGAATTGTTAACGAAAGTTTGTAGAACGAAAGCATCACTTAGGATATTACTGTTTATATAATTTCTAGTGAGCTGCGATTAAAGATTGTAGTGCCTAATCAATGAAAACGCCATGACACGTGTATTGAAATTCTTAAATCATGTTTAGACATCTGGAGGCTAATTCTTGAAATGAAAATAACTTTGTGATGGAATATTTGATGATTTGAAGAATTCAGGAACGTATTATCTTGACGAAAATGTATGCAATCCCAAAGTTGTTTGACAAACGTTAGAATTTGAAAAAATCGTTCCCCAGGGAAGACTACGGCGCCCACGTTCTCTCATTGGTTCTACCTTTCCTCTATACTCCAACCTCCACGAAAGCCTAAGGCCTAAACACCCATGGTGTACCGTAGAGCTATACACGGAGCTAGAGACAGTCTACAGGCAATACAAATTATCACTGCCTGTGTGTACCCAGGTGAAAACCATTTCAAAGCAGGACGACACTCCCCAATGAGCACTAGATGGGTACTGACCAAAATCGCTCATCTAGGATCATGGAGGTGTGGAAACCTTGCCTTGTGGAGAACTGCTGCGTCAGCGTTGCGAGGCAACACGGTAATTAGCTTCGCTATCCAGGCGGCTTCTATCCCTTTCTAACATACATGTGTCTATAAGCACTTCTCTCTCATGCACATTGAAGCCGTCAAACAAATTTGATTTTCGTGTATATAAATGCCATTGTCTATTCAGTCAGTCAGTATCACGTCTGAACCACAATACGGAGAGGCATAAAAATGTGTACACTTATTAACTAAGGAAGGTTACAGGAATGATTTTTATATGAACTTATCATCGATCTTTGACTGCATTAGTAAAATGACAGCCAAGATGCATGCTTGTGAAATTTGGGTACTTTATTAGTGGCGCCACTTACACGTTCCGCGGGTAAAACCGCGAAGCAGAAAGCTAGAAAACAATTTTCAGGTACATTACTTACCAACATGTTTTGCCAATTCCTTAGCATTCATTTTATTAGCAATGAGTTCTTCTCTGGTTGGGATATTGATTCCCATATAACAGGGATACAAAAGTGGAGGACTGGCCACCCTAATGTGAACCTCCTTTGCACCAGCGTTCTTCAGTAACTTGATAATTGGACCTATCGTGTTACCTCGTACAATAGAATCGTCGATTAATATGATCCTTTTGTTTTTTACGCTACCAACCAACGCTCCTGAAATACGAAGAAATGTTATTATGTTTCTTGAAATTATGTATCTTTATTTTCGCGCCATATAGCAACTGTTTTTTTATAAAATAATAAACCTTAAGGTAAGTATAGAAGTTGGAAAAACATTGACTGTTCTGCATTTCCAAACCTCGAAACACAGGATCAGTGTTACCGATGACTTTCCTGCTGTACGAAACGTGGAAAAGAAGTCTAGCAAACTCATCTAACAACGGCGGCATCATGTAGCAGAGCTCGAAGGAGCAGATCACCGAGCGACTGTTGATAAGGATGGTTTGAGACCGTCTGTCAGACAGTTGCATCTCATACCCGAGCGCTCATTCCTGCGATTCTTTTCTGCCACAATACTGAAAAGACAATAAAAGTGTCGTCGCACACTTTTCATTTGACAATCTTTCCCATCGAACTTTCGAGTGAATCGGTTTTTTGTATTTTTAAGGAAAATAATCATTTTAGTCTTGCTTTCCAGAATACATGCTTTTTTGTTAGTTATTGTGAATCATCAGGAAGGAAGTCAGCTGTCTGAAAAGTCTAGTGGCTAGAGGTTGAAAGTTGTTTTTATTTTGCAGTGTCCACTTTATTACTTACCGAACTTCTTAGCTACACTGAGCTGCCTCAACCTATTGCTGGGTTGGATGAAGGACCTTCCGACATATCTATTCTTGCAAAGCACCTCCGCGAACGAGATACCGCTCTGCCTGGAGAAGCCGTGCGCGGCGGCGTTGCCAGATTCTGGTACGGATCCCACAATATCCGCTTCCACGGGTGCTTCGATTGCGAGTTGCCTGCCGCATTGCATACGCACTGCGTACACCATCTGGCCTTCGAAAATACTGTCTGCTCTCGCGAAGTACACGTATTCGAAAATGCAAAATGCCTGAAAATAGAACAACATATGTGAGGATAAAAATATTGTACGTACAGTCATATCAAGAAAAATAAGGATGTAAGGAATGTCAAAAAACTATTCTAAAGTTTCCTCCATTATCTTTTATCAGTGCAGCAGTATTATTAAGTAAAAACCCCATATAATATCAACAAAACCGATAAAATGTCAACTTGCTGTCTAGATAGTCCCTAGTGTGCAAATAGTTCATTCCGCTGTTGTTCGCTACGAGCGCTGTGAGCGTCGCCAAAAGCGTCATCTATGGACAAATTACTCAACGACACGCTCAATGATCAGCTGCAAGTCAGTTTCCCCGCATGCTTTGTTGGTTGCAGAATGCCGAGATAGTCTGTAGATTATATCTCTGAGAAGATGTGACAAAGAAAACTGGTTGCGTAGCAGAGTATGGCAAAATCGCATATGGACGATTGTGTGTATTGGTTTGCATGTGTATAAAATCAGGGATATTTGCTATGTTAGAAAATTATTACCGAATATGGTGGCCAGTATATCTATTAGCTGTACCAGACGGGTTATTTGTGTTGTCCTCTCTGAAGAGTTATAAATTTCGATTTTCCCCGGTTTCAAAAACTTTGAGAAGCATTACAGACACATCATATACAAAACATTTTTGCAGTGCCTCACATTCAGGCGCTGATTTTTATTTTCTACTTGACATCGCAATATAAATTTCTATCAAATCTAAATGACTGAAAATAAAAAATAATGTAGAATATATTATTATTTCACGTTATATAAATATTCCTGTCTGTGTCATATTTTCTCACCTGTTGGTTGTGATATACTTCACCAACCAGGGATTTTCTTTTCTTATCTCTTTCATTTTTTAAATTCAGCAAATTTGCGTATGTAATTTCCAGGACGAATACGAAAATGTGGATGCGCAACTAATTTCTAGATTTACATTCATATCAAGTAAGTGATTATATATATATATATATACGTATATATATATATATATAACATTATATATCATAGTTAATTGCCTTAACTGTTAGGAGAAAACACCCTTGAATTTCTTTGGGTACAAATCAAAGTTTTGCATAAGTACACTCTTACAACTTGAACTCGAGCTTTCGATGGTCTGTGCCATCATCGTCTGGAGCTAAATTTTTGAAAAACAATAAACAATTAGGAGGAAAAAATATATAATTACTTACTACTGCATGTTAATTTAAAGGAGTAAGTATAAGGTAATTTATAACCTACTATCTTATTTTTATTCAGTATTCGGTGAAACTTACCTGTTGTTTATTTTCTGGTCTCTGTACTATGTCGATTGTACGAATTCCATGACGTGTCATTTCTATAATTTCGCCAGGGAATACTTCTCTAACATATTGTGCACCAATTGACAAGAAACCACAGGATTCAGAAGATACTACCCATCCTTCAGCTTCTCGACTTTCATCACATTCACCGTCAAGTGCTGAAAAAAAGATCATTCGATTGTTGACATATATTACCTCGTCATAAACTTGGAACTGGTAAAGTTTACGTTACAACATTCAATAACGATTATAATTCGGTTACTGGGTAATGGTGCGTTTCCTAAGTCTTCGATAGATTATCAATATTTTGCATCCAAAAGATACTGTTTTCACTTTTTTTTATTGACAGGGAGACATTGTTAACGAAATTGCATTGCTATGGATTTCAAGGTTCAGTATTCAACTTATTTCAAAATTATTTAATCAATAGAAGTCAAAGAACTAAAATTGGCAATACATTATCAAACATTAAAAACATTTCGGTAGGTGTGCCACACGGTAGCAAATTAGGTCCATTACTATTTATTTTATATATTAACGATATTCCTGATATTTTACAATACTGTAAAATTCAACTATTTGCTGATGATACATTTATATATATACATATATATATATATATATATATATATATATATATATATATATCAAATAAAGACATTGAAACTGCAATAATGATATGAAGAACGTAATAAATTGGTTAAATGTAAATAAACTCAAACTAAACACAAACAAAACAAAATATATGCTAATAGGAAAATCTTTAGATCAAAATACGATAAATCTTACAATTAATCATGAAAAAATTGTGATAACCGAATCATTTAAATATTTGGGCATACAATGACGTAGATAGTAAATTAAAATTTGAAGGGCGCTATGATTATATTATTTCAAAAATATCGAAGAAACAAATTACTTCTACAGAATTTCGCATAGCCTAAGCGTATATTCTAAAAAATTTGTGTACAACACTATCATTCTTCCTCATTCGTTATATTGTTCGACTATTTTGTTCAATGCAAATGAAACTGTATTTTCAAAATTACAAATAACAAAATAAGGCTATGAGAATCATCTTAAATAAAAGTAAATATACTAGAATAAATTTTATGCTGAAAGAATTACAATGGTAAAATATCAAAAATTTCATAGCCTTCTTGGTTTTCATATTCGAGTTGAAAAATCATCTTCTACCAAATGACTTAGAAAATCTTATTGTACTGAACAATGAGTGCCACAATTATTCTACTAGAGGAAGTATAGACTTTCATTTACAAAACTGCAGTATCAATATAACGAGCACGTCAGTATTTCAAAAGGGATTGTACGAATTTCATAAATTAAGTTATGATATCAAGATGTGTCAGTTTGAAAATGTTCAAAGGGAGATTGAAAAAATATCTCATGGAAAACCAGAATTCATAGTAGTGAAATTTTGTATAAAAATATGTAGTCTTGAGACATAATATATTTTGTGATATACTGTGTAATATGGATATTATGGTCATTGTGGCATTAATGCTAAATAAATCTGAAACAAACAAACAAAATAAATGGCCGTGCAACGACCGTAAATTTCGCGCCAAAGCTGAAACGTAATAAGTTTTTCCATCGCATTATTTTCAACTTTACTGTAGGGAATTGTAATTGTTTTTTATATTCACTGCTGAGGTCTGCAAATTTGAATTCGGTGGAATTTACACATACACAAAAGATGCAAGTGACCACAAACCTCACTCAGCTGAGGTACGTATGTTGGTGATGCAATTGGTGTAAGAAAGAAATCTCAGATCATTTAAGCTAAGCTTGGCAAGAAGAATCTGCAATTAACCGAGCAAACCGGACTGAGGTGAGCGTATCTGAGATTGTGTGTAAAAAAACGTAACATTTAATCTCTGAGATTGACAGTTTGGCAGAGAATTTAAATCCTATTCCTGATTATTTCCAGCAGGTAATACATTGTTTTTTTAGTAAATAACCTAATCGATTCAAAATGCAGTTTAGATATTTTTTTTAATATTTCAAAACTTGATCGATTTTTGACATGGTTGTAATATTACACTTACGTTCATTGCATGGCAGGATCTTTCCGAGACAAAGTGGCCTATTTCCGTAAGGGTCCCTAACTGCATATATTTTATTTTTTAGCATAATAACTAGGGAGTAACTGAGAGGAGCCAAGTCGATAAAGTGCCTAATCCTTGCTGGCCAATCAGGCTCTCCATTTGGTTCTCCTTCAGGCGGATTGAGGCAGAGAGCTTGAGTTATCAGTTCACTATCTGAGTGAGTTGAGAGACCTACACCGTGTTGTAATACCTAAAATTGAAAATTGGGACCAGTTAAAGATACCGTGTATTTGGCGAGAAGTATACCTACTTGTCTACGCAGGCTATCACAGTTAACTAGTTCACCATTGTGGGCTACAGCCAAAGCCCCGTGTGCTGTGTGTACCACAAATGGCTGGCAGTTGACTTCTTCAGAAGCGGCACTGGTTGAGTATCTGGTATGGCCAATACCAATACTGCCTAGAAAGAATATATAATTTATATGGTAGGCATACAATTTTTATGAATTGCTTACAGTGGTTTCATGCTCGTTTTCAAGGAATCATTTTCTAAAAACGCGCGCGAAAGATAAAAAATGACGTATCGGATTCTTTGGGAAAATGCTCAACCCGCTGTGGTCGCTTTCTTTGTCAATATTCATTTTAAATCATATACACACTTAAGGAAAAACCCAAACATTTTAGAATCTAACTTATACCCAAAATAGTTGATTTTGTGCATGTTTCTTACAGTTAGATAATGCACTCTATTTTAAGACTTTAGAAAATGAAAAAATGATCCAAAATTATTTTGCTATTTTAGAAGGAATAGCCAGATGTTTACTAATGCATAACTTACTGATAAATTTACTTATGCATATCGTTACAGAATGTTAGCAGAAAAAATGAGGGCTGATCAGGACATTGAAATATAAAAAAAAATTATACAAACATAGGGCCGGAAATGTTTCGTTTCCATATTATGTATTTATTTTAACCATTACATCGATCTGTCTAGCGTTATTGAAAAAATTCGTCATTTAAGTGGCTCTGCACTTCACCCCCAACGCTATCCTAAGTTCGTAAAGGATTGTTACGCTACGCATATGTATAACAGAAACATAAAATGGATTAATTCAGTCATTCAGACACATACAATCAAACTATGGTCATTTGACAACGTTGCAGTCTTGAAATTTCTCCCCTGCTCTATCGACAGTGCCGAATATCTGGCAACATTTCTATGACTAATCTCGCCACTCGCCAGCCCAACAACGTTTGTTGCATTGCTGAGTCGCATGCGTTGAACATATTTCTAGATCAAACGTCAAGGGCAAATGAACAGAAAATCTACGATGTGTGAAATAATTTTAATAGGTGCATAGAATGACCAGGGATGGAAGCCTATAGATATACTAACCTCAAAAAATTGAGATATGTCCTCCCCCACGTCCTCCTACAAAAAAATCTGAAAACGACCAGGAGCCTTTGACCATTACAAAACGATAATTAGACGGTTTTTTTTTTGTTTTTCTTGCCTGTAGCTAAGACGCCACTGGATAAACTTTTCCATCCCTGGCATACTTGTATGCATACATACCAAAGATGCAATATTTACAATTCTCTGGTGAGCGGCAAGTGCGACCGATAGTTACGCGATCCGTCTACTGAAAATATTTTTTTATGTAACTACAAATGTACGGACAAATATGTGTGGAATATGTCTAATCGGTGCGTAGAATTACCGGGATTGGAAGTGTATTAATATAGTAACATCAGAAAAATTCCATACTCCCTCCCCCACCCCCAATTTATTTACGCCTAAATTTTTCGCCTTCCAAGTTTAGGCCCGTATCGTCAGTCGTCCCTACAATTGTAGGGCGCCTTTATGGCCTCCTTGCTTGTCATAGTTTTCTACTTCTCCGTGTCAGCGCACTATTTTGAGGTTATGTCACAAACATCTATTTGCATCAAATTGTGCTTGCTTTTGAGTTATATCATGTTTTATCAGCCTGAAATTTCCTACAATTTAAAAAGAAAACATATCTTCACAATAGGAGAGCGCTGACGCTGACACGGGACAAGTGTAATCTAGAAATTTTTGAAGGAGAGAAAGAATTATGACAATCAAGGAGGCCATAAACGCGCCCTACAATTGTAGGGACGACTGACGATACGGGCCTAAGTGACAGGCCATGATTTTTCTGGATGTACATGTCACATAACATCCAAAAAACATAATATCTTATTTTTTAAACTCCGCGCGATCAAGTTTCTCGCCAGTACGCGCAGGAAGCGAAAATCACCTCAAAATATCGAATCAGTTTGTTTTATAAATGCTATTAAATTCGGCACGGGTATCATGTAAAAAACGTCAAAAAAAACCTATAAGATGTCAACTTGCAGACTAGGTAGTTTTTAGGGTGCAGTCATACCTCGTTTGCTCACTAGGAGCGTCCATCTATGGAGGAATGACTCAACTACACGCATTGTTGGTTGCACATGTTTTGTGAAGCCGAGTAGTCTGTAGCTTTTATCTCTGAGAAGAAAGTTGGTTGAATAGCAAGATGGCATCTGGATAATTATGTGTATTGGTCTGCATGTGTATAAAATCAGTGATATTTGCTGTGTGAGAAAATCGTTTCTGACTATGCTGAATATGACGGGTTATTTATAAGTTGTGCTTTCTGAAGAGAGGTTATCTTCAGAGTTATAAATTACGAAAAACTGAGGAGAATTACGGGAAATCATCACCGCGCCCGCGTTGTGTGTAATTACTGTTAGCATGTATATGGCTTGTACTTCTACAGTGTACAGTGAATATAATTATTTCTGATCTTTCTCATTTTTGAAATTCACCAAATTTGTATATGCAATTTCCAGAATGTATAAGAAAAGGTGTCTGGGCAACTAATTTCTAGCTTTGAATGTCGATTAAGTGTATTTGAGAAAAGAACCCAATGTAATTATCATCAACACATACAACTTACAGCTTAGACCTCCAGTAATGCCATCTGTGAAGCAGATTTTATATCATATCAGAGCCAAAGACTGATACCAAGCCTCATGACGTTAAGGCAACACGTACAACTAAGCGCTCAGTTAACATCTTGTAGAAAAAACTACATAATTTAAAAAAAACAGCATAATGTCAAAAAAAATCGGCATAATGTCACTTTTCAAGATATGTGATACCCGTGCCGGTCCTTATGTCTTGAAGGATACTGGTACCTTTTAGTTTTTTGATCGCTTGGTCGTTGAATATGTTGCTAATCATTCCCATTCCTTTGTGTACGTTGAAGTATTTGGAGCATTTTCCTTCGCTTGTGACTATACCGGCTGACTCTTGTCCCCTGGAAAATTAAAATTCGGGAGGCACATGATGAAATTAGTCTGTTTGTGGAATATTTGACTCGGTCGAACACCGTTGTGTAATTAATCATTACAGGGAAAGATAAATGCTATTAATTTTTGATTGCTCAATGCGGAGTTGATGTAAAATGTGTATAATATCCCTCTGTCTTGACCTCGGCTGATAATGAAAACATTGTCGAAATATATGTATTTTGCGCGTTACATGTCACACTTATTTGAAAATGCGAAAAGGGTTCATTGAAGCTTGACGTTAATCCATTTCAACGGTAAAAAATTACATCACGAAATCGCTACAAGAAATAAAGCAGAAACACTTTTAACATATCGAATATTTATGAAGCTGTACCAAAAAATAAAAGTTGTTAAATCGGCAAATCAAAGAATTTCTCCAAGTTCTCCTTTCTGAAATTGTGTAATGTGACCATTAGGTAGCATAATATCATGAGTCTAAATACGAAAATTGATATTTTGTTTTTAGTTAATAACTCCTGCACTAGAAAACTATAATTTTTCACCTATGGAGAACCGCAATTGAATTTCTTACTGAAAAATTCTCTTAGACATAGAGCTTTCCATCAGAATAACTAGTGAATCCTATAAACATAGAAAAATTGGGTTAGCAATAATAAAAGCCTGATTTCAACATTTCTGAGGCTCGTATCTTTTTTTTACACAAACCCAACTACGTTGAACGTCAACAAGCTTGGAGTTTGTTTTTAATTTCCAACTATCCAAAAATGTTTAGCTACCTCAAAAACGCGAAAAACAAATATGCGGTCATTCTCATTGAAGTTGCAGTCTAATCATATTAGCAAGTTTCCCCGAAATACGTGTAAAGTCTGATTTTATTGGTGCAAGTTGTTCAAGGGGGTATTCGAAACATGTGCGCATGAACTGGGTACACCAATTTTTGCGGGAAAACTTTTTATTTGACAACAAAGAATGAGAAAACGTGTTTTTTTTTGGATTCAATCGGAAGTGTTAACTGGATCGAAAAAACTTTTCATATAAGATTTTTAGGTATTCATGAGAATCACAAAATGAGATCACCCCGTAAAAAGATAGCAAAAATGATATGGCTGAAATACGAGGCAAAATGCAGGTTTTGGCACTTGTTGGTAATGCAACGTTGGTTTTTCGCAGATGCTCGGAATTCTTCAAATTCGTAGGATTCGTATTTCCAAATAACGGCAATAAAATTGGAATAGATTGGTCAAGTAGTTTTTTGAGAATTTCTAATTGTTTATCCCTAAACAGCTGTTCACTACTAGTTTATGGAGCAATATACAGGTTTAGTTCAAATGGCATTTAATAGCAAAATACACGTGTTTACCCTGCCGATATGAATCACAAACCATTCCGAAAGATAAATGTTATTTTTATGCGAAAAACAAAGGTTACGTTTTTTCTTCTAAACAAATTAAAACATTTCGTATTTGTGAGTAATTGAACAAATGCGCTACGATATTCGAAAAACATACGTTACTATACACATTTTAAAACAAAGCGGATGTGTCTATCATCTTGTGTTGCGAATTACTCACAAATACGAAATGTTTGGATTTGTTTACAAGAAAAAACGTAACCCATTGTTTTTTTGCATAAAAATGATATTTATTGTCCGGAATGGTTTGTGATCCTCATCGACAAGGTAAATTCGTGTATTTTGCAATAAAATGCCCTTTGACTAACCCTGTATATTGCTCAATAAACTAGTAGTGAAGGCCGGAAACCAGTTTTTTTGAGATAAACAATTAGACATTCTCAAAAACTACTTGACCAATCTGCTCCAATTTTATTGTGGTTATTTATAAGTACGTATCCTACGAATTTGAAAAATTTCAAATGTCTGCGAGAAACCATCGTCGCATTCCCAGCAAGTGCCAAAACCTGCATTCTGCCTTGATTTTCGGCCATAACATGTTTGCTAATAGTCGGATCTTTTTACGTGTGGTCTCATAAATTGAATCCCAAAAAACACGTTTTCTCATTCTTTGTTGTGGAATAAAAAGTTCTCCCACAAAAATTGGTGAACAACTTGCAACAATAAAACCAGACTTTACAATTATTTCGCAAACCAGGGGTATTTTCGTCTAATATGATTGGACTATTATTAGTTTTCTACAGTAACTCCTCCTGATCGGGGCGATTTTAAAAACATGCAGCGCGTTTTGTTTCTTCCGTCAAAATTTCACCAAAATCAACGTCTAGACAGCTGCTTTTCTTTTTTCATATGAACTAACGAGGTTTTCGTCCTTGTGGCAATGATACATCATGCTGAAGTTTTCATTCAATCCAGGACACGCAAAAGAAAGGCAAGTAACCAAAATATTTTCGAAACAAACCAGGCAAAAATGGGTTGTTCAAATTCGAAATTCAACTTTTTATTCATACCTGTGCTGTAGTGCAACCAATCCCCAACATACAATCTGTGAAATCTCTAGACTTGTTGGCCATTCCCCGCATCCTATGGCACCAAAAACACCGCACTCGTGCGTTAACCCAGAAGAAACTTGTCCTCTATTCTTCCTTCTACTTATTCCAACACTTTCCATTGCACACGCCAAATCTTCCTCTTCATTGTTATGATTGTATGTGCAAATTTGATTTCCTGCCTCTGCCATACTTCAAATCTTCAAAAATATTCCACCTGTCGAGTAATCCCCTGAAAGAACACGTTCGTGAATAAAAAGGTATAATTCATGGTAGAGTGCTTGTGTCATAAAAAAAACTGATAATGATAACACTTACCAGCTCTGGTTTCCACTGATTGTGTAAGAAATTATTGTTAATTTTAGTTTATAAATAAGAAATTCAAACATTTCGTTATGTTTCGCTATTTATACTACCACGTGGTTGATAGTAGTATCCCCCACCCGTCAAGTAGGCGCATGTTGTTTTAAAACATACGAACGTCAGATGTCTGAGGCCGCTGGAGTTCATGTCTTGAGTAATAAAATTATTTCTGATAGCAAACGCAAATATCTTACCGACAAATTTGCGGGTTATTAGGAAATTGTTTTTCGTTTTTCAATACTTGATACGTTCTCCAACGCATGCGCGCGGCCAATTTAGCTTCATAAAAAGGGAAGAGTGGTACCGTGTCCAATAAGAGCACGTAAAATATACAGCTATTTTAGTAACAATCTCTCTACCGGTGAAATACATTATTGAGGAAGAGTACCATCAGCAATATTCGAAAACATGGCTACAGTGAAAGAAGGTAAATTATGAACATTGATCGGCTTTGTTTTTATTTGCATAACCTCAACCTTATGAAACAAATAAAAGGGTTCGAGGTTACTAATCTTTTTTTGTCATTTTATTAGCATGATTATTGTAATGTACAATAATTTCAAACAAATAAACCAGATTTCTTCCTTGTTCTGATATATACTACTTCAAATTCGAAAATACAATGGACAATAATTTCAAGTTTTATGTATTTTTTTTGAGATCGAGTTATATGCATTAATTCATCATTCGTTACTGAAAAAAATATATATTGGATATTTCATTATATTGATTTTATATTCAAGTCTATCCTCATTATAATAGTTCAGCAGAATTAAATAATGAAGATATTTATTGTTTCTCAAAAACATTATTTTTTGAGTATCCTGCATTATAGTTAAATATAATGATCTCCCTCTCACAGCCGGTTTCAAAAGATGATCGAATTATCTCATATCATTTGAAAATGTGCCTTACAATGTAGATGTTCGAAAATATGGAACAAAGATTCTAGAAATGATCATTTAGATTATTTTTAGAATACCTATTTCATCTTGTGATAGTTTTCTGAAAAAAACGCTTAATTCTGAAGATACAGGGAAAATAATTTTAGATATTGATTTTTATTAGTTTGAAATTGTTCAAAATGACCTCCTCAAGAATGTAGAATACAAGTCTGCTCAGTGTTTTCAAACATCACATCCATTACTTATTTGGTTTTACAATGGAGTTGGGTGAATTAATAACTCATTCTGGATGGATTCATAGAAAATAATACTAGGCTTCAATTCTGAATGTCCAGCATTTGCCATAAGGTAGCTCTGCTTTTACCTCTTCAATTATTCAAAAAATGACAAAGTAACCCATAGAATATATATAGATGCCATTAAACTGTGAGATTACTTTACTAGCTATATTAATCAAACTTGTAACCTTTAGAATTTCATATAATTTACATTACATTTACATTAAATATAAAAATTAAAACTAATCAAGCTACTTTTTGACTGCTCTTAAATTACTAATATATTTCCTTTGTCATCAATTTTTTGCAGTTGGCGGCTACAAAGTTGGGAATCTCATCATAGAAGGCAAGACTAAACAAGTGTATGATGTGCCTTCAATGCCAGGTCACTGCATTCTATTGAGCAAAGACAGAATCACTGCAGGAGATGGTGTCAAAGCTCATAATCTGGCTGGAAAATCAGTGATCTCCAACCAAACCACCTGCAAAGTATTCGAAATCCTCAAAAGTGTGGGCATAAAGACTGCCTTTGAGAAGCAGGTGGCTCCAAATGCATTCCTTTCAAAGAAATGTGAGATGATCCCTATTGAGTGGGTGACAAGACGTTTGGCTACTGGATCATTTTTGAAAAGACATCCCGGTGTCAAGGAAGGTTATCGTTTCAGCCCTCCTAAGCAGGAAACATTCTTCAAGGATGATGCTAACCATGACCCACAGTGGTCCAAGGAACAGATTATTTCTGCCGAATTCAAGGTCAATGGAACTCTCATAGGTAAACTACACATCATTTTGAATTATGAGATATTCATTAGAACAGTCGAGATGTAGTACATATTTCCAAAATTATTCATTCCCAGTCTGAACACTGTTTTCTTATTTTTTCAATAAGCGTGTACAACCACAAGGATGGTGAATAATTGATAAAAGAATTCATTTAAAAAAAGTGTTGCAAATACTTGTTGGGCTATTAGGCACGGGAAATCACACATTTTAAAAAGTATTCATAAAAATAAGCTCTGAATCTTGTACAATATTGAAATTTTCTGTACGCAGGTAGCCACGAGGTAGATCTGATGTCAAAGATGTCCATACTGGTATTTGAAGTACTTGAAAAAGTATGGCAGACGAGGAATTGTGCTCTCATTGACATGAAGATTGAATTTGGAGTAGATAGTGATGGTAAGTTAAACTCTTTTATTTACTTTTTAGGTGGCTAGACAAAATTTCATTTTTATAGCTGAAATAATTTGTTCACATCCGATTTATAAACATGGTACGGTTTATCCTCTTTATTTCGCTCATGATGTGTAAAAAAACGTATTTGGACTACATGCACAAAAAAAAATCATTTGAATCCTCTGGCTTCACATCGGAGGAATCGATCAACATGAATTGATTTTTATTCCACCACTGATTGAACGTGATAGTCCATTTCATCCCTATGCTATTCAAATCCTCAAAATTAAGTTTGACCTACAAAGTTCGGCTTTGCAAGATGGTTATTAGACCAGCAATCACTTACGCATGTGTAGCGTAGTGGTTCCTCACGAAAACGTATATTTGTAGTCTGGAGAACAGGACCTTGTGTACTGTCAGTAACGAGCTAACCAGACCCTTTACTGAGACCTCAATATTCCTTACCTAAGGACTACATTAAACAACAGGCGAAGTTACGTTATAGTCGAGCAACCCTTTGTTGCGTGAGTCAGTAGACTACACAGTCGAGTAAGTTCTCAAGCATACAAGACCGCGGCTCGCACTGTCAAAAAAATTAAACAGTGCAATTCTAGGCCCAACAAAAATTACAATTTGCAAATTCCTAAATTAATTTAAAATTACTAAACACTAGTTAGCAATGTCAAGGCACTCCTCCAACAGACGCATTTCCTCCTCTTTGCTTTTCCCCCTATCTTTCTTCTTCGCCCCTAACATTGTCTGGTTTCTGGGTAACCAGACCTGACAAAACTACATTACTTTAACCAAGAGCAAAGGTCCCACGGACAGCTCTGACGGACAAAGGCGAATAGAGAAATCATTTCACGTCGAACTATCAACGTTTGAGAAGAAGGGTTATTTTTCCCACATCTCACGGTAGAAATTATTTCATCGCCATTTTTGTGTTTTTAGTTTGAACTTTGAAGTTTTGGAAGAAGGAATTAAAAACACTTAGAATATACTTTTTGCCGGCAAAATATTGATGCTTTAATCTGACATTGTATATATGATGAAATCCACCAATAATAAAAGTAACCAATGTTTTCTATATATTAGTTAATAGCAGCACATATTATGTCTATGTCACTCATTGAAATCAAGGTGGGTTGTCAGATTGGAGCGAACAATGGTATATTGTGTAAAATATTTCTAGTGTTTGATTTAATAATATTTTTGGTTATTTTGTTAAGATTCCTTTAAAATAATGTATTTTCTTCCAATTTAGTAAAGTAATGCACTTATTGACGATAACTCGACAAATGTGTATTACCAGTTATTTTCCTCAACTACCTTATTTATTTATAACAGTATGCGTTTATTTTATGATACAAGTCGTGATGACCTTACAGAACGTAATTTTCCATGTTTGTTTCTTCCTCGCCACATTAAATGGCACTAGTTCTGAAATAGATCAGTATGATGAAATATGTATTATATGTTTCCATCGAGATATGTTGTATGTACAAAATGTTACTCATCGATTATTAACGGGTCACATGTTGTGTAATGGTGATGCCCCCCGCGTAGATACCATTGCCAATGATAAAATCCGATAAATTCTCCATTGTTTTCAAAAACATGACATCAAAGGTCAGATTCAGCTCAAATCTTAATAAATTAATGGGAGAGTTTATGGGAAGAATCGTAAAAATGCCTAGTTATGATAAACGTTGGTCATGGCGTGTTACGAAATTTTATATTTCGCTATGTTAGGAATTGAAGTGATAGTGATAAGCCTGTTAACAAAAACAAAGATCGTTTGTGTACCAAATGCAATTCACGTCTTCCTTATAAGTGGCATATCCTCGTATAAGGGGTGGTTCAAATACTGATCACATTATGGATAAATTTGCCAATTTTTAGATGAAACATTATTTCGTCCCGACGAAGAGGGGGGAATCCAAAACTTTTGTAAAAGCGCCTGATCTGCATGTTATTTATTCATCTCAAAATCTGCAAAGCATTTAGTAATTCGCATATTTCAAGTTTGTGAATCGGGATGCTTTTAAATTGACTTACGACTTACGGTTTTATTTCAATGGTTTTTTCTCCGTTTGTGATTAAATATCAATGCGTGTGACAACTTTTTATAAGATTATATCAAACCCTCGATGATAGTCTCACACATTTCAAACCTGTTTTCAAAGCTTTAATAGTCATTTTGTATCCTATGGAGAAATATACATAAAAATTAATTTTATGGTGAGTCACAAAATATATGAAAAGACACGTTAAGTTGCCTTTTAAAAACAGTAAAACAAGCTTGAAAATTTCCCTTGTTAAATACATGTTCACTTTACTGTAACATTCCTTTTAATCAAGTGTCGTAAAAATTTGAAAAATACACATAAATATTTCTCCCTCTGCAAAATTTAAATCTTACATACTATACTTTGTTAGGAAAAGCACTCGTATGCTATCTCAAGCTCTTTAAGGAAAAAAACTTTTACTATTCTTTTAAACCCACCAATTCGAGAGGTCCAAAACGATCAAATTAAAGTTGCATTGTATTCACTCTACGAGTTGAAAATATGAAACTATGTAAATTTCCTTAGAGAAGTAAAGTTTTTAAGTGCAAAATGATTTTTTAAGATATTTTAGGAACGATTTGATTACATTGGGAATACATGTTTTGCTATATTTGAGTTTTACGAAGAAGGGTGAAAACATAAATTATTGCACAATTTTTTGGCAAACTTTCCCGGCGACTCTGAATTTCTTTCATTTAAAAGATTTTTTTATCTACTTCGTTTTTTTTCTCCCACAAAAACAGGCCATCTCGAATAGTTTTCGAGAAAAAACATGAGTTGCATCAATTGGTTCCAAAGCATCTTATTAATTTTTTAAGTGTGGTTATCGAATATAAACAAGTAAGATATAACTTATTACAGTTTTATTTAACAGAGGTAATAGTGCGAATTTTTCATAAAAGGTATTCAATATGACCACAGTTTTTGTTCCTGCACATAACAATACGGCGCAAAATAATACATATACGTAACTTTCCCTAAAATGTCATTATTATTTAATGTCTTTGCAACATTATGAATCCTGTCCCATACTTGATTGGCTTTATCTACCTGACCCTCGTATACCCTTGTTTTTGAAGCTCCTCATATAAAAAATCTAATGGTTTAATATCGGGGGAACGAATAGGAGCGTCTTGACCTCTACTAATCCATCTACCATCAAATCGTTCAAGTAATTTCATACAGAACGCGCAAAGTGAGGTGGAGCACAATCATGCATAACAAACATGTCTCTTCTTACATTCAGAGGCAGTTCTCCTAATAATCCAGGTAAAACGTATCCGTTCAATTTATCAGGCAACCTATATGGGCCAACTTAAAAGTTACCAATAATCCCGATCCAAACGAATTTCTGCACTTTATATGCAAATATGTAGCAATTTTGTGCCTGGAGTATTTTGTGACACATTGTATTACGTATTTTGTCAGAGTGAAAGTGTAAGAAAATAATATTGTTTATAACGAAAACGTGGCCGCAGTTTTTGTTTTTCATCCTTCATTGATTGTTATTCCATTAATTTGAATCCTGGTACACAAGATTTTTCCATCATATGTTTACTGACCTGGATCGAATTCAGTTTTGCAATGAATTCTAGAATGACCAATAGAGATTACTGCCTTATCTATTCACATAACAAATAACACATACAGGACGACAATATGAAACATGTTTTTGTTCTATACATCCGATACACGATTGCCATTAGCAATCAAATTGTTTAATTCTGATTGATTCGTATTGTACTCTTCAACGTCATAGAGGATAATAATCTAAAAAGGATATAACGACATACGCTGTATGCAATTATTCCCTTTGGTGAGACTTTCGGTAAAGTGAATACATATCACAAATGGTTAACAACTTAATTATATACCTAAATATAATACAAAGAATACGCATGATAGCGAGTTCGTTTTGTGTCCATGTTAAGCTTTCGAAAATGTTTATTTTCTTCATCAGAACGTGAACTCGTCTTTCAGGGACCAGTAATCCATAAAAAACGGAGGAAAACCACTAATTAAACGTTCAGTATCAAAATGCACAGGTCACACTCATAACCGGTCGTAACCACTTTTGACTGCAAAAATCAGCTCGTACAGCTATCGAAAATCCGTAAGTGATCATTCTGCTACGCTAAGTCGGAATTCACATGGCCGGATCTCAGACACAGTCACCGAAAAGTTACTGACCACTGTACGAACAAACCTAAAAACGCCGGTTTCAGGCGAGTCTCCTTTTAGGGAAAAATAAACCATAAAATCTAAAATAATGGCAGCATCACTAAATATCCTTGCCTTTCATTTGATTCGGTTATAGAGTTTTCATTAAATCATGGCGGCACCTGCACGTGATGGGGGTGGCTGAGGATCCCTTGTGCGAACGCTGCGGAGTAGAGGAAGAGACCTCGGCGCACGTTTTGTGTCGCTGTGAAGCTCTGAGCTACTATAGGCAGACTATACTGGGGTCCATTACTTTGGACCCTCAGGACGTAAAGGAGCTTGGACTCAAGGCGATTCTCAACTTCGCTAAAAGGGCGAGGCTTGTGATTTAAGTATTGTAGAGGTGCATAAGGGCCCGCTTAAGCGGCCTATGCACTGGCTCCTTATGGTGGCCGGGATGCCTCTAAAATTCAAGATTCATTCATTCAAATCAAATTTCTGTGAGTAGCACCCGCATTACGTTACTGGAAAAGTGACATTATATCGATTTTTTATGACATTATGTGGGAGTTCCTAGCGGCTACCTAGTGCACAAGTTGACATTTTACAGATATTTATGATATTATATAGGGTTTTAACGTAATAACCATGCGTATACAAAAAACCGGCTTCCTAGACTATTGATTTTAGAGGAAATCGAGTTGTTTTTAGCACTTTCATCAAAAATAAAAATAAACTGGACCACCCTGCGGCTACCTAGTGCACAAGTTGACATTTTACAGATATTTATGATATTATATAGGTTTTTAACGTAATAACCATGCGTATACAAAAAACCGGCTTCCTAGACTATTGAGTTTAGAGGAAATCGAGTTGTTTTGAGCACTTTCATCAAAAAGAAAAATAAACTGGACCACCCTGTTTTCGTTCAGCAGAGGTTTCTCTATATCATGCAGCTTTTAGAGCATTCCGTCGACAGAGCATCTCTTTTCAGTTAATTTATTCTATTATTTATCTCTTCTCGTGGTCAGTTGATCACAACAAGATATCAATAACAACAGATACAACTCTCGGGCATTTTAGGAATAAAATACCCGCGTTGGCGCACGGTAAATAACCAGCATGGTGAAGGAAGTACTTGTCTCGGCTGTAGCCATTTATTCTTCGCTGATGGCGTGGTCAGTGGTTTTACTAAAATTAATATCAATTTACAGCTGTAACTCGAAAACCGTTTGAGCCAAAAACTTGATTTTTTCTTTGATCTTAATTTCAATAGAAGACATATATTCCCAAAAAAATAAATATGTTGAAAATGCTCTCCTGCCTGAAGGATTTAAGACTGGGGATATTGACAATATTGACAAAAAATAACATTTTGAAAAAAAAAAACAAGAAATTATCATAAATCATTTCTATACACACCATAAAAATCAGACAGTAAGACTTCGGAAACACCTATGATTTTTATTCAATATTCCCAGTCATAAGTAGTTTTGACTTTCATTCCTGCTTAAAACCACTTTTAGGATTGAATAATCATTACCACAATTATTATACAAGAGGAAATATAGATTTTCATTTACAAAATTGCAATAGTAATATAACTAGCAAATCAATATTTCAGAAAGGATTAAGTACTTGAATTTAATAAACTAAATGATGATATAAAGTCTATTTGTAATTTAAAGATATTTAAAAGAAAATTGAAGGAATATTTCATGGACAGTGAAAATTCTTAAAAGATGCAAATTTAGTTTTTTTCTAAATATCTGTATGTTATGTAATTGTTTAGTTTTTTTAGAAGAATGTAATTGTAGCAATCATGCTAAATAAATCTTAAACAAACAAATTTAGTCAAAATCACCTTGTCCAATACTTTGAAGCTAAAAGTGGTTTTGAGCAATGACTTTAGTCAAAACAACTTTTGACTGATTTTTGCTGTCAAAACTACTTTTGCCTGATTTTTGCAGTCAAAAATAGTTTTGGCTGGTTACTAGTTTTGACTATAATATATATATATATATAAAAAATTGGAGTTATAAACACATCTACATATCTGAAAATCAGTAACTCTCATAAAAAATTTATTTTACAATATTTGCCGGTTCTCCCTTGTATTTCCAGGACGACACTTCATTCTTAAATGATTCCAACTATACAGGATGTAAACGTTATAATAGTCATTATGTAAATGGGTGATAGAAGGGGTTAAACGAAGCAAAAAGTTTCATATAACATGGGGGCCAAAACGGCATTATTTTAGAGAAAAGCGACTTTAAAGTAAGATAAAATCTGACAACGCCGCAATGCCAGATTCAAATTATGACGGAACGCAGTGTAAATAAAGATGAAGTTTGTTATTTTTGGCTCTTAGGTATTATTTCAATATTTGATAATGTACTCGTAAAATGCAAACAATTAAAAAAAACGGACTGACCACTAACTGTCTCAGCGCTTCACCTGGTGTGTGAAAGTTTATTGAACGTATTAACAAAATCCACTTATGAATAGGGAACACAATTTGGTACATACATTGTTTTTCTTTTTAAAACCCACACTGCACTTTTTTTGTATCTAAAGAAGGTGTTCAAAATGTCGTCCTCCACTTTCCACACAAGCTTCATTACGACAAACCCAGTTTCTTCTTACTCTAGGTCCTCGAAGTTGTCAATTTTTTATTTCAGCCGCTTTAAAATTTTTTCGCGAAGTTGTGCTTCAGTTGTTATTGGACCAGCCCCATAAACCTTCCCTTTAAGGTCCTCCCCAATACCAGAAATCCATCGGATTGAGGTCGAGAGATCTTGCTGGCCATTTTCGAGGATCAGGAGCATTTTGACCGATCCAGCGATTTGGATAATGTTCATTCAAATACCGAATGACGCCTCTAAAAATACGTGGTGGTGCCCCGTCGTGAAGAAACCACAAATTCTGTCTACGTTGTAATGGCATGTTGTCTAAGGTCTGTTCCAAAAGTTCTGGTAGATTATTGGCTATAAAGCTAAGGGGTATCCTTCTCCTGACCACTTTGAGGGTAACTCGAAAAAGCCAATTACCTGATCGTCAAGAATACCCGCCCAAATATTTATTTTAAAACGTTGGAAATGACCTTCACGAATGGTATGAGGATTTTCTTGGGCCCACGTGTGAGTATTATGGAAATTTAATATCCCGTCTCGCGTAAAAGTACATTCGTCCGTCGCTAGAATGTTTTTAAAAAAATCTGAATTTTCAATGTTTTTGTGCAGAAACCACCGACAGAATGTTAGTCTGCGAGGACAGTCTTCTGGTAACAAGGCACTCGTTGTACATGATAGGGATAAAGCAAATTTTCCCGTACGATTCTATGGACTATGGTATGCGATAGTCCTACGCGGCGGCCTAATCCCCGAGTGCTGATATCTGCATTGATTTTGACGATATTTAAAATTTGTTCCTTCTTCTCTACAGTAACCTGCCCTTCACGAGTGCGAATATTAGTGGGCTGAACACTTCCTGTATCTCGAAGTCTTTGGTACACTTGCACAAATGTTCTTCTGTCTGGGTGTTCCCGTTGGCGAAACCTGTCGCGGTTGGATTAATAAAGACATTATTATCATTATTATTATAAATTGAGCTGCAAGATTTGAATTCTGACGAGCTTCACCGTAAACTAACATGTCGGCGAACTCTTGATTCGAGAACCATTGTAAATAAACACGACACATACGCGAACAATAACTAACAACTGTTACCGTTTGCGATCGATTGCCGGCGAATAACCGACGCGCTTTTGTCATGTGTGTTTTAAATATTCAATTTAATGAAACTTACTTACCGACTACAAATTTTGGCTTAACTTAGAAAAACTTAATACTATTTATTTGTTAATTACCCATTTTAAAAACGTTTTAGATTAGATTATAATAATTAGTAAGATTGAGGTCGATATATAGCACTTAAAGTTGTAAACTATAAAGCCATTTAGACAAAAATCTATTGACTTTTGGACCATGGGTCATATGAACTTTTTGACTTGTTTTGACCCCCCCTATTACCTATTGCAATAATGACTACCATAACATTTTTTTAATTATGTTTGTTACAGAATTGTTTTCCATGCAGATAAATTTGACTCTTATCCATTTTCAGGACAACTTATGGTAGCAGACGTGATCGACTCTGACAGTTGGCGACTGTGGCCTGCTGGTGACAAAAGACTGATGGTAGACAAACAAGTGTACCGTAACCTGAGCACAGTCACAGACAAGGACTTGGATACCGTGAAGAGAAACTTTGAATGGGTGGTTGAACAGTTGGACCACTTGGTACCACCAAACGAACATTTGGTAGTCATCGTTATGGGCAGCCCTGCTGATAAAGCACATTGTGAGAATATACAGAAGTATTGTAATGAGTTGGGACTGAAAAGCGAAGTCAGGTAATCATAGTAGAATAATAACTAGTTGGTTAAACTCTTTTAATAAAATCGTTGCAATAAGTTTCATAATTTGGAATGTGTATAGTATGACGCGTCTTTGCCACTGATACTCTAAACTCTAGAAGATCAACCATTTAATGTCACAACAGATACCAGGGACTACAATATAACGTAGCATTCAGAACGAGCTTTTGTTTTCTTGGTTTACAGCCTCAATAAACCAAACTAGAAAGTGTTTTGTAATCACAAGAAATGTTTAATTTCAGGTGTACGTCAGCTCACAAAACAACTGAATATACTCTTGATATGATCAGTTTCTACGAAGGCTTGAATGTCCCACTTGTATTCATCGCTGTAGCAGGTAGATCAAATGGATTGGGACCAGTGATTTCAGGTAATAATAATATGGAAACACCACCCTCTTGTACAATCTCGAAATTTTCACCTATCTGTCACTAGTTGAGACTGTAACAAAAGGAAACACAACCAGGGACAGTATATCCTAACATGCTGATTTTTTACACACCCTGTATCATAATGCCTCAAACATATTTTTTATAAGTCTAATCCTGCTATCAGAGAAAAAACGTGTTCTTGTTAGGCTTCGAAGAAATGGGAGCAATGAGAAAAACAGCCAATATGCTGGATCCAGTACCAAAAATCATATAACTGTATTGAAGCGTTTTTTTTTTCTCAAATCAGCTCATAGTCTTACCCAAAAACGACCATTATCGAATCTGCGTCTTGCCAGGCCCAAAATTGCGACAGAAGTTGTAACAATTTTATTGAACAGATTCCAAAAACTGTTTTTCTTTTTTTCACATCGGAGCAGGCAGAAGGCGAAATGCCCGGGTACCGCGGCTGCTATGAGGATCCCAATGAAACTTTGTTAATCCAATTTTTGAACTGCCTAAAGTTAGTAGAACTGGAAAAAGCATCCTCTTAGGGATTGTTCCACAATCTCGACACTCTAGGAACAAAGGAGCGGTCGTATCGGCCATTTCTGGATGTACGAAGTTTGACATGGTTAGGATGGAAGACCGAAGTTAGGCGGGTCTGTTTGACAGGCACATCGCACGGTGGCATCATGGAGGAAAGCTCTGAGGAGCAAAGCCAGTTGGCGTAGCGGTAGAAGAGAGCTACATCACCGGTGCAAAAGGGTCCAGAGACTGTCTGTTAGATAAGTTATCGATCAGTTGGGCAGCCCTCCTCTGGATAATAGAGTCGGGGCGGCAGCACCCCAAACGTGTGAGGAATACTCGATGCTAGGTCTCACCTGGGCCTTGCCATCAAGCCCTTGGTGATCTGGACTCCAACCACCCTAAATGAACGGCTTTCTTCCAGAACTCGGCCATCCATAACCGGATGAGCGCTAGTACGTTTTTTGTTCCTCAAGGTACAGTACGGCGGCTTTTTGGAAGCATTAAACTGTACAAGTTTGTTACATCCCCAAGCAGTGCTAACCTCAGGGTCTCTAGTCAGAGAGGAAGTCGCTGGTAGTGTTCTTTTTTCCAGCTCACCGGCAGCGATCGGCTTGTCGCTCTATTCCTGTATGTAGAGTACTGTGATCAGCAAAACTGTGGATTGGATTGATTGTGCAGGAAAGGAGGTCGTTGATATGAAAGAGGAACAGTGTCGGAGCTAAGAGCGATCCCTGAGGAACACCCGCGTTGACGTTGTGGGATGAAAAGGAGAACCTGTCAATTACGTCGGATATCTTGCGGCCAGGGAAAAAGTCAGCCATCCATCTGGAAAGCTTTTCTGTCACAGCTGATCTAACGCTTTCGTGATATCAAGAGCAACGGCATGAGCCTCACCATACCCATAACTACGTTACGTGGTCTAGGAGGTCCCCTATAGATCTCTGGTGCCGGAAACGGTACTGCGTGTCGCTAATCAACCCGTGATGTTCGAGGAAGTCCAGAAGCTCGTGATTTACGCACCTCTCCATCACCTTACTTATAACAGAAACCAGAGCTATAAAACTGTAGTTGTAAGGGTCGGTCTTAGATCCCTTTTAGGGATGGGTTGGATATAAGCAAGTTTCCAGTTTTCTGGAAAGGTGCCGGATTCGTAAGATATCTGGAACAGACCCGAAAGAACTGAAGCAAGCTTCGCTTTTCGCTCCAGAGTTTTTTTAGTCTATTTTGAATGTACATTGCAATTCATTTATTTTTTTCTATCTTTACTTTCAATGCGTGCGAGAGAAAGAAGCGTGTAACACGTTTGTTATGTAACCTGTCGCGTTGCCATCATGCAGCCTCGCTCTGCAAAAGGTTGCGTGTACTGACGCAGAGTTTACGTAAAAACAAATATTTACTATAACCCTGAAATGCTTTAGGATTTTGTTAATAGACGTTTAAAGAAACTTTCAACATAATATACGGCTTCATAAGAACAAACCAAAAACAATTTTTGGAATTAATAAAAAAAAAACATTGTCAAACCAATTTTGATGCAATTTTGAGTCAGGCGACATATGCATATTCGTTAAAAGGGACACTTTTTGAATGGAATTATGGAAAAAGAATTGGAATATTTTTGTGAGCAGATACGAAGATCCTTCCTTTTATTCACAGTGGTCATTTTCTTCAGAAATATTTTCCACCCCCTTTAGGGGGTGAATTTTTGTGCGAATATTTTTTTTAGGATCTGAAAGATTACCTTCTTATTCTGGTGTACCGGGTATACATTTACCTGGTCCCCCCTTAAAGAACACGGGGTAGTAGCGCCTCGGACCAAAGACAATTGTATACCATCTTAAAATACGATAACAACGATAAACGAAGTTGAAAAACTGTTTTTTCTAGATTCTCGACAACCCCGCCATAGGCGGAACTGAGATATCTAGCCACATGAGCATTATTTTAATCGTTTTTTTAGGTAACACCGACTACCCGGTAATAAACTGTCCCCCTGGCCCGAAAGAAGATCTGCAACGTGACGTATGGTCCAGCCTAAATGTGCCCTCAGGCCTTGGCTGCAGTACAGTCGTGTACCCCGAAACAGCTGCTTTGTGTGCCGCCCAAAATATCGCTCTCACAAACTACATCGTTTGGGCCAAGCTCAGAGCACGAAGACTGGGATTCCTTGAAACCCTGCCTAGGGCTGATAAGGAAATAAGAAGCACTCATTGAATATTAAATATTTCGTTATTATATTAAAAATGTGAATAAATGGTTATGGTATGTATGTGGTGTTCTTAATCGCAACACACAGTGTTGTAATATAGCCGCCAATGGTAAATATACATGTGATTCAAATATCGGTTATGTGTCTTTATATACAGTCGATATTGCTACATGAGGCCATCTACAACCTTATTCTATACAGGGTGGCCAATATGTAACTGACTGGTTTGTATCTTGAATATTTGTGAAATGAAATAAAATACGTCCATTTTTTCATTTTCATCTTTTATTGAAACTTGAAATTATGTATAAAAAATAATATCAGGCAAATTAATGTCCGCCTCTAGAAGCCGCGCAAACCTGAGCCCTCTTGATTACATCACTTTTTTTTGTAGGTTTCGGGAGGAATATTTTCAATCGCTTCCGTAATATTGTTCTTTAGGTGCTCTACAGTAGTTGGTTTGTTGGCATAAACTATCCCAATAAAAGAAAGTCAGGAGCCGTTAGATCCGGTGACTTTGGTGGCCAGTTGAGATCACCAAATCGAGAAATTAAATGTTCCGGAAATATAGTTCACGGAAGATTGTTTACCTAGCTGTGTGACAAGATGCTCCGTCCTGCTGGAACCACATGTTTTGCAGGTTAAATTGTAGGATTTGAGGAGTCAGAAAGTTTTGCACCACATCACGCCGCGGTAGCACTCGCCAGTGACAGTAAGAGAATTACCTGCAGCACCTTCAAGAAGTAAGATCGAATGACACCTCCATACCAAACACCGCATCAAACTGTGACTTGACGAGGATGTAGTGGTCGTTGACGGATGACACGAGGGTTCTCTAATGCCCAGATACGACAATTCTACTTATTAACAAATCCATTCATATTGAAGTGGACTTCATCGCTCATTATCAGTTGTCGGTAAAAATCGTTATTTTGGGTATTAAGCTGCAATATTGCATGACTGTATTGTCCGCGACTTTCATTGTCACTAGGGTTAATTTTATTTTGTATGGCCGCAAATGTAAGTCTTTTCTAAAATAGTGCATAATGACATGGGACGAATACCCAGTTCTTGAGAACGATGTAGACGTCTCAGGGCGCTCCACTACACTTAAACAAACTCTCTCGATATTTTGGCAAGTCTTCAACTTCCCCTTTTGTAGGTTCGAATTTCCGCATCAACTGACGAATGGTGTTGACACTGGGCACATTATTTCGACCGAAATATTGCCGTAGCTTCCGAATCGTTGCAACAATCGAGTAATTATTTCAGTAAAACGTTTTAACAATACGGACGCGTTGTGGGGTCGTGTAGCGCTCCATGATGAATTGGACACATGTGCTATAAAAAATACAAGTATTAGAAAAAAATGGGAATGCGGAGAAAATTTAAAATATCGGATATCTGTTTGATCTGTCCCAAAGAGTATAATATAGTTAGTATATAGTATTATATCCTAAATACAGTGCGAGCATTGGCAGAACTGCAGTGTGCGTTCTCACCTAGCCATGACTAGATCGATTAGACTGCTTGTCCAAGACGTATTAAGACAAAAAAATACCTAGATATAAAAAGTTTTATTTTACATATTAACAAGTAGGTATTAAGGAATGTATGTATACTACGCATTTCTGTAAAAATTTTGTATACTATCCACAGCCAATTTCTTATTGAGTCCTTCTGGAACAAATACTGAATAAACACCTATACGTGTCATATCATTTATATTTCTATGTTCATCATCAAAGAACATCATTTCACCGTAGTCAACTCCAGAAGCTTTTTTGATTCTGGAAAAAAATCTGATGACATTTCCCGATAGAAAATGCAATTTCTAATCATAAGGAAGCTTGAAATATTCAGTTTTTGTTCAAATCCATTTTGACAAAATATGTATTTGATTTTTCCTGCTTGAGTCAAAAGGAATGTCTGGCTATATTATACGCTAATAAGATGATTTTATGACTAAAATAACAGAGGAAACAAAAATGGGAAATGGATAATTTGGTGTTCAAGTTGATGATTCTATGCATGTGGATCTCAATACCTGCGAAAGACGCAGCTTATCAGCATACTTTTGAAACTGAGCAGCACTTACGAGAATGTGTAATGGAAGCATGTGGTATGATTACACCAGAAATGTTATGTGATGTTGTGAATTCCAATGTTATAGGATTATATTTACGTTTACAAAATATTTGAACACCAATTGTGAAAAAAATAAAAATAATGTTATCCTGAATATCACTAGATTAAGCATTATTTTATAAAATTTTACCCCAAGATGTAATCATCTATCAGTAAAAAAACAATTGAAATGCGTAGAAAAAGATGCTAGATAAAGGGTGTACTTTTTTCGGGCCATATAAACAATAAAGTTGATGATGGTTTCTAAAAAACGAAACGTTAGGCACAAAATTTAAAAACACCATCACCAGTGCCTAACAAGTGCCAATGAAAAAGTTCCAATAGTTTTTTGATATACCTTAATATAAAATCAGTAAAAAATAAAAACGATTTGGACAAATTTTTGTTTTTCCCAAATACCTCAGTAAGCTGATGAAATATAGGTTTCTCAACAGCATTTAAAGAACGCATTTTTTTCCTAATTTAACCTCAGGTGTATCTCCCACAGGTATGAAGATTCCCATGCATAGGATCCTTATCTTGGACACCCTGTGTACCTGTCAAAATGTGTAAACTTTTGTCCAGGATAAATTTCGATGTACTTAAAATATTTGTCCCAACCAAACAGCTTCAGTAATGTCCTACACCCATGGTTATCTGAACATCTAGATGCTACAGCAAAGGTATACCCTTGTTCATGAAGATATTTGAGAGTTTCTGGAACTTCATGATAACACTCAACTTTGGTACCCAATGAATCTACTATATGTCCATCAGAGCTGAAAGTGAATAAATCATTTAACAGTTTTAGTCGACTCTCATCAACTTACATTTTTATATATGTACCTACATGGAAATACAAAGGTTACTATAAAAGTTTTGCATTACGACAGGAGGCTGCATGTAATACCGGGTTTACATGCAGCCCACTTCCACGGCAGTGAGCAGGGAATTGGGCAGCGCGAGTATGTAAATACGCAGCTCGCATTGCCAATGCTCATGCCGCTGCCGCTGCTGCATGCTCCCTTCAGTGGCGGTTTTTTGGACGGAAGTCAAAGGACGAGCAGCAGCGACCTTTTACATACTGCCCGCTGTACCAGGCAGTCAGTCCTGTACTTACCACGTGAACGCAGCGTATCTTAACCTAATTTATTCTATTTTTGGCAAAAAAAACTTTGAATAAATAATGCAAACCTTTGTAACTGTCGCCAGTCTCCAAATATCGTAATGTTATGGCCACTTTTGGTGATATTGGAGCTCTTACTTTAGTCTTTTTTTTACCATTTACCATTTTTTCAAGTATAAATTCAAAATCTATGCGTGACATCCTGCAAAAATTAAAAAACTCGCCGGATTCCTCACAGGTCAATTCGTTGAAGAAGTTCTGCATACCTGCTCTGCAAAAAACATCTCTCAAGTCAATTTTCAAGGTTTTAACGAAATAAAAAACTTATGAAGTTCTGTTGCGATGAATCGCTGTCATCCACCACTGTCTCTTTCGACGTCGTTTTTTTTTCTGCCACTTTCATTTGTAAAACATTATTATAGTTTTACAAACTCAAAACACAGCGCAGTCCTCCATTATTGCTGGAGGATAGTGCGGTTAGTAGGGTGACTGCATGTAAACAGTCACTTTTTCCCTGAAAAACTTAAATTATCTATAATTATACCTATATATAAAAAAGGAGATCCTAGTGTCTTGCTAAATTATAGGCCAATAAGCTTACTTTCTTGTTTTGCAAAGCTTTTTGAGTTAGTGATGTATTCAAGAATTATGAATCATATGATGATGCAGAGTCACAACATGGGTTTGTAAAAGGGAAATCCATCAAATCAACATGGCGATAGGACCTCTCCTCTTTTTGATTTTTGTGAACGATCTGTGTGCTAGTATTACAAGCCCAAATAATGTATGCACGAATCAATACGCTGATGACACTAGTGTACTAGTCGCTGGCCAACATTTCAACCATTTAGCTGATAGTACTTTGAGCCTCTGCGAGAAAGCGTTTTCGTGGTTTGCTCGTAATGGATTATCTCTGAATACCTCAAAAACAAATGCGATTGTTTTTAAGTTAAGAAAAAATCGAAGCTACAAACATCACCTTAGCAGAAAGAATAGAAGTCCCTCTGACAGACTGTGGAAAATTCTTGGGAGTTCATATTGACCAAGCACTTTCCTGGGCTAAACATATCATCTAGAAAAAAGGTTAAACAATGCATGTTATAGTATTAGAGTACTAAGCAAGTACCTAGACCTCAAGACTGTAAAAATGGTATATTACACGAATTTTGAGTCCATTGTACGTTTTGGAATAATTTTTTTCGGACATAGTAACCATACCAATAGGATCTTTTTAGTGCAAAAGCGAGTGCTGAGGTGCATCCTAAAAATTTCCTCTAGAGAGACCTGCAGAGGAAAATTTAAGATCAATAAAATTTTAACTGTAGCCGCAATATATATTCAAGAGATTCTAATTTTTACATTTAAAAATATTGACAATTTTATCGGTAACCCACGAAGTGACTATAACACAAGAAATAGAAATATAAATCTTCTGTATCCAGTCCATCATCTCGCGGTTACCGAAAAAAATGTCCATTACAGCTGCACTAAAATATATAATAAGTTACCACAAGAAATTAAACGGTTGGAAGATATAAAAGAATATAAAAAGAGTATTTACCAATTGTTAATGCACTTAGAACCATATGACCTGCAAGAATATTTTGAAATGTAATATCTCTATTATGTTATATGTTTTGCCTCTTTGTTTTTTCTGTCTTGATGACACTGTGACGTATATTTCACCTAACAGAGTGTAATACATTGTAATCATGCACTGTTATTTTGAAATAAAGATTTATTATTATTACTTGCTCCAAATGCTGCCGTGGAATTATGCATGTAAGCGCGGTATTACTGCATGTTGATACATGTCCATGAGTGCACAGTAGCTGCCAACAGCATGTCTGTTGATTTAGCTGTTCATTCCTATTGATAGTGTAAAATGCGGACTATGGCATCATGGTCACGTAGTGAGATAAGGGCAGTTTTACGGTATAACTTTACGCGTGGTTTAAGCATAGACCAGTGCTCAGAAAAAAGGACGCTTGCATTAAAGGGAAGGAAGGCCACGAACATCAGCAACAGAGGAACTGCTGCGTGGAAAATGCTTGATGAAGACCGCAGAGAGACATACCAACAGATATAAGAGATCTTACACCTTCATGCACCAGCAATTTATTCAATTTTGCATGACCATTTTACATGTAAGGAAACTTTGTTCTGGTCTGGGTACCGCCTAGTCTGACGGAAGAGCAAAAGACTCGTCGTACGACTTGGTGCGGAAAGATGCTGAAAATGTTTGACCAAGGCTCAAAACAAAGTTTGGTTCTTTGATGATGAGGACACGCCCGTAGAAAATCCCGGTCTGTTAAGCAAAAAATGATAGCTGTATTTTTCAAATCGAGCAGGATTGTGGAGCCTGTCATTTTGGACACACAGAAGACAGTCACAGCTAAGTGGTTAAGAATGGAAACTTGGTACTTCCACCATGACAACGCTCTAGCTCACCGCGCCACTACTAGACTGAAGCTTATTGAATACCCTCCTTACAATCCAGATCTTGCTCCCTGTGACTTTGCACTGTTTCCGCATGTGAAAATGAAGCTGAATGGAAAACAGTTTTCTAGCGATGAGAACCTTCTGAGAGCTTTGGACGAGTGTGCCACACTCCTGGGTGAAACTAGGCGGAGCTGGTTTAAGGACTGATTTTGGCGGATGGATAAGTGTATTGAATGTGGGAATTACTTTGAATGAAGTCAATAAATAAAGCTGTATTGCAAAACTTTTATAGAAAGCTTTGCATTTAAACATATATTTACATACTAAATTCTAATCATAATAATATAAGAAGCTGATCTAGATTTTAACATACTGGAAAAATAACTTACTGTCTTTTGAAGGGTCCTTGAATATGTGTGTCAGCCCAGTAAGGCCATAGTGTATAATCTGAAAAAAATTGCAACTATCAACATTTTCCTGTGGATATTGAAGGATACAGTGATACAAGGGTATGTCAATAGATTATGTGTTTTTTGAAGTGTTTTGAAGTCATGTTTGGCTCAGGTCTGACAAGAATTTTAAAAGACATGATGTATCCTGTTAACCAAAAGACTATAATAAAATGATTGCAAAAATATTATTAAACTGCTGGAGGGTGTACAGTTCCTGATACTATAGGTAAATAGAGAAGTTGATATTGTAAGTGTGGAATTGATATCTTTTGAGAACTTGCATAGCACTGGGCTTTCTATAGTTAATTGACAGACAAAAACATTAATAAAGAGGGGAATATATTGTTACAAGACAGACATGTCACATTACATGGTCCTATGATGCAAACTAATTCTCAAAATTGAGATAGGTACTTATAAAAAGAGAACTGTTTTTACTTAATATGAAATTACCTTTTCAAAACGCTCGAAAATGAATAATAATATAATCTGTGTCTCCATACTTTTTTACAATATCTGCCACTGTAGACTTTGCGACATCCTGAAAACTCTTTCCTTGATGAAACAATTTTATGATTTAAACTCTGCACCATTTGTTGCTTTGCCATGCGAAGTTTTAAAGCAAATTGATTCTTAAATCAAACCGTAAAATTGAAGTGTACGTAATCAAAAAAGTGTTTACTTTTTTGTTTCCATGGCCTTTTATTTTGTGTTTAATATAATGTGCAACATTTATCTGTCAGCAAAATGTTGCATTGTTATTAATTAATATTAGTTTGATTCTATATTTCAGTAGTATATTACTTGAATAACATAAATCAACATAAAAACAAAACAATAATCTGAAATATATCATAGGTACCTACACAGTTTTCGGTGAAATTATATTTTTTTAATTTGCATAAGATGGAAGTTTTAGTAGCATTTTTTGCAACATACCCAAGTCAAAAACAATCAACTTCAATCTTTTAGCAGGTGTAGCCATTTCAAAATTCCATGAATAGCGTCAAATATAAACGACCGACTATACCCTACAATAACCCTACTTCAGTACTTCGTGAGTATCCAAGATGAAAGTATCCATCACGGTAGAATGACAGCTAATAACTCAAAGTTCCCCATATCAGCACAGGACACCTAATTCTGACGGATCCGTCAACGTCAGCTGGTATTAGTCAAATTCAAGCGGATAACCAAATGAAAATGGTATTTACCATTTTGGGTTGGTATTTACCGATCCGTTCAAGCGAGTGTGGTTATCAGTTTGGTTATAAGATCCGTGACGTCATGAATCAGCTGTTATATGTCATAGTTATCACCGCAAAATTGTGGTATTTACCCAACTCAGGAGTAGTTTTATATTTCTGGTTATTATTTGAAATGTGACAAGTTAGAATTTTGCCGGGTATTGGATATTGTTATTGTACTTCAGCTTCATTTTTGGGAAACTTGATACAGGCTGACTTCAGTTTTACCATAAAGTGGAGCACTTTATTAGTTATACTCATTACTGTTGTTGGGGACACTTTAAATGTAGTTCCTATGCTTAACAAAGTATCCTGTGTAGCCATATACCACAAGAATACTAAAATATGGCCATATAAACTCACTAGATGATGTCCACCTGTATACGGTTTTGCTTATATCTTTTTTCATCATTTCTGCTGAATCAATAAGTGTTTTCTTTGACATGCGGAAAACTTTAGAGAATTGAAAGTTGTCATAGCTACAAAGCCATGGTTCCATCATTAAAAAAAATTTTCTGAAAAGATACATTTCTCCCATGAATTATATGAAAGTTGTCTTTTTAAACTTTCCATACACCGTTGTACACAAAAAAGCACTGATTATTAAGTGATGATATAAATAATCAGAAATTATATACCGGCTTTTCTAAAATAAACAACTTGCAACAAAACCGCGGTTAAAACCAACGCGTTCAAGCGATTCAAGCAACTGACGTTATCAATCCGTGTGTCATCTTGAACCATATTATAACCGCAGTACATAACACAGAAATTTTGGTTATTCGCTTGGATTTGATTTTAAATTTGTGTGCGCTACAGATTCATTTTGTACTTGTTAACAGTTCTTGTAATGCGGGTCCCACACCATGCTTCCAACGTTGTTCACAAAGTTCGACACCCCACAATTGGCACAGGATGGGATGAACTTTTTAGTCTGGAACGTTCGAGGCATGGTGGTGACCACGTCTATTATCGATGTCAGTGTCGCGCTTGAACCTTTACAACTGAAGGAAAAGTTATACAAAATGAACGATGAAACAATAGCGCCGAAAAATAATTTCAGATCTGTCCTCAGGGATCAAGACTCTGTCTGTCAGAAGCCTCAAAAATGTCGAAAAACGAAGTTCGGCCGTTTTTTGTTGGTTTTTCGACGATAGCTCCACCGCCACTATAGCGATTTTCAAAAACTGCAGAGCTTTTTCATTTTCACAGTAGTAACCTAGGGTCAAAATTTCATCAAAATCGTGATAGTACTTTCAGAGTTATCATTTCTTTAATCTTTTTCGTTAGTTATGAAATGCAAGTCAATATATTTTTCAATTAGTCTTGAATTGCAACGGGACATTATAATGAAACAACTGTAAGCACTTGATAATTCATAGTTTACAAAAATACATATCCTTAGGCCAGCCATAATGCACCTGCGAAACGTACAAAATATTATCAATATGAAAAAAGAGATGTTATGACAGCCTATGTTTTGTATGTATACTAATTTAATTCATTATTCTCAAAAGTTAGTTACGGAACATACATTATTATGAATAGGTAGGTATTCAAATCAAAATACTTCCCACATACCACTACTTCACCACAATCACAGCAAACGAATAAATAATGTTTGTCGCCGCTACTGGTTCTGACCTCAAACCATCAAACACACGACATCTCGTGTGGGAGCGTAACGAACCATGCTTCCAACGTTGCAAGATCCTTTAACGTGGGTCAAATTTACCGACAAGAGCCCGAACATGCCATGTGGCGAACGTTGGACACATGCAATCCGTCGGCGCTCTGCCATACGATGTGTTGAATTGCCATGTGTCCAACGTTGTAAGGCATGCGAGTCGCTTCAAGAGCAGACGCGCGGAGTGGGAGCTGGAAAGGGGCGAGGCTGTACTACCCGGCCGTACCGTATCGCCACAGCGAGGTACAGTACTCGCACGCTTTAGTCTCTCCGGTCAACATCGAGTCGCTTCGAGAGCAGACGCGCGGAGTGGGAGGTGGACAGGGGGTAGCTGTACTACCCGGCCGTACCGTATCGCCGCAGCGAGGTACAACACTCGCACGCTTCAGTCTCTCGGCGCAGCGGAATGTCCACGCGTTCACAGCTCCGTGCAGAGCTCTATTCGGTTTAGCTACTTTTTTTTAGTAGTGGTGTTCACTATAGGGTTCTCGATTGTCTCTCAGTTGTGCTTTGGTGTTTTAGTGTTGTGACGTGGGTGTCAAGTGTCTCCAAAGTGGAAATTTTGACAGTCTTCTAGAGTCTAGGAGAGTATATTCCAATAGTTGTCTCGCGTGGCCATGTTATCTTTACTCGAGCCGAAAAGTTCATTTGCGTACAAAAAACAAAATGCTATAGACACGTTTCACTAGATTTACACCCGACTCATTATTGCCAACGTCGCAGACTAACACAAAAATGTCACTTGCTGATCAGCTGCTCACCTCAGTAGACGTCAAAGAGTGATGGATACTCGTGAAATACGGTATATAAACTTTCGTTCGTCGTTGCCGTTGATTGTTCGACTTGGCCAAGGTTTAACTTTTGCAGATGCAGTTAATCTCAAAATATGCAAGTCATTATTAAAATAAATAAAAGAGCTGTTAGCAAGTAAAAAATAAATCTGTAGCGTACCAAAAAACAAAATTCGGATTTGTCTGTATACCTGGCGTTGACGGATCCGTCAGAATTATGTGTCTTGTGCCGATATGGGGAATTTTGAGATACTAGATAATCAGCTGTCATTCTGCCTTGATAGATAATCGTGAAATAGGGTATACCCTATACCTATACTTAAAAAGTACTTAGGTGCGTTATTAATATCACAGTAAAGTATTTACTTATATTTGAATTATACGTATGTATTTATAATCGTTAATGTTGGACCAGAGAACAGTTGCATGTATCAACCCTGTTCTCAGCTCTCTGTCAGAATATACACTTAGAATAATCACGGGCATAACCAAGGAATAACCGCGGTTTAACAAGGTTCATCGCTTAGAATTGCTTATAGAAACTACCACCTGAGCACGGTAACAATTGGTTTTTAAACAATAATATTAGTTTTATTTCTTGTTTTGCAAGGCCCGCACGTCTCGCAAAATACCTCTACGCGATAATCTCAGTCCGTAGCACGACCACATATCCCAACGAGAATCTCATTTATGTTCTGCAGAACATCTTTCCGAAAAGAGAACTCCCCGAACATCTCGCAATTTTTTTTACGTATGTCCAGACGCATGTTACTTTGGAGATTGTTCGGGCGAAACGTTTCACTACACATCGTTGTTGAAACTGTCATTTTGTCGCAACTCTGTCTTAGTCCGTTATGAATCACCCCTAGTGCCTCGGTTCTCTCATAGTGTGAATAAATACTTTGCAATATGTGATATTATTGGAAAATATTTTGGCCAGCCCTACTATATGCTCGCATGTAACTTCTTATCTTAAAACAAAACTATTATTTAGTCGCTAACCGCTCCTCACACGTAGTAAGGTACACAAAGGCCCGTATCGTCAGTCGTCCCTACAATTGTAGGGCGCCTTTATGGCCTGCTTGATTGTCATAGTTTTCTACTTCTCCGTGTCAGAAATCTATTTTAAGGTTATGATACAAACATCTATTTGCATCAAATTGTGCTTGCTTTTGAGTTATATCATGTTTTATAAGCCTGAAATTTCCTACAATTTAAAAAGAAAACATATCTTCACAATGGGAGAGCGCTGACGCTGACACGGGACAAGTGTAATCTCGAAATTTTTGAAGGAGAGAAAAGGGTATGACAATCAAGGAGGCCATAAACGCGCCCTACAATTGTAGGGACGACTGACGATACGGGCCTAAGTAAATACTTCGGAATTGCAATAAATCAAAACACACAGGCCAATAGATCGAGTGAGTTCTATCCCACTTTCTGATATTACAGAGCGAAAAATACGCGAATAATTGAAGTTATTGGGGATATCAATTATAAATAGAGGCGAATTTGACCTACCACGTTTTCCGCGTTAGGGCGCGGCACAGAACGTCTTGCCCACTTATGCTAGAACAATGCTTATAAATATACTTTCAAACATGAGGCATGATCAAACTGTTAAGTTAGACAGTATATAGCTAGAAACTATAACTTACCTTTGATAAACCATAATACTAACGAAAAATGTTGAAGGCATGCTTAGTATACATATAATTTTCTGCACCTACTAAAGGAACTGCTACATAGGATTAATTCTAACTCCATGCCCTTTTATAGAATCGTCAACAAGTGTTGAAGTCAGACCATTCTTTACCAAGATACATGTTACACCTAAATGACTAACTCTTCTGACATTGCGCTCTTCATCATCAAAAAACAACATTTCGTGATAATCTATTTTTGACTGATCCTTTATCCTTGAATAATACATATCTGAAATCACTAGCAGTCAGAGGCTGAAAGTTAGCACTGTCTAGAGTATGCAACTGCTGAATGCCATATTTAAATGTAGGGACAATAACTGATAATTATCATGGACCTGATAAAGCATATTCTAGACAGCATGAATTTGGCAGCTGAGTGCTAGCGAACACAATTGAAGATCTAAGTGGAAGAAGGCGGTATGTAGCAAAAAGTTACTATTGAGATATCAGGTATGTGTACATATCGGCCACATACCCCCTTCGTCCATTGTCGAACTGCATTTCTGATGATACATCATCAACTAATATATCTCTTATTAAGCACGTTATATATACTGGACAAGTGTAGCAAGACTTTTTATTGACTCATACCACCTTCATTCATAATAAAACCCAGACTTTGGGAAAAATGTCACATACCACCTTCTTCCACTTAGCTCTTCAATTGTATATTAGATCATGTAAATCGTACCTTTGAAAATGCAATGATTTGTGTCCAGGATATATTTCTTTAAAGCTAAAGAAGCTATCCCAGCCAATTATTTCTAAGAGTTGTCTTGCAGCTTTTGTTTTTGCAATTCTAGATACAATGGCTAAAATAAAACCATCTTCATCTAAGCTTTTGAGAATGCCTGGTACTTCATGATAGCAGTTTAATTTAGTTCCTTTAGAATCAACAATATTTCCATTAGACCTAAAATGAAATTGTCTTAGAAAAGTGAGTTCAGTTTTGATTTGTTTCATCTTTTACCTTTTTTGGAATGGTGCTACCACATCTGTATCCAGCCTAAAAGGCCACAAGGTATAATCTGCAAATATTTTCAGATATAGTCAACGCCAAACAAAGTGGCGTGCACGTCATCAAGGTGCGTGTGTTGAAAAATTTACATTGTTGCCAAACTTTTTGTAAAATAATAAAATTTATTATTTACATATCTAGGTTTATAAGCAATATTAACCTCAAATGAGAACAAAAATAATAGTATAATAAAATTATAGATCTGTACTTGCATAATCATTAAGTATGACAATTATTGATCAGATGACACTATGAAACTACCATATTTAATTGATAGCTTAAAGGTACTGAATAAAAATCCAAATGGGGTCCTCCAAATTTTATGCATGGTATTTATTTTACAGAATTCATACAGAAAAATGCATTCTAAAATTAGGTAAGCTACTGGTGTAAGCTTTTCCTGTACAATAAAGTTAGTCGGAGTTTCTTTCTTCAGCGCTGTCTGAATCTGAATCTTCATCACTCTCAAAGTTGATTATTAAAGGTTCGATGTCTGGTCGATCAAAAATTCGTTCTCTTTCATACCATTTAAAAATTTCTTGCTCAGTATGTCGAACACTATTTTTCCACATGTCTGGGGTAACCGTTTGTAGAGCCTCGTTCCACATATCCAAACAGTCTTTTTCACTGTTACCATCTCTACCAATATGTCTGTTATAGTAACCTTTTGCTATGCCCCAAATTAACTCAATAGGGTTAAATATACAATGGTAAGGAGGCAGACGAAGAACTTTGTGCCCATGTTGTTCCGCCAATTCATCAATCACGTATATTTTAGGTGGTTTGTTTCTAAAAAAGCAGTTATTTTAAGAATAGGAATAAACAAAAGAAATATAAACTGTCGACCAAAATATATATAATTAAGAAGCATTATGTACCGAGCAACAATACTCAATAGCTCTGTTTTAAACATTGTGTTTAAAAATGGTATGTTTTGATTTGTCAACCAGTCTTGGATATTTTTTTTTGTCCATGCATTGTTGGGCACTTTGTTCAATATCATGCTGTGATAAGGGGCGTTATCCAGTATAATCATAGATGGACTCTCCAATTTTTCTAATAACTGATGTTGAAACCATTTCAAAAAATTGTCCTGGTTCATCTCTCCATGGTAATCGCTCAATTTTGTTTTCGAAGAAAATATCGCTTCACTACCCTCAATAAACCCATTTTCATTTCCAGCATGTAATGTAATGTATCTAAAATATATTAGTTTTAAATTTTATGGTGCAAATTGTGTAAAAGTACATACCTTTTACCATCTGTTTTAATAGCTTTCACGCTTTTTTGGTTTCCATTTTGCCAAGAGCAACCTATGGTCCCATTTTGAAATATCCAAGTTTCATCGAGGAAGACAAACTGGTATAAGGCCTCAACCTTGGCTTGATTGTATTGCCTTAGAAATTCCACCCTTTTCAAAGCTATACTTGGTAGTTCCATGAGCCCTTGTCGCGGATTGTCCTTAAGCCACTTAAATCCAAGATCTCTAAGCAACCGCCTTAAAGACGTGGCACTACCATCAAATAATGCCCTATCTCTTAATCGAGACCATAAAGTTTGTATCGTAACTTGTTCTTCTGAAACCATGTGTAATATGACATTATAATTTAGTTAACAAATTAATGCAAATTTCTGATAAGTTATTATAATAAGATCTTACTTTTGTGATACATATTATAGATCACTTCTCGAATGGCACTTGTATCCAATGTCCCTGTGTTGGTTACACGTTTAATATAACTCCGCTTTTTCTTGGGCGATTCTAAATTTGCATCACTTTTCACACCCTCGGAAATACGACTAACTGTCCTTAAACTAATTTTTAAAGCAGCAGCAACACGCTACAAAAAATGAAATAAAATTTCACTATTATTAATATACATTACATATAATCATTAGTAACCTACCTCTTGAACAGCATTTAAAGGCAACAAAGGCCCGTTGTTGTCCCTTTCTTGCTCAAAGTAGTGCATTAACGAGGCCACGAGTTCCTTACACCGACTATTTAACTGTTTGGGCATCTTTATATACCAAAATTGCCTTTATCTACTCGTAAAATGAATAATTTTGTTTTGAAACAAACAGTTGTTAATTTACAGTATGCGGGGCCAAAGGATTTATAAAGATTTGAAATGCCACAAATTGATTCAGTGTCAAAATTAATACAAATGTCAGTTCCCAGTTTAAATAAGTTTCAAGGTGACAATGTGTCAACGCTGCGAAATCGGTTTAGTGCGTTTACATGTCGTTAAGTGATTGGAGCGTTTGCAAAACATTTTATTTCGCATAATGCGTCTAAATTTATCAGAAAGCAACTTATGTGATATTTTAATAACAATGTTTATATGACTATTAACCATAATAAGAGAGTAATGACCATTTTACAATTTATATATCACATTAATATGAAACTGCAATAGAGCAATTGTTTGTGATAGAAACCTAGGCATTAGGTCGGGGAATTTTTATCGTGATGACGTGCACGCCACTTTGTTTGGCGTTGACTATACCTTATTATCCACTTTATATAAATTATAACTATAACTGCAATAATACTGACAACTAAACAGTTACCTAAATCAAAAGCTATTAGTTTCAGCCTTGTCTCCATGTCTTATTTAATCTGTATTTTCAAAAAGTTTCGGTTTCGGAATGGGATAATTCCCACTATATCTCCAGCTAAAAAAAAGGAATTTCTCTGCAGGAAATATATACACGGAGGACTCACAAAACTACAAAACAACCTAACTATTTTTGCCACAAATATTACACTGAACATTGAACATAATAACCAAGAAAGAATGCACAATGCAGCAGACATGCAACACAAGAATCAAGAATGCAATGGCCACATCAAATGACAGTTGACTTCAAGCTAGTCGCAGGTGGCGTGACGTGCGTCATTTCGTCATTTGAATTGGGAATGACATGTTTCCTGTCAAATTGCTTTGAGTTTTGAGTTTTTTTCCGTCTATATGTTTTGTGCTTTATAACCGCCACCCGCACCCCATTCATTTCTAAAGTGTTTTCAAAAGCCTATAATTCAAGTAAAATTATTTTCTTTTATGTGAATATATTCAATGGTAACTTTTTTCTCCACTTCTAAAATGTCAATGACATATAAACTCAGTACTGTTTGAACTATTCATCATTTGCAAGGTAAACATTATCTGTTGTTCTTCTGAAAATGTTCAAAAATTCTTCGCAGTAGCCTCTTCAACATGTTGTATCACTTTTGTTACATCATACTCACATTATAACATGTAATTTTAAAAATCTAGGGAGGATATTCATCAAAAACCATGACTGTCACGATAAAATGGAAACTACAGCATCTACCAACAGAAAACATTATTGAGATAAATAAGCCACTATTTGAAATAGGAAGGAATCCATCATGCGACATCAGCACAAAAAATGATCTGATATCTCGCAGCCATGCTCGTTTTACAATTCTGGTTGATGAAGCACTGTATCTCCAAGACACAGGAGTATGTATAATATATACAGGGTGTTGATTTGATAAGAAATCTCAAGTACCACCTTATCTGTGGTACTTTCATACTGTTCAAGGTTGTCACTACTTGATTCCTAAAACAAGTTTGTGCTTTGTTTACATCAATTTTTTAGTGCAAACATCAAGTTTAATGATTTTGTAAATTCACAGTGGTCTAGAAGTTATGCAGTTTTGATTCATTGATATCTTGAAAAATTCCTCTTGACCCTTTTTTTTTATTAAATTTTACCTCATACACATAACTTATTGAATTACTAAGGAATAACAAAGAAAAAAGTCTTTTCATTCCAACTGCATACCTGTTACCACATATAGCAATGAATAATCAAATCCAAGCGAATAACCAAAATTTCTGTGTTATGTGCCGCGGTTATAATATGGTTCAAGATGACACACGGGTTGATGACGTCAGTTACACGAATCGCTTGAACGCGTTGGTTTTAACCGCGGTTTTGTTGCAAGTTGTTTATTTTAGAAAAGCGCATATATAATATCTGATTATTTTTATTATCACTTAATAATCGGTGCTTTTTCGTCTACAACTGTATATGGAAAGTTTAAATAAGAAACCTTTCATAATATTCATGGGAGACATGATGGAACCATGGCTTTGTAGCTATGATAACTTTCGATTCTCTAAATTTTTCCGCATGTCAAAGAAAACATTTATTGATTCAGCAGAAATGATGAAAAAAGAAATTAGCAAAACCGTATACAGGTGGATATCATCTAGTGAGTTTATATGGCCATATTTTAATATTCTTGTGATATATGGCTACACAGGATGCTTTGTTAAGCATAGGAACTACATTTAAAGTGGCCCCAACAACCGTAATGAGTAAAACTAATAAGGTGCTCCACTTTGGTAAAACTGAAGTCAGCCTGTATCAATTTTCTCAAAAATGAAGCTGAAGTACAATAACAATATCCAATACCCGCCAAAATTCTAACTTGTCACATTTCAAATAATAACCAGAAATATAAAACTACTAGTGAGTTGGGTAAATACCACAATTTTGCGGTGATAACTATGACATATAACAGCTGTATCATGACGTCACAGATCTTATAACCAAACTGATAACTACACACGCTTGAACGGATCGGTAAATACCAACCCAAAATGGTAAATACCATTTCCATTTGGTTATCCGCTTAAATTTGATTAATGTCACTGTTTTTATGAGCTGACATCTACTATAACTAAATATTATCTATGAAATGGGTTTATTTATAGTAAACATATAAATGCCTGTGTATGACTTTGAAGAAAAAATATTTAAAGCCATATTTGTTCTGTTTTTTACATAGATTTGATTCACAATGCTCATTGACCATATAATATAGATGTGATCAAATATCTGCTATAATCTATTTCGTCTGTTTCTAGAAGGTGAAATATTCAAGTCTTTACATTTATTCAAGTATCACTGTAATGACTAATGACTACTTTTATTTTAATTGATTTGTTATTCATTGTAGTAAGATATTTTTGTCATCTGCATACCATTAGACTCTATAACACTAGGATAACAATTGACCTGACAAACAAGTTGTTAACACAAAATAAACATGGTTGAGCTCTATAATGCAATCGTGAAAAAAATGGTTCATGTTTTTGACACACACAGTTTATCCGAATCTACATTTTAGTGATATCATTTACGAGTAGATGATACCACCACCTTGACACAAGACATTTTTCTAACTTCATTGGAAATTTTCAAAGACCTCAGCAGAAAGGCAGTGGGCTGAAAGACATCAATTTCCAATATCTCCTGTTATTATTTCTCAACAGAAACTGTATTTTTCACTTCTAGAGCTCAAATGGTACATTTGTGAATGAAAATCAGATATCCAGCAATGAAATAGTACCTTTGAAGGATGGTGATATTGTTAATTTCGGTACAAACACGTATTACACTTATAAAGTGATAAAGGCAACTCTTTTGCCTCCACCTGTACAAGTAGTTGAGGTAAGGAACTATTTTGTTTCTGGTTAACCAAACATTTTACCACTGTTGAAACAGTATTTTTGTTTAAAAAAAAATCACAATTATACATAAAGTAATCCACACAAATTAATGTACAGATCTGGGCAACTGTAAACGACTGTTCTGGACTATAAGAAAGTTCTACAATAAACCAAATAATAACTGTTTTTTTTTTTTAATTCAAATATCACGTGAATTTTGTTGCATGTAATAAAATTCTCCTTTCCAGGAGCCACATACAAGCAGCAAGGTTCAAGAAAAGAAAGAAGAGATGCCATCTGCTTCTAATGAAGTTGAAGAACCTACAATGAGAAATTCTTCTCATTTTTCATCGTTTCATGATGACTGTATAGTAATATCAGATGATGATGATGATGACCCATTTGCAATGAGTCAGATCTTTCAGATCACAGAAAAAATCAAAAACGAGTCATGTCTTGCTGATGATCCCTATATGGAAATCAAGAAAGAATTGGCTGATCTGGATTACTGTGATACATTTGGAGATCCAATGAATGAAGTCATTGACTTGGAGCCGTTCGAGAATACAAAAGAATTGTTGGACATATTGGTAAGGATATATTTACCTGCTATTTTAGATGATAATAACAGTATTTATTGCTTGACAGAGCAATATAAAAAAAGTATACTATCTTCAGGTATTTTGTGACACATTCTTAGCAGCACACTGTAGTTCCTTGAGTTCACAATTGAACATTAAAATATGAACACATTACTGATAATGGTGATTTCAACATAAGATTTACTTAGCAGCAGTAAAATAAAATGTTAATGATTGTCTAGAGATAAACTGAGGTACGTTAAATTTAAAAGCTATAAAAGATCTCGACATTAAATATAACATCATACACCAATTTATAAAGGAATGACATTGCCCATCTGAGCTCCAAGCTGTCAATGTCAAAAAGGCTTAAAAGATTTTACTCGGTTCCTTGTTCTGGGTATATATGGTGCTTACTAAACACTAGATATTTGAGAATACTTCCTTTGTAGTTTATCAAGTCTTTCCTTGTTTTTTTTTATATCACAACGACCACGAAGCCTTGAGGCCTAAACACCCGTGGAGTACCGTGGGGCTATAGGGGGATATAGGGGAAAGGGGAGGGGCGCTACACGGGCGAATACGTGTGCATGCAACATGCACAAATTATGGCCTGCCCACGAGATCCACCGGCTGGTACCTCCGCGTTCGACAGTCAGAGACCGTCTACCACCTAGAGACAATCACAACATCCATATCTACAACTATGCAACTGCTGTTGCCTGTGACACTGATAGTATGGGTTCCAGACATTGGAACCGTACTCCAATTTTGAACGTGCATTAGAAATAAATAGACATTTCAATGCTGCTTCACTATCAAATGATGGACAATTTTTAACAACGAATCCATACATTTTGTATGCTTCAGAAATTTTGTTATCAATATGATCAATAAAAATGATTTGCGAATAAAATAATACTGCTAGATCTTTAGTAGTTAAATGACGCTCCAAAAAAATACCACTAATGCTGTAATCAGTAAAATTGGTAGCTTTTTTCCTAGAGAAAGTGACTACTTTGTTATCTATTATTAGCACACCATAACTGAACTTTGTTGAGTATGACCTCTGTAACTTATCATAACCTTCGATAGCAGTTATTTTACAATAAAAATTAATTTTCCGGTGTCAATCACATTATACAAATCATTAATGAACATATTAAATATTTGTTGGCCTAAGTTTGATCCTCGTGGAACACTTGAGTTTACACTATATGAGATGTGCCCATTATAATATAGGTACTGTGAGATGTTATCTATTGGATGATGTCATTATTTGATGAAAGAATGCTATTAAAATCTATTCTAGATTATCAGGTAATGTTAAAAGTGTAATCTGGATTATTCAGTTCATTAAGAATGTATTTCAAAAGTAACGATTCAAAGTAAAAAAAATCAGAAGGCTTGGACAGCATTCAGTCACAGAAACTGGTTAGACTCTGTTACTTGCTTGGCCATTCATATAGAATCACTGTGAGATATCTTATAACATAGTGTAGCTAATAATCTGTGGTATAACGTCTATGGTATGGGGTGTGGTCAATATTTTTGTTGTACAAATCTGTTATAGTGACGTGTGTTTATGATTTGCACAATTTGACCGGGTTTTTCAGAATATATTTTTCATACACTATTTTCATACTTATTTTGGGTGTGGAGTTGCAAAAAATCAGGTTGTTTTGTGCAGTGCAGTATCAGGCATAACATTTCGCAGGATAATATATTGTAATTACGAAATGCACAATCGAACTAGGGCTTTCTAAATTGCTGAATTCCTGCTTGTTTCAATAGACATATCTGTGACAATAGACATTTTTAACACGTGACTTAGACGGTTCCTTATTAGTTGGAGGACCACCATTTAGTTAAATGTAAATTAGCGCCAATGTTTTTGCTCATTTCTTGTAAACCCTTGGTGTAAATAGTTGGGAATCTGTTGGAAATTGTTTCTGTCATTTAGTTATTTGTGAAGAACCATTACCTTCGTTTTTGCTGTGGTGAATTGCTTAATGACAGGGAATATAATAGCTACGAGATTTATTGATTAAATCAGTGTAGAGGTGTCCCTCAATGGAAGAACAATAAAAATTTGCAAGAATTCGCACTATCTTTTTTAAATTGTAACGTCTTAAGAAATAAAATTGATGGAACTAGAATAGAAAATATCTCAGCTGTTCATGAATTAGCCTGGAACAAATTCTTGCAGATTTTCATTGTTTTTTTTTCAATGGACCCCTCCTCAATGATTTTATCCATATATCTTGTAGGCCTTTGCACAGAATATTGAGTTTTTAGGAGAGTAACATGGATACATTTATCTGTTCCCCATAGCCATTTTTATTGTAGTTACATATCTTGAGACAATCGAGAGATTTCGAAAAAATTTGCAATACGAAGTAGGCCCTACCTCTAGTAGCAAATTAGGTGAAAAGGTACATGTGTCAATATATACAAAATATATACAGGGTTGTCGGGAAAGTAATAGGACTAATTTTTGTCTGCCATGACTGTACTTCGGAGCGTGCGCGCACCGACTGGATTCGGTAGAGGGCTTTCCTAGCTAACTAATGAGCGGCTGGTCAGTGGTCTCCGAGCACTTGGAGAGTCAGGACAGGCATTTTCGCGCCACGTGTTTCTGTGAGTGGTGCAAGCCGGAAATGCAGCGTTCGTTAGAGCAGAGGTACGCGATTAAATTCTGTGTGAAACTCGGTAAATCTGCGACAGAGACGTTTGATATGATCAAGCAGGCTTACTCAGGTGTTGCTTTAGCAAGAAGTGGTGTGTTTCGGTGGCACCAGGCGCTTTTGGAGGGCCGGGAAGAGGTCGCTGATGAAGACCGTGCTGGAAGACCTTCGACTTCGATACACACAGATAATGTGACTCGTGTGCGCAAAGTTTTGAACTCAGACCGTCGACTAAGTATTCGTTTAATTGCCCAGATGTTAAATTTACCAAAATCTGTGGTTCATGACATTGTGACACAGCATTTGAACATGCGCAAGGTGTGCGCGAAGATGGTCCCAAAAGTGCTCACTGACGACCAGAAATTGCGGCCAGTGGAAGTGTGCCAAGAAAATTTGAACATGTGTGAAAGTGACCCCCAATTTTTGAATAACGTAATCACAGGTGACGAGTCGTGGTTCTTTGAGTATGATCCCGAGACAACGAGGCAATCTTCCGAGTGGCACACGACGGCGTCTCCTTGCCCAAAAAAGAAGAATGAGCAAATCCAACGTGAAAATGATGCTCATTGTCTTTTTTGGCATCAAAGGCATCGTCCACCATGAATTTGTTCCTCCTGGACAAATCGTCAACGCCAAGTTTTACGTGGAAGTGCTCAGGAGACTCAAACGAAGGGTCAGTCGGGTCCGACAAGACATCGCAGCCGACTGGAAGTTGCGCCACGACAAGGCCCCGGCTCACACCGCCTTTCTTGTGAACAGCTACCTGACCAAGGCCGGCATCCCAACGCTTCCGCAGCCGCCCTACAGCACAGATGTGGCCCCCCGGACTTTTTTTTGTTTCCTCGCCTGAAAAGGCCGATGAAAGGCAAGCATTTTGAGACGACAGAGGGGATCCAAGCAGCATACACCGCGGCTCTTAAGGATATTCCGGAGAATGCCTTCCGTGAAGCCTTCAATGCTTGGAAATCGCGCAGGCAGCGCTGCATCGACGCAGAAGGAGCCTATTTTGAAAGTTTTTACAGAATTGTAACGATTGGCTCAATACATTTTTTTAAATCGACTGAGTCCTATTACTTTCCGGACAAACCCTGTATATATATACAGGCGCCGCGCTGGGCAGTTGAGCTGAGCTGTTTGTATATAAATAGAATTTGAAAAATCCGAAAAGGACACTTTAACACCTATATGTATATCCCAAAAATCCGAAGGAATTAAAAGTACATTTCTATCGCAATAACGAACTCTTCGATTTGAACTCAATTTACTCTGATAGTCTTCAAGATGCTGCTGATGTTTCGAGAGTGTATTCAGATCGTTTTTCTGGATGTTTCCATCCCTTGCCGCGTGGGTTTGCTTATCGCGTGCAAAGACTGTTAGTAGCAACGTAGTATGTAGAACCCTAGGCAGCCCCGAATGTTGCGAATTGAGGAAGACCATAACTTACGTGTTTTTAAATCTCACGTCCACAATTTCGCATAGTTCCTATAAAGAATGTGTGAAAGGACAGTGTTTCAAATTTCAATTCACAAGTAATTTCTTTTCTCCGCTTTTTTTTTTTAATTTTCCGCTGCTGTTGCGCTTAATTTTTGTTTTCTCAAGCGTAATTGTTTTTTAAAAACAAAGTCTCATTCTGTGTGAAAAGAGTTTGAAATCCGGCGCTGAGAGACATTTTGCATTGTTAATGCTCATTGGCTCATTTTCTTCTAGGAATCCTCGTCAAGAGATCGGAAAAAAGACAATGACGTGAAAGACACTACAAAAGCAAATAAGTCTGTAAAAACTATCGACATATTAGACGACGAGATTGAAATAAGAAACAAGGATCACAATGCGCGTGGACCTAGCAACTCGAAAAAAATGAGTTTGGTTTTGGAAGATACACCTCCAATAAGAAGAATATCTGAAAGGCGAAAGAGCACTGGATCAAGTAAAAAAAATGATGATATAGATACGACACCATCTTCAAGAAGAAAAAGTACCGACAAAAACCACTCTAGTGCTTATAAGTCAAAGTCTAAATTCAAAGTACCTCCATTAATTGAAGCACATGCACTGAATGTTGACAAACACAAACCCAAATCAAGGCCCAGCGCTGAAAAAGAACTACCATTAGAAAAACCAGAAGAAAAAGCGAGAGAACATGAAAGGACTATCAAAGATACAGTTAAGAGAAGATCAAGCATCAGTACTCCAAGTCCCGTCGCACAAAAGAAGTTGAAGACAGGGACTAGGACTAGTACACCAAGAAAAAGTAAGGGAACAGATCAGCCAGCAATCGATAAATCTACCAAGGAAGCTATAAAAGAAATAAGGTAAGAAGTTGCCCAATGTGAATTTAGTATATATGTATATACCATGAAAATGGTAATGACTGCTAAGCAACTGCCACTTTGAGGTTGTGGATAATGCCCTCTTCAAAATATACACTATATTAAAAAAATTATATCTAGATATAAAAAAAATAAATTACTCTTATACTAACGACAACACAACACGATATGGTTTTCTTTATTCTACTGTAACATACGTTGTGTCTCAGTTCGCGTAAAATGGCATAATAATAATTAAAATCAATTACAAATTGTGAACAAATTGATATGCTACAAAAGGAAAATACCCTCCTAACACAACATACATACAGGGTTCCAGTGGAAAAGTTCACTTTTTGATTTAAGAAAACATTACAAACTTATTGAAAAGAAAATATTTATTACTATCAGCATATTAGTAAATTCGGCGAGATTTATTTCTCAAATATCATCCCGTCCAAATGTTTGCCATCCCTTCGAACACACTCTTCTAATCGCGCGCGCAAATTCTGAAACACTTTCTTGCAGAGTTCCGGAGTGTTGTTGCTTATTTCTCGTCGAATGTTGTCTTAAGCGCTTCCAGTGTTCCTGGATTATTGGAATTCACTTTTGACTTTAGATAACCCCACAAAAAATAATCGCATAGCATGAGGTCGGGTGACCTAGGAGGCCAGTAAATGTCTCCAAACTTCAATATAACTTTTTGCAGAAAAAGTGCTTTCAGCGTGTCCATGGATTCTCTGAAAGTATGGGCAGTGGCCACATCCTGTTGAAACAATGTGTTTCTGTTAAATCGACGTTCTGTCCTTACAATAGGAGCAAAAAAATGTCAATCATGACCTTGTATCGCTCGAAATTGACTGTCAATGCATGACCGTTTTCATCTTCAAAGAAATACGGCCCAATAATACCACTAGAGGATTTGGCGCACCAAACAGTCAGCTTTGGACTAAGCTGTTGTGGATGTCTCTCTTTTGGGATCGTTCGTATCCAGTATCGGCAATTTTGCTTGTTCACACTGAACAACCTTCTCGAGCATGCGCTGCGTAGGTAAAAGGCTCAACAACCGTTCAACACAAGATTTCCGTAATACATAGTCACTTTCCTTTAAAGCATGGACTGACTGGATTTTATAAGGATGACAACCCATTTTTTTCTTCATTATGCCATGCAGTGTTGACCTAGGGATTCCCAAAGCAGCGGAATGCTTCCGTACAGAACGTCGAGGATTTGCAATAACCGAATCACTTACTCGTCGCACATTTTATTCGGTTGATATGTATTGTTTGGAGTCAGGAATGGGTTGACTAAGAGTAGAGCCTGTTTCACGGAACCTCTTTTTCAATAGGTTTTTACTTGGGGCATCTGTTGGTCGGCGAATCTTTTGTATCGTGTACAAATTTTCCGAAGGGCAGCTCCGTATGAATCACCACTCTTAAAGTAAGCCACGATAGCAAAAGCACGTTGCGCTCCGGTTCAACGTTCAATTGTGACTATTTAACCCGAACACCGAACGATCAAGACCTCTCCCCACTTCCTCGCGTATACGGTTGCCGCGTAATTCAAATTTGAAATGTGAACTTTCCCACTGGACACCATGCATAACAGCAGTTATAATAAACTGATAGGACTAAAAAAATCTGTATAATATAAATATAATATGTACATTAATTTTGGATCGTGACTAACAATGAAGAAAATATATTGTTAATTTTTTATAAATTACTTCATGTTTATATCTTCAAAAGCCTCTCGTATAAATCTATTTTTAATGACGATATTCAGTTTTTTCTAATATATTTTGGTAAGTTATGATATAATTTTGGAAGTAGGTAGACAGAAGATTTCAACATTGTTTCTTTTTTTGGTGTTGCAATAATTATTTGTTTATTTTTATTTCCAGTATCATATTCATAATTTTTATAAATGGTCGAATGGTTGTTTATAATATATATATATATATATAACAACAAGTAGGAAAATATTGGGCAAAATCCGCAAAAAGGAGGAAAGTGGATTCGAGCAGAAAATAGGATAGGTAACCCGAGCGATACGTATTTCTGCTGGTTGGCTTCATCAGGCCCGAAATGAATGCACATATGAAACTACAAAAGTAGATACACATGCCCACACATCCGGATACGGGTGTAACCTGAGGAAACGAAGTTGGAGGGGAAAAAACGACACACGAAGTCCACAACAAGAGCCAACCTACACATTGTAGTATAAAATGGCTATACGACCTCGAATTTTCAAGGAGATGTCTAACCACCACCACGCGGCCGGTTATAGCCACTTGCTGTGGTACTTCAAGCCCAAAGGATCTACAAAGAGTATATGATCATGCGGAGAAAAGTATATACTTTTCTCCGCATGATCATATTCTCTCTCTCTCTATATATATATATGGGAATATCGTCTAATATACTTTCTTTTTGTTAGTTCATTAATTGTTTTACTTTTCTTCTTAAATAGTCGACGTGAGCTTATTTGTTATAGTTATTCACTAGGTCCCAGAAAGCTATAGATCTTTGTAAGACATTTTTTCTATTTTTGGGACTTGTACAAGATTTTCTTCTATGTGTCATAATTATGCTTCACTCTTCTCATGTTGTTTCTGCCAGTATAAGCGTTGTATAAGTATAGTTGACGAACATCAAAAATATTTGATTCTTGGAATAACTCATTTGGACTACAGCCACAAAAGTGGAAATAACTCCTGAACATAGATATATATATATATATATATATCAGGTAACCATAAGATCGTGCGGTTTTTAGTAGAAAAATAGAAATTTTTATTGAGAAACAATAAGACACTATTTATACGTCGAACGTTCAATGACCTTTTGCCAACGTGGAACCAATTTGTGTATGCCGGCATTGTAGAACTTCCTGGATTTGGAGTAAAAAAATTGGCGGACTGCATATATTACACCATCTCGAGTTGTCAACTGTCATACAGTTGTCAAGAGACAAAAAAGGTGATAATTACTGGACAAAATGTCGGGAGAATATGGCGGGTGCGGTAACGTTTCCCAGCCAAGTTCAGAAAAATTTTTTCGGGATACTTTTGCGGTATGAGGCTTGGCGTTATTCTGCAAGAATATCACTTTCTTCCGATTGATCAAAGAAGGCTGTTTCTGGATGAGTGCTGTTTGTACTCGTGGAAGCTGCTCAGAATACAAGTAAGCAGTGATGGTTTGACCCCTTTCCAAAAACTCATAATGGACAATTCTATTTGCTGTCCACCAAACACACAACAAAACCTTGTTTGGATGCAAAGAAGCCTTGGGCAGGTTAATAACCGATTAAGAAATGGTTCATTAACGTTGCGTGAAATGTTTGCTGAACAAATGGTAAGACGACTTAATTTGTTATCATTTGTCAGTTCATGTGGGACCCATTTGCTTAACTTTCACGTCTTTCCTAGCTGATGAAGATGCAAACGAATAGTTTCAGGTCTCACTCTGAACATTTCTGCAAGTTCTTGGCACGTTGCCCTGGAATTTGCGTCCACAACCTGTCGAAGATCCTATCGATCAACAACATCCATGGCAATGTGCGATATACAGCAACCGCACGAACTTATTTGGTTACCTGATAGTTGTAGTCACCGTTCTTGGCGGTTACGTCATCAACGCCATATGAAATAAGTAAACAAATCGAATCTCCGTATCATAGGCGGAACACTGTGCAGAGTAATCTTCAGCGCATCTTCTACTCTCTCCAGTACGCATGTGAGTAACAGAGGACCGCTGTTCATTCTTTTCCTGGAAATACTCTAATTAATTTAGAGCTGTCGGCCTTCTCCATTGATCTTAATTCCAGGCATTGGTCTTTTGAAAGATTCTCAACACTTTCCCTCCAACTGGATCATTTCAAAAAGCACAAAATTGCGATGAAGAAGTACCTTCATCGAGTTATCAATTAACTCTTCAGGATACGACCAGAACGATAGTTACTCCATCAACTAGTGGGCAACTTCAAACTGACTAGCGACGTCAGCGTTATCAACGGTTGAGCAAATGGTTGTGTACTATTTTTTTTTGTGTGTGAACGCTTGCACTTGAATGTCTGTGAGGAGTCAGGTTGCATTTAGCACTTGCTTCTGATGAGATCGGTACCTAACATGAACTAAGTGAAATACAAAAAAAGCTGTATACACTTTAAGAACCTGTTCAATAACATACAATATCCTTTTAGGAAACAGAAATTGAAGGAATTGGGTGAAAAACATAGTGAAAGCAAAGGAGATAGTAAACCAAAAGTGGTCACTCAGGTTCCTAAAGTGAAAGATCCTAGAAGAGGCGCATTTCTATTAGGTAACCCTCCTACAAAACCTTCTGTTGTAAAGTCGCCTGCGGATAATCCAAAGAGGTCATCTGAAAGGCTAGTAGAAAGAAAGAAACGTTCTTCTAACTCAGCTGCAAAGGATAGTGAGATCCAGGACAGGACTATTAGCAGTCAGCTGAGTCCCAGCGATCAGCTGACGCAAAGAGTAAGTTCATTTCCATACTGTAAATAAACAATGTTCTGCTAATAATATATATGTTAAATAATGTCATATTCCCTGCATGAGTTTTTCATTTAAAAATAATTCTCTCTACACATCACACACTGCTTGTTCTATTCCATTTCAGCCTCTACTCATCCTTATTGAAATACGATTTATATTGATCGGCTTTTCAATTCCAGGTCCCAGCGATGAATAGTACCCGCGTGCCAAGAAGCGACTTTGATTGCATCACAATGTCAGATTTTATAAATAGGACTCAAACTCGTCCAGATTCAACTATGCATGATCGAAAAACGAGATGGACCCAGAATCATGTCTATCGGGAATTGGACAATGTTGACGAGCACGTCCAGCAGATCGTGTTCTGGAATGTTCGGTAAGGGATGTTTCATAATTACTACCAATGATTTGACCACCACAGCAATTTTTACGTATGTGTATCTAGTTCTAGTTGGTCTAAACCTGGACGACCGGAATTCTGTCCCTCTTTTTTACAATCTGTCAATCGTCTTGATGTCTACGTAGGACACGAAATAAATCTTGTAAAGGGTGTCTCAATAAGAGCGTCGGATTTGATTTTCAAGAACAATTTCTTTTCGAATTAAGCGAGTATTTTTATGTCAACATGAAGAGGAATAGTTGCGATTAAACATGAAATAGATGGCCACCACGAAACCTCTGGCGCATGGTCAGTCTTTTCTTAAAATTCTGGATAACGTTTTCGCACAACTGTGGCTCTATTTCGTCGATAACGTGCCATATCTCTTCCTTAAAGTGTTCAACTGTTTGTGGCTTGTTCGCATACACCTTTTCGTTCACATAGCCCCAGAGAAAGAAGTCCATTGGCGTTAGATCGCACGATCTTGATGGCCAATTTTGATCGCCAAACTGAGAGATGAGACCGTCTGGAAATTTGGTCCGGAGTAACACCATTGTTTCGCGTGCTGTGTGACAGGTCGCGCAGTCTTGTTGGAAAAACACATCCTCCACATTTTCGAAGAAATACGGTCGAATCATTCCGCCACTCCACAAATTCGGCTGTTCTGCTTATTGACGTACTCAGTCAGTTGGAAATGTGCCTCAACACTCCATCAGAGAAAATGATTTTCTTCGAGAAATCCGCATCAGTTTGGTGGTGCTCAAGTGCCCAATCAACGAATTCACGGCGCTGCGCATGGTCCGTTGGCTCGAGTTTTTGCATCAGTTGAACCTTGTACGCAAGCAAGCACAGATCTTTTTTCAAAATTCGTTGCAGAGTGGGTCTGGTAAGGTTCAATTCTCGGCCACGATGTCGAATGGAAGTGCCTGGATTCTCGGACACACTTTCCCGCACTGCGACAATATTTTCGAGGGACCGACCAGGACGGCGACGAACAGTGGTCTTCACATTCAGCAACGTGAATTTTGTCTCAGATTTTGTAATTAAACGGCGAACTGTCGACTCATTTGGCACATTATTGCGACCGAAAATTGTACGTAATTTGCGAACTGTTTCCGCGTAATTTTCTCCATTTGTCACGTGCCAAAATCACTTAACCTTTTTTTATTTATCACTTATCAGTAATTTGAATTTCTCCTCATTGATAATGGAGTCCCCATTCCTAGGCCAAACCCCTTTACAATGATTTTCTTTTTGCAAATTTAATAGTTTATTGATTGTGTAATTTCACTTGTATTATATCTTTCTTTCTCAGTAAAAAACTCTGCAGTTTTTCTCCGTTAGTTGGCCTCCTATAAAACATCTTCTTCAAGGCCACTCAAGATTCTTTCCTCTAGAACGTTACGTATTCTGTGATTCGCTTTTCAGCTTCCATTGAGGTCGTGGTGCAGGGGTCTTTTTGTCGTTTCCCAGACTCTAGGATATTAGGCCCCTAGCACTCATTCATGGACTAGCACCCTTTTCTTTTTGTTGCGTAACTTAAGTTTAGTTATTTTGGGTGCTACGTCTTCCATTTTTTTTATGGGATTTTGACCCTCAGCGAAACATAAGAAAGTCCAAGTGCTTTCTCCCCCAGTCAGTTGCATCGTTGCAGTTTTGCAAATTGGAAGCCATCCCCTTGAAAAAACCCTGATGTGAACAGGTAAAATGTCATCCTAATTAACAATTTCATAGATCTTTATACATGTATTATTGCTTATTGAAATTCTTAGAGACTTCTTGATTTTATCAGACATTTTACGTATTCAAATATGGGGGCAATGCCTACATGGCACCTTCTATTACATTGATCATGATTTTGATTTTTGAGCTGCCATAACTTTTTAGAACAAGGGTATATTAGTTTAGTACATTTTTATCTTTTTTTTGCCTTTGATTTACTTTTCTTATACGAAAAAAATGTGCATGGTTTCGCTTCAAGTGCGATTGTTTTTAATGAGTAGTTTTATCTCAGACAGAGAGTAGAGTAGATTTTTAAACAGTCTTTCTCTCTCTAGGGTTTTTTTCCTGTTACCATCATAATTTTTGGGACCGAGGCAAGCAGCCCCTGCCCGGTGACGTGTCCACTACTGGCTTCCTTTTTTTTGTTCTTTTTGACCTGGTATACATCTCGGCTGCGCCTAGCCGTAACTGGGAGAAGACCTCCGCCCAGATAAGTGTAGTTTAGGCGTAAAACATATATGTAAAGCGTATACCAGGGTAAACGCCAACTAATTTTGTTTTTCGACATTTTTTTTGTAATATCCTTTCTCGCACTCCAGTGGTGGAGCACATGTGTGTTTTGTTCTTTTTAATCAATATATTGTGATCCATTTGATATCTTGTTTATTTGGCTCTCTCTGTGTGTACTGTTAGTTAAATTTCGTCATTTCTGTTAGGATTCTCCTTTTGTGTGGTGGTCAAGCAAAACAAGTTCCGACTAACATCTCGGGGAGTTGTGGCTTAATCCGTCCTAAGTCACTGGCGCTCTTAACCCGCCCATACTTTGCGCTTTATTGAGTTAGGGCCTACATTTGCACGCTACTAGGCAACTGTTTTGCGTGGACCAACCGTTAGATAGCATTTATCATTGTGTTTTATTAATTAACAAAAAAAAAGGCGTGGCACATTTTCGTAGCGAGTTTTCACAATAATGAAACTTATTCGACAACAAAGAATGAGAAAAGGTTTTTTCTGGGATTCATTCGAAAGTGTTGGCAGGAACAAAAAAACTATTTATACTCGTATATGAGACCTACCAAATAATAATATGTAAAAAGATCCGACTAATAGCAAAAAAGTGATGGCCGAAAACCGAGGCAAACTGCAGGTTTTGGCACTTGTTGGTAATATGACGATGGTTTCTCGCAGATATTTGAAATTCTTCAAATTCGTAGGATTCGTACTTCTAAGTAACTACAACAAAATTTGAGTAGATTGGTCAAGAGTAGTTTTTGAGAATTTCTGATTATTTATCCCAAAACACCTGTTTTCCGGCCATCACTACCGTTTATTGAGGGTATTTTATAGCAAAATACACTAGTTTACCTTACCGATGTGTACCGCAAACCATTCCGGAAGATAAATGTTATTTTTATGCAAAAAGGATAAACAAATTCAAACATTTCGTATTTGCGAGTAATTCGCAACAAAATGGTAAACACATCCGCTTTGTTTTAAAATGTGAATAGTAACGTATGTTTTTCGAATATCGTAGCGCATTTGTTCAATTGCTCACAAATACGAATTGTTTGAATTTTTTAGAAGAAAAAAACGTAACCTTTGTTTTTCGCATAAAAAAATACATCTTTCGGAATGGTTAGTGATTCATATCAGCAAGATAAGTTTGTGAATTTTGCTATAAAATGCCCTTTGAACGAACCCTGTATATTGCTCAATAAACTAATAGTGATTGCTGGAAAACAGGTGTCTTGGGATAAACAATTAGAAATTCTCAAAAAACTACTTGACCAATTTACTCCAATTTTGTTGTTGTTATTTAGAAGTATGAATCCTATGGATTTGAAGAATTTCAAGTAGTTGCGTGAAATTATCGTCGCATTACCAAGTGCCAAAACCTGCATTTTGCCTCGTTTTTCGGCCATAAGATTTTGTAGACGGGTGGTGGGAAAAAGGCAGATTTTGATAGAAAGGAACTGCCCTGTTTTAACGTTTTGACGTGTATTGGCATCAACAGCTAGCAATTGACATGTTCATTCTCAACCTTACGTATGACGGATATGACCCTCAGCCTAACTAGCGCCATCTACCTAGCTTTCCAGATTGCTCCCCAGACACTAAAGATAGGCTATTTTTACGGAGGACTCTTTGGTCATAGTCTTAAGTACTTCAATATCAGTCATTTATGTTGGATATTACAATTTATTATAACGATCTTACTAAAATTTAGAATCAGTCGAATTCATTCTCACCATGAGGAAAATTCTTCTAATACACCGAATTTTGATATCGAGGTGAATAATAGTATTAGCAGATACAGTTATCGAATTGTATTTAAATTTTAAAAGTGACGTATTTAATTTAGAGGACTACCCACCTGAAATTGTAATCGAAAAAACCTAGAGGTTTTGATACTGATGAATCATGTACAGTTAGCAAAATATTTATGAACAAAGTATCGAACGAATTATATCCAACAATTATGATAGGTGTCTTTGTACGTTTTGGGTATTCCGCACATTAACTGACGAATAGAGGATCAGAAGAGTAACTTGGTGCAAAAAAGTGCTGAAAAGATTCGAACTTCGAGAGCATTATATATGACATCTAACACTTATCTCGTGGTTTTCATGTCGATAATCCCCCCATGTTTGTCTCTCGCCAATGAATTCATTCTACTTTTGTCATATTGAAGGCCACCGTTGTGACAGAAACGTATACAAAGGATAGTATAAAATTTTTGCAATACAGTTTTATTTATTCACTTCGTTCAAAGTAATTTCTACCACATTCAATAAACTTCTCCATCTGCCAAAATCAGTTCTTAAACCAGCTCTGCCAAGTTTTACCCGGGAGTGCGGCACACTCTTTGTTCCAAGCCGTCAGAAGATCCTCATCCCTAGAAAACCGTTTTCCTTTTAGCTTTATTTTCACATGCGCAACAGTGCCAAGTTCGCAGGGAGCAAGATCTGGGCTGTAAGGAGGGAGCTCAATAAGTTTCAGTTCATTAGTGGTCAAACACTCGGTGCAGGCTTTGGCGCTGGAGCGTTGTCATGGTGGAGGTACCAAGTGTCCATTCTTGGCGTTGGCCGCAGGTTTTTCATAGACTCTACGACTTTATGCAGGCACTGTTCCGTGTACCACTGACTGTCTTCTGTGTGTCCAAAATGGCACGCTCCACAGTCCTCGATTTGATAAATACAGCTATCATTTTTTTCTCAACAGATCGGAATTTTCTGACAGCTGCGGATGTGTCCTCATCATCAAAGACCCAAAGTTCATTCATATGACAAAAGCTTTTCTAATAATTTTTTGTTTGGCACAGATCATTAAAACTATCTTTATGAATGTATGTTTTAGATGGATTATCGAGCAGCAGGGCCAGGAAATAAGCCCACCCATCAACAAAGAGAATGAAGAGATGGTTCCTTTAGACTTCCCTTCTGTCGAAAAATACGCTCGGATCATGCAACCGCTGATAATGTTGGAATTGTGGAATTACATATACCCTTCCTGTATAAACAAAAATAGGTAACTTTTTATTGATCCACATGATAAATGCTGGATGATAAAGTCAGCAGACTGTTTTTTATAATTTTATTCGCCTGCTTATTTTTACTCGTTCTGTTTTCTGAAAAGTTCGTTTTTCTCATTCTTTTAGCATTTTTCACAATGCCCCCACCCCTCCGCACTGCGTAAGTTAAGCTACCCCCACCCTCAACGTTCAATTTTCAATTGCCAGCAACATAGCGATGGTGAGAAAAGCTTCCAAACTACTCAGATTTACGCATTTTTTTTCTTCCAAAATGCCTATTTTCTCAGTTTTGTTTGTTTGTCTGTTTGTGTTTGTTTATGTAAGATTTATTTAGCATGATTGCTACAATTACATTCTTCTAAACAATTCTTCTTAAACAATTACAGAACATACACATATTTAGAAAAAAAATTGCATCTTTCATTTTCCATGAAATATTCCTATATTTAATACAGTAGTTTGAAATGGAACCACGTGTATAACAGTCATTCGCTTTTTGTGCTTAGTTATTGTTACGATCTTGTGATCATATTGGAAACTAGTAAATGAAACTGATTTTTCTAGGAATCCCTTTCTGGCAACGTTGAAGCATGTACGGTATACGACTGAAACAACCTATTTAGAATGTGAATGTGAGTATAAAATTTCAATTGAAGGTAGAGTACGTTCATTTTTTACCTTTATCTCTCTACAGAATAAGCAGCCGTGTGCAATTGAATGCGCAGAGTACATAAATTTATTGATGATGATTGCAGCAGATTGGTATTCAAATGCAGCATAAATAGTTGAGTTTATATAAGATAAGCTGAGGTGGTATTTTGGCTGGTACTCTAATCATTTGGTAGTTTTGGGTTTTTTTACGTCATGTAGCACCCAAAAAACTTGATATCCCGAATTCGATTATTTTTCGATTACAATACTTCCTTGCTAATTAGCGTGAAATCAAAATACAGGTCTTGCGCGATGTAAATTTCGTGATCTGTGAAATAATAATATTATCAGATAAATTAATAGGGCGAAGAGGGCCTATAGAATGGCCAGTTAGAACTCCTGATTTAGCGCCATTAGACTTTTTTCTATGGGGCCATTTGAAATCCGTTGTGTTTACTCCCCAACCTGAAAGTTTGGATGAACTTCGTCAACACAACATCGAAAGCTGCTATGATATCACACAACATGTTTTTGGAAATGTCCGTCAGGAATTTGAACATCGCCTATATCATTGTTTGGCCAATAACGGGCAACATTTTGAGCACTTATTGAAATAAAAAGTGATATTTTCGTGTGTTTTTGTTTTCTATCTGCACAAATTAAGATCAAGATTTTTCTATTTTTCTTGAAAATGAATCGACCGATTTTACAAAATCAATCATCAAAATAAAGGACTTTGAAATACCTTTCAAAAAAGCTTTAAAATGAACACCCTGTATATAAATGTGAATGTGTGTCCACTCGGTCAGCATCACGTCTGATCACTTACTTGAAGCCTGGAGAAGGTATAAGCATTGTTTTATCAGCGAAAATATACAGGGTGTTCAACAAGTATGGATTAGATCAAAATATCTATAAAAATACGTTTCCTAGAGAAAAATGTTGTAGGACACAGTTGTAAAAAGATTCATCCATTGGTGAACTTGACTATGACCTTCAAGGTCATTTGCAGGTCAAGACAGTTTTCTCAAAAGGAAACCCTTATTTTTGACCCCGGAAACGTTGAGTGCGGGAAATTTTACGTTAAAGTATACCTTTTCCTATTTGACCTTTATGGGTATTTGAGGCTGTCCACAAAATGTCTCGAAAAATAAGCTACATAAAAATGTCATTTAATAGAGTTATGATGTTTGAAGTTCAAGGCAATTTTCTTAAATGAAAACCGCTCTTCATGTCACCAGAAATAAAAAGAGTAAACCCATGACCTTAACCATGATCATCAAGTCATGTAGATCAAATGAATTTTAAACAGGAAACATCTATTTTTAACTCTTGAAATGCAAATTGTGGACATTTTTAAGTCATGTATGTCGTTGGCAATGAACCTGACCATGACCCCCCAAGGTCATTTTATCGTATAAATGTTCACATAAACACTTTACTTTTTGTGGAGAATACAAAAAACCGAAATATTGAAATTTATTTATTATCAAATAAATAAAATATTTTTATTGCTACAGGGTGATACATAACTATGTGGTGAACATACCAAACCATACATATTTTCAAATGGAAACAGTTACATTTGATTTGCAGATTCGGATAGGCTCTTTCAAACGAAGCAATTTGATGTAATATACTATAGGGTTTTATTTCTAACTCGTGATATTGGACAATCTATAAAAAAACACAACTTTGACAACTTGCACCTCATCAACTGTTACAGCTAGAATACTAAATTTTTTGTCACAAGAATTGTATTTTCCCAAATTTTCTTCCTATCCACTTATTGTTAAATGGAACACCATGTGTGTTTACACACTTTTTCATTCCCTTTTTTACAATCTTTTTCTTTTTCGATATAATGTTTATGGGAGTTTGTTCAAGTGCTTTTAGACTTACAGCCAACCTTTTTGTCAATCAGATATCAAGGTAAATGGACAATTACGTTCTAAAATGAAAAAATAGCATTTATTCGATAAATGTAGAACGTTAAAATTTCGTGCATTTTTATTATGAATCAAATCTACCCGCTTATGCATTAAAGTCCGAAAGTCAGAAAGGTGGCCATGTAACTCAAAAACCACTCGTGCAAACCCCCATAAAACCCGTATCAGATGCAAACGTGTAAAGAGGAGAATCAACATTTGCGAAAATATACAGGGTGTGCCATTTGTAAATTTTGACCATCCTGTATAAACTGTCAGAAAAAACTGAAAAAGTTATTGCGTACGGAGAAATTATTTAATATAATTTTTCTGATAAAAAGCTCAGTTCTCAAGCTAAACCAGTTGCGGAGCTACGAGTTGTCAAAGTTGAGTCATTCCACGTTTGCTCACTAGGATCGTTTGTCCATCTATGGAGGAATGGCTCAACTACACGCATTGTTGGTTGCATATGTTTTGTGAAGCTGAATAGTCTGTAGTTTACATCTCTAAGGAGAAAGATCGAATCTGGATATTGTTATTGGTCTGCATGTGTATAAAATCAGTAATATTGGCTGTGTGAGAAAATCATTACTGAATATGCTGCCAATGAAGTATATCTATTAGCTGTGCCCGACGGGTTATTTATATGTTGTCCTTTCTGAAGACAGGTTATGTTCAAAGTTATAAATTACGATTTTTTTCGTTTTTTGTGTTTTCAAAAAGTTTGAGGGGAATTACGAGAAATCACCACCGCGCCCGCGTTGTGAGTAATTACTGTTAGCATGTATATGACAGTGTACAGTGAATATAATTATTTCTTATCTCTCTCATATCTCTCCAGAATGGATAAGAAAAGTGAAAATGAGACAAGAATCCTATGGAATTATCATCAACACATATTATTAGCACACAAATCCTCACAATGCATCTATGCTTTGCCGTTAGATCCAGTAATGCCATTTCCGAAGCAGATATTACATCACAGCAGAGCCAAGCATTGATAACTGAAGCCTCATGACGTTTAGTCAACACATACAAGTACAAAACGAGTTCACAACGTGTCTATCAGCTAGTGCTAACACCTTGTAGTAAAACCTACATAATATCACAAAAAAACAATGTAATGTCAAAAAAATCGACATGTACGCAGTACGCTTCGATTTACCGCTGCTTGACGCTGTAAACACCTTAGCGACAGGGTACAAAAAAAAACAATATAATGTCAAAAAAAACGACAAAATGTCAACTTGCTGATAATGAGCAAATAGTTCATTCCGCACCTTCTACAAGTGAGCATGAAGTGAACGACAGCTAGTTCTTAGTTGACACCTTGTAGAAAAACCTACATAATACCATAGAAACCTACATAACGTCAACAAACCGACATAACATTACTTTTCAACTTACGTAATACCCCTGCCTACCGCTTATCTGGAAGCGACTGAAAATTGCACTGGTTTGAATATTCTGTGCTTGCAACGTTGATGACGTAACTTCTACCGGTATTGAAGTATAGTGACTTTTCTATCCTGATTATCAATTTGGATATGTCCAAATTTTCTTCAAACTGTGATACGTGATTTTTTCCAGGTTACCTTCCCGAAAACAGAGGCACGTCGTTAAAACCAGAAGATTTGACACTGATCGAATGCAAACTGATTGACGATGAAAACGTAACATACCAAATTACTGGATTTGGCTTCATAAAATATTGTAACAGGATAGATAATACGCGTGAAGGTATAGTAATAAGTAATGTTGTAATGTGTGTTTTATATAATTGTTCCAGGTCATTCAAAGAGTCCTAACGTTAAATTCACATTGATGACGAGATATTTTGGCAAAAGAGTGAGTAGCAAGCAGGTGTTAATCAAAACGGTGGACAACATCGCCAATTTTCTGAGATTGTTGAAAACTATGCGGTATTTGAAAACATCTCCTTTGGTCGGAAATATTTTGAATCCTCGGATAGAAGATTATAGAATACATGTGGAACACAAGGATTTAAATGTCAAGGTACGTACAAAGGATACTATAAAAGTTTTGCAACACTGCTTTATTTATTGACTTCAAAGTGATTTTCACCACAATACACTTCTCCATCCGCTAAAACCAGTCCCTACTTATTTTTATTCAATATTATTCTCATAGCTTTATTTTGCAAGATTTGTAATTTTGAGAATACAGCTTCGTTGGCAGTGAACAAGATAGTTGAACAATATAGTAAATGCGGTAGAATAATTGTATTAGATAGATAGATAGTTTATTGTCCTATTGGATCATGTTACATGATATAAGACTTGTCAATATCAATTTGAGGGTCATATATGCGTTTGAGCAAATATGCCAGAAAAATACTTATAATTATAAAATAAATAAGGACATTACAATTACAAAACAATTTAAAAGGTTAAATCACATTATAGGTACAGGTACAGTGCAAGAATCGTAATGTGTTCAATCCGTAACGGTAAAAATATATACATATACAGCGACTATTTTTATCACAAAAAATGTTCGTCTAGCCGGTAAAAATCATTGAAGCTGATACAAAGAAAAGAAAAGCGGTAGGAGAATCTGTTAGAAATACATAATATATAAACACAATAAACATCGAGCAGTGAGGACAAATGGTTAAAAGCTTAAAAAGAAAACATACATACTTTCGTTAAAACTCGAATAAAAAGTGAAATTAAAATACATTTACTCCACGATAATAGACAATTCACTGATAACGAAATGATTAACAGCTTAAAAGAATTTAAAAAACAGATACTTTCATGTGTTAGTAAAACTCATGTAGAGAGTAATAGCATTTTTCAACCAGATATTTCCTGAGATGTTTTATAAACTATTTTCTTGGAATAGGTACCCAAAACTATAAGAAGCCCTAGAAAAGTAATTTGTTTTTTTGGCAATTTTTGAAATAATATATTCATAGTGATCCTCAAACTCTAGTTTACTATCAATATAGATATACCTAAATATTTAATTGATCCAACATTTTCAATTATTTCTCCATTTATCCTAACTGTGATAGTATTTTCATTTGGTAATCTATTAGCATACATGTTGTTTTAAAAGTATTCAATTTCAGTTTATTTACATTTAACCAATTTACGATTTTTGACAAGTCAGAATTTAACATTTTTAAAGCAGTGTCTATATTTTCATCTGATATGTACATTAATGTATCATCTGCAAATATCTGAAGCTTACAATAATCTAAAATATTACAAATGTCATTAATGTATAAAATAAATAGTAGTGGACCTAGTTTACTACCTTGTGGTATAGCAACTGAAATATTTGTTGATCTTGATAATGTAGATCCAATTTTGGTTTTTTGACTAGAATTTTGAATATTGATCCTTTAAATCCGTAGTGATACAATTTTGTAAGTGATTTATCCCTGTCAATAGTCTCAAACGCCCTTTTGAAGTCCAAAAACACTGTTACTGTATGTTTACGATTGTCCATACATCTCCTCCAGTCCTCTAAAACCATTTGTGTTGCCGTTTCAGTTGAGTGTTTCTTCCTGAATCCAGCTGAAATTTGGTTAAAATGTTATTTCCCTCAATAAATTCGATGATCTGTTCGTAAATAATTTCTTCAAAAACTTTTTCAACATCTGGCAGAACATTTATTGGCCGCATATTGGTGTACAACTCAGAATTCTTAACTTTAGAAACAGGAGTTATGGTAGAACACTTGAGTTTTGTTGGAAATTCGCCATATTTTAAACAGTAATTTATCAGGACTAATATTCTTGCTCCAATAATATCAAAACATTCATTAAGCACACTTTTAGACAAAATCTCACTCTTATTTTGATTTAATTTAATTTTTGATATAATCTTCTTGAGACGATTAATGTTTATTGTTCTAGACTCACTGAATGATGCATTATAATCTGAGCCAATGGGACATTCGTTGGGATCCCCGTGAATAATTGATTTTACAATGTCGTTGACACTTTCTATGAAATAGGTATTCATTCGATCTGCTATTATTTCTTCATTTGTTATTACCACATCGTAGAATTTCATTTTAGATCATGTACTTTTTATAATAGGAGAAACAATGTTTTTCAACGTTTTCCACGTATGTTTGCTATTATTTTTGCTCTGATCAATTTTGGCATTGTAATATTTTTTCTTTTCATTTCGTAGAACTGCTACAGATTGGTTTCTTGATCTTGTGTATTCTAGCCAATCATTTTCACTTCTAGTAATCATAAACTTTTTATAATTGTAGTCTCTTTTTAATTTCGAATCCTTGAACCTCTGTGAGAACCAAGGTGTTGGATTTTTTCTTTTATAAATTGTTGTCTTGACTATAGCTTCTTTTATGCAAACTTCAACATTATCAAATAGGTTTATATAGTAGCTATCGACATCAACAAACGCTTCAGTTATATCTTGCAGTAAAAGAGCTTCTCGTAATTTTACATAGTTGACACTAGTAATTTCTTCCACTTTGTGAGCATCAAATTTACTTTCAACTTCAAAACATATCCATGAATGATCACTGATCTTAGGAGTACAACTTTTGCAATTAAATTTTGTTCTTTCGTTATTATCAAATCAATAATTGTTCTTGATTGATTTGTAATTCTGGCGTGATCATAGACTTTTTGCCAGAGTCCATAAAAACTGTCTTGTCACCTGTCACGATGCTGTTGCCTCTTATCAAACATTTTCAGCATATTTCGTCACCAAGTCGTACAAAGCGGCTATGCGGTACCCAGAGCGAACAAAGTTTCCTTACGTGTAAATAGTCATGCGGCCGTTTGTTAAGTCATTGTAAAACTTTCATAGTACCCTTATTCGGATTTATAGTAAGGAGATGGTTTCGTATTAACATGTACATTGCAACAGCTGCTGAAATATTTATAGGCCGTATCACTTTTTTTGATGGTTACGTATCAGTATCTTGAGTACACTGATCGACTAACTGTACCCTAAACGGAGCTTTACTTTCTTAACTAAGGATAATTGCACACTGCATAAACCTACCTTTAACACTTCTGTTAGTCTCTCTTGCACACATAAATCATTTTATTAATTTGCTTATTTAAAAACCCTAATTATTGAGCACAAACTATCGACATTGTCCACCAATTATACAGGGTGGACAATATACAACTGACTGATTTAAATTGCGCGCCATTTTTGATACACGTATTTCAGTAGGTGGCGCCGTAGTAGTTGTTTAAAGCACATGTGTGCAATTCATCATGGAGCGCTACACGATCCCACAACGCGTCCGCATTGTTAAAATGTTTTACTTTTATAATGAGTCGATTGTTGCCACGATTAGGAAGCTACGACAAGATTTCGGTCAAATAATGTGCCAGTGTCAACACCATTCGTCACTTGGTGCGGAAATTTGAACAAACGGGTGAAGTTGACTTGTCAAGGCCGGGTCGTGTTCGAAAAGTCGGCGACAATACAGTCGTGCAATACAGCTTAATACCCAAAATAATGATTTTTACCGACAACTGATAATGAGCGATGAAGCCCATTTCGAGATGATATGAATCTGGGCATTAGAGAACCCTCGTGTCATCCATCAACGACCACTACATCCTCGAGGAGGCACACTTTGGTGCGGTATTTAGTATGGAGGTGTCATTGGACCTTACTTCTTTGAAGACGCTCCAGGTAAAAACTTTCTGGCTCCTCAAATCCAACAATTTAACCTGCTAAGCATGTGGTTCCAGCAGAACGGGCCAACTTGGCACACAGCTATGGAAACAATGAATCTTTTGCGAACAATATTAATTTCTCGATTTGGTGATTTCTGCTGGACACCAAGGTCGCCGGATTCAACGGCTCCTGGCTTTTTTATGGCAATTTTTGAGAAATAGGGTTTATGCCAGCAAACCAAGTACTGTAGAGCAACTGAAGAACAATATTACGATTGAAAATATTCCTCCCTAAACTTACCAAAAAGTGATGGAAAATGTAATCAAGAGGCCTCAGGTTTGCGCGGCTTGTAGACGCGGACATTTGTCTTCTGATATTTTTTTCATACATAATTTCTAAGTTTCAATAAAAGATTAAGATGAAAAAAAATGGACTTAACTTATTCCATTTCACAAATATTCAAAATACAAACCTGTTAGTTACATATCGGCCACCCTGTATCTTCAGACGTGTCTACGTTTCAAATCGAGAATCTGGAAAAGTTGATATCGCACGTTTATGATGAGAGAGTTATCACTGATACTGATAAGCTTTTTTATTTGCTGTAAAAACGCTTACTTATTGTTTCCAGGCAAATAAATTGAATGAACGGCAAAGAGAAGCTGTTCTGGAAGCAAGACAAGTTTGTCTGGGACACGAACCGAAAATATACTTATTAAAAGGCCCACCCGGCACGGGAAAATCCACCGTTATTACCAGCTTAATATTAGATGTGGTATACAACACAAAAGATGCGGACGATCCTCTTGTTCTGGTAACAGCACCGTCCAATGCTGCTGTTGACAGTTTGATCAGCAAACTTGCATTAGCTAGGAAGAAAATCAAAGGTATGGTTCGTCATCGTCAGCTTTTTCGTTTGTTTACCCATTGTCTGGCTTGGTGTAAGATTTTAGGCACATACTGTACGGAAAAGTATGGCACTTATTTTCCTTCTGTCATCTGTTTCGCAATTCTTGACCACTCTCTAAGTTGGAACGTACTATCACTCGCACTTTGACACTGGGCTTTTTCACTATAGCAATAACATCTTTATTGTTATCATATGTCACATGTAATTGATATTTCCAGGAGTATTAGTTGTTTTAGCCCTGAAAGGCCGGCACGGGTATTACGTATCTTGAAAAGTGACATTATGTCGTTTTTTTTACATTAAATTGGTCTTTTGTGGCATTATCTAGGTTTTTCTCAAAGATGTTAACTTAGCAGTAGCTGATGAACACGTTGTGAACTCGTTTTGTAGTTGTACGTGTTGCCTAAAAGTCATGAGGCTTCAGTTATCAATGTTTGGCTCTGATGTGATCTAAAATCTGTTTCAGAGACGGCATTACTGGAGGTCTAAGCTGTAAGTTGTATACTATAGCTAGAAGGAAACGGCCATGCATAGGTCCATAGTGAGGATTTGTATGCTAATAATATGTGTTGATGATAGTTCCATTGTATTCTTGTCTCAAATACACTCACTTGGGATTCAAAGCTAGACATTAGTTACGCATCCACTTTTTCTTATCCATTCTGGAAATATTCCTGCCTGTAGCATATTTTCTCACCTTTTACTTCACCAACCAGGTTTTTTTTCTTATCTCTCTTATTTTTGAAACTCAGCAAACTTGCATATGTAATTTCCAGATTGAATAAGAAAAAGTGGATGCGCAACTAATTTCTAACTTTTAATCTGAAGTAACTGTATTTGAGACAAGAAACCAATGGAATTATCTTCAAAACATATTAGCACACGAATCCTCACTATGCACCTATGCACTGCCATTTCCTTCCAGGTATAGTTTACAGCTTAGACCTTGAATAATGCCATCTCTCGAGCAGATGTTACATCACATCAGAGCCAAATATTGATGACTGAAGCATCACGACGTTTAGGCAACACGTACAACTACAAAACGAGCTCACAACGTGTCCATCAGCTAGTGCTAAGTTAACATCTGGTAGAAAACCTACGTGATGTCACAAAAAAACCTACGTTATGTTGAAAGAAAACCGACAAAATTTCACTTTTCAAGATACGTAATCATCGTGCCGGAGGAAGTACCGGATGATATACATTGAGTTTACAGCAGCAAATGAATTATAATAATGGTACATGGACGATATGTCTTTCAATCTAAATAAAAATACATGTGATTATAGTCGCGTTCGTTTTACACACAATGTGAGATATGCTTATGTTACTTCAGTTTTCTCAGTTTATTGAACGTTCTTTTTACCAAAACTAAGTTTAAATGAGGCGAGATTTTCAGATCAACCTCAGCCGAGTAAGATTTGCCATTGGTTGCAGTTTTTAGGTTATGTTTGCTTTGTTTATGTGAAAAATCTACCGAATTCAAATTGTAAGATTTTTAACTTTGCTTTCTTGGGACGATCCATGTCAGCAAGCTTTAAAAATGTATAGTCTTGAGTGTAGCTTCATGATAACTTGAAAAATGTCGTTTATTAGGTTATATTTTAATAGTGGTTAGATCAACTGATCAATCTAAGATGACCCAGATGACAGCCTCAAATGACTGTTGGGACCGTCTCACTTCACGAACGCAAATTTTATTTCCTTTTTGTCAATAACTTTCGTGTGAAAGGAAACGGACAAGCTGATCTGTAGTTGCAGATTAAATTTTGCTAAAAAGCTATTACAGATGCACTGTTATGTCTAACTTTATTTTAGTTATTTTTCTATCAAATCGGAGGGATGCAACAAACACTGATTTGAGGTCGATCATTGCATTCGGATCATATTTGCTAACTGGTAGATTTGAGACAGTAGTTGTAACCGGAGATAAGTCGTCATTGAAAAAATGTCCTTGAATTTTAAATTCCTGCGACGTCTTTTAGAGAGACTAAGGATTGCCAGACGACAAACAGACAGACGAACATTAGTTCCAAATGTTACCAAATATTATTTTGGATGCCTCAGTATGGATAAATTATGTATCTCTATAATCTAGTACCAATTACCTAATGCTTAGATCTTTCCAGATGAGAAAATGCGTAGTAGATTGAGAATAGTCAGAGTTGGTCCAGAGTCGAGTATAAACAGCAACGTGGAAAAGTTCAAATTGAGCACTCTAGTCAGAAACAACATGGTAACTGAATATAGGCTTAACCAGTGCACTGACTATCAGAAATATGTGGAGGAAGGCAGGTTGGATGAGTTCATCCGATTGAAGCTACAAAATAAATTTTATTATGAGCAGAAAAGGCTGGAGGACGTAGTCCTCAAAAGAAGTAATATCATTTGTACTACTCTGCAGAGTTGTACTCACAATAAAATCTTGAATTCCTGGAGAAGGTACTTACTAATTCATTCTAAAATAAGATGGAGGAGTATGACGCCCGGAAAATGAGGTTTTGAGTAAAATATGTGTTTTGAAAGTGTTTTGTAAATTTATTTATTTGTATTGTCTCACTCAGTGACAGAAGTGTTATACCCAGAAAAAAATGTCAATAAAACTTGACTGAATGTTATCATTTCATTCTTGATGCAAAAAAATCAAGTTGAAAAATTATTTTTTCTGCGTGTAACACTTGCAATGTCACTACGTATATATTTGCTTGATAAGTCCAACATAAGCATTAAGTCATTTAGATGCTTCAATGATTTGAACTACATGCTAGATATGAATTAAATTATAAAAATAAATGTTTTTGCGTTCAGTAATGTAGATCTTCTTTGCAGTGGAAGCCTCAGAGATTTTACGTGTTGTATAATAGATGAAGCCACACAATGTACAGAACTTGAATCATTGCTTCCTATTCAATTGGGTATTACAAAGTTTGTATTGGTTGGGGATCCAAAGCAGCTACCAGCTGTTGTTACAAATCGGGTAAGATCATTTTCACTGTGAAGTCAACTCGTAGATTTTCAAATACCATGTTGACTTTAAGGTCTATAAGTCTATAACACTTACAAATATACACCCCAAGTCCAAGTCGAAGATCGAGTGGATATAAACAAAATCATACACTGTGCGCTCGTGATATTCGAAAGCTGAAGAATTTTACATGGCCGTTTCCACAACCAACTCGTGATGATACCTACATCTCGTCGGTTGCAAATGGTATCAATAAAATTTCATAAGTGTCAGGTAAGGAAAGTGCAGCTACTATGCACAAGAGTTGTTCACAGGATTGATGGATGATGTACCACATGGTACAGGGTGCGGAAGCATATTTTCCTTTTTTTCAAAACTTAATAAAACCCACATGTTTATTTGTATGTTATTATGTAGGCGCATATCTAAAGTTTTGTTTACATAGTTTTGAAGATCAAATCAGATATATGACGTCCCTAATTCTCCATACACTGAACAAACCGATTTCTGGCGTTTGTCATGACTCTTGCCAGCGTACCAGGCATTATTTTGGCCATTTTTTTCTGGATGTTGGTCTTCAAGTCCTGTAGGGTCCTTGGACTATTCACATAAATACGGGTTTTCAAAAAACTCCATAAAAAAATCACAAGGGACCAACTCGCCCCTAATTGAGATGAGGTGATCTGGGAAGTGTTCCCTCAAAACAGCAGTAGATGCTCTTGAAGTGTGCCGTGTTGGAACCAAAAGTCCCCTAAGTCCCACTCATGTAGGAAAGAAATCCTGTAACATGTTAACATACAGGTCCCAATTCACTGTCCCAGCGTCTTTTCCCTCAAGGTTCCAGGGACCAATAATTCCAGATGAAAAAATTGCTCACCATACTGTGACCTTAGGCGAATGCGAAGGTATTTGATTCAATCTTCTAGGATTGGTGTCAGCCTAGTAGCGCATGTTTTATTTGTTGACGTAATCACTCAAGTGAAAATGGGCTTCATTGCTAAAAAAAAAAAATAGTGTTCTCACGAGCGACTTCGAGAAGATACTTTCATCTGAGAATTGAAGCGACATTCAGAAATGTCTCGCACAATTGCCAAGTTGTAAAGATAGGCATCATCATCATGAACAATTCTCCTCGCAGAACGATTAAGAAAGGCGCTCGATAAGTAGGCGTAAACGGCAAAAGCACGCTCCTCACTGTTCTACCACTGAACTGTGTCGGGACCAAACTTCATAGTCCTGCCTCTCGAACGAGACCGCTATCGTTCCGCTACAACATCAACCGACTGAATGGCACGCATTTTAAAAGAGGAGGTTATTCTGCCGCACCTGCACATAACTAACTCGGCAGCTGCCGAAGAAGCACCTATGCAGTGTTGTAGGTAGTAACCATATGTTCCTTTTTTCCAAAATATGATACATACTATTCGAAAATGTTTGAATCAGCACGCATACTAAAGATCTTAATTGCTAAGGTATGAATGCCAGATCGAATAAATAATTAAGTGTCTTAGAATGCAAAAAGTGTTGTGGTGATAAAAGAATGCATAATATTTTACTACAAGGGATGAACAATAAATTCGTTCAAAAAGAATGAACTACCTAGCAACGCTGCATTCAACTCGCCAAATAACAACGCGTCGTAAGACGCCATATTTATGGTTTGGCCGGTCTAAATTTTTCTAATTGTATTCGCATCGTGTCTCTTGAGATAGATACTATTTGATTTCACTCTATCTTGGATTTGGGCTGGGGTGTCCAGAATTTGTGTGGCAATTTGTACTTAACCCTCGTTGACAGCGTCAAACCAACATACTGCTCTGCTGGACGCGATATTGCAGTTGACCGCTTATCCAAAAGCGTCCTAGCGCTCATCCGGTTTCGATGGATGGCCGAGTTCTGCCAAAGGGCCATTCATTCCGCTACACCAACGGCCTTTGCTCCTCAGAGCTCTTTTCCATGATGGTGGCGCGCCATGTGCCTGCGAGACAGACCCGCCTGACGTTGGCCTCCCGTCCTAACCGTGTCGAACTTCGTACGTCCAGAACTGGCCGATACGACAGCTCCTTTGCCCCGAGGGTGTCGAGATTGTGGAACAATTCAAAAATCGGATTAACAAAATTTCTTTGGGATGATCATAGCAGCCGCGGTGTCCCGGCATTTAGGCTTCTGCCTGCGCGGCTGCTTTAGTATTAAAAAAATCTCATGGTTAATGATACAAAAGTTCCCAATAAAACCCATATTTTATACAGGATGCATATAAACTGGGCCTGGGGATGTCTCTGTTCTCTCGCATCGAAGAAAAATTCCGGAATGTTCCGAAAAGCCCAGTTAAACTTCTAGAAATACAGTATCGGATGGCAACAGCGATATGCGAATTTCCGAACCAAGCATTCTACGACGGTAAAATAAGATCCATGCCAAAATGTGATAATCCTATTCAACCCGCCTTAAGGTAAGATATTTTTTGTTAAATGTTCCTCATGACTCCCAGATATACATTTTTGTCATTATACCATGCTTAATAATTATTTGATTTATAACTTTTTAATAGCGCCGTTTTGATGTACATTTAGTTTATCCCCTGAATGCATTTTTTCAGTTATTTTGATTTAGTATACTTAAAAAGAGAGCAATTCCAATCAAAATTATCCTCACGATTGCAAATAATATGATTTGATCCACAAGTGTTTACACCTCTTATTAAGGCAAAGTCGTGGACTCAGGATAGTTTCTTGTTTCAAAAGTATCATACGTTCAAAATCTGTAGAAGTTACGCCAGAACTATCATACGTCAAACCATTTTAGAAAAAAAACCGTTAAATATTAACGCTGAACGATCTTTTGCCACTCTATAAAAGTTCTATTTAGCCTCATTCGTATTCGTTACTATCACAAAAGCCTTACTTTCATTGCTTCAATTTTGACTGCAGAGTTTCATGCGAGGCTAAAGCTTCGCTAATGAAAACCACTCGATGACCTACTAGGCAACTTACTTAAAAAACAGTCATGGCGAAATAAACCATGAACGTTACATTTAACATTTTGGCTCTATTTATCTCGTCAGAGCGATTTTTTTTAATTTTTGCATGATACCAAATTATCACAAAAAGGCGTAACCAGTCTTTTTAATTTATTTTCAATCCACAGGCCATACCTGTTGTTCAACCTGACACGAACACACACCGTTGACGAATCTGAATTTACGAACATGAACGAAGTAAGGTTTATCTGTAAGCTGCTTGAAACATTAAAGACTCACGTTAAACAGCAATGTTTCTATTCTGTCGGAGTTATTGCACCTTATAGAGCACAGATTGACTTGCTGCGACTAGAGATTTCTAGCATAGAGTAAGTTTATTTTATTTGGAAATATTAAACTCATTTGAAATTTTTCGACTCGCTACTCTATGTCAAACTGTTGTAATCGGCCTGGCATATGCAAAATGGCATTTTAGTAGAACTTGTTCGAAAAATAAACCAAAGGCGACATGCCACCTATGGATTTAGTTTAGTTTTATTTTTCGCACATCACAATATTGAGTTTTTGAGTAGATCCATTTCTCTTGTTTGAGAAGCATGAAACAACGTTGTGGTTGGTTAAGTCGCAGAGACTCAAAGCAAACAGATTTTATTCAATCGAACACTTTGTTATTCGTCGTTAAAATCAGATAACACCACGACTTTACAGTCAGGGGTAAGCGTGAGTGTATGATAATGTCTGAAGCCTGACATATTTGTCATATTGTTGTCATTCAACAATTTATGTGTGAATGTGTTCAAATGAAGTTATCTTCTATTTTCCACATTCCGCTAATGACACTCCTTGATTTTTGTGAAACGTGATCATACTTTCTGATCCCGTTCACAAACCTGCGGCAGCTATTCTGAACCTTTTCGATTCATAAGCTGTCAAAGTGTAATATATTAAACAAGGGCGATATATATATAAAGTCACAATAGCTGAAATGACTCAAAACTAACAGTTCACACAATGTTCTCTTCATTACAAGATCAAGTATTTATATCTGTTGCTATAAATTAGCTTCAATGATCCATAAGCCTTACTTTTTACATGCCCAGAGAAACGCAAACTGCTATTAGTAACAAGTCCTTAATTTTTACATCTCACAATATTTTTCATTAAATTAATATCATGCTTTGAACCAAAAATAAAACTTTAGATGTCATTTGACTTCAATTGTAAATTATATCTGTAGACCCTGGTAGAATATGTTGATCAGTGGTTTAACGGAATCATAATTCATTGTTCTTAATAATATATTATTTAGGCTCTAAAGAATCACACTTTCCTGTTTCCGACTTTTTTGAAAAATGTATTTCCTCATCCCTGAATAACATCAAGATGGCAATTCTCAACATACAGGGTGATTCACAAGTCATGAAAAAAAAAATGAAACATCATACACAGGACCTCATTTTAAAGATCTTCTATGTAACATTTTTTCTTCGAGGGTTGAAGTTTAAAAATGGATTTTTTTTTAATATCTTCAAAACCGTCAACTGGAATGAACTAAAATTTGGTATGTGGATTTACCGAAGTATTTCCCACATTCAAGAGCTACTTAAAATTAACGTGCACCAGTGGCGGAGATACAGGGGATTAGTGGCATAATGATTCCAAATAAAAATAGTACGTCAATGTTTTTTTTTCGAAACGCAGAATACAAATAATTACGCTTTTGTTTTTTCTTAGAGTGCACTATTTTCGTAAAAATAAAACAAATTAGATGATCAAAGTTTTATTTCAATAAATGTTAAAAAAGACCACCATTCTGAAACTTATAAGTGTATCTTTGTAATGAAGAAAAACGTATTTCCGCAAAATTTGTTATGGCTTGAATTTGATAAAAAGCATTAGCTATTCTTTCCTGTAACTGTTGAACAGTATTAATTTGTTCAGCATATTTCTAGTTGTTTGAAAGCGCCCCACAAAAACAAATCCAGGGAGTTCAAATCAGCAGACCTCGCAGACCAATGTACGGGTCCGTTTCTGCCAATCCGTCGTTGTCGAAAATAATTATTTAACCATGCGGTTATGTCACGACGAACATGCGGTGGGGCACCGTCGTGCTGATACCACCACATTCATACTCTCGTTGCTAACGGAACATCATCTAACACATTTTCTATATAATTTTCTAGAAAAGCTAAGTATTTTCTAACGACCAAATATCATTATGAGAATTAAAGGTTCCACTCCTAATAAAAAGCAATTCATCTCAGCACAAAACCAAATAAAATCTGCATTTTGTTTATGCATTTGAAGTAACCATTTACAAAAATTAGTACTTGTACTAGGATCATCAAACGCCAAGTTAATCACTTCCAGTTTCTCTTGAACAGTATGCCGCACACCATGTCCTCTAACTCCGGGAAGTGTGGCAATTCCAAATTGCCGAAGTCTTAGAAATGAACGCATAAAAACCTTTTTGGTAGGTTGGCGTCTGTTAGGAAATCTACGTTGATACTCCAGAGAAGCCGCTAAAGCATTTCCATTACAAAACCCATACACAAAAATAATATCGGCGTACTCATCATTGTTTCCATTTCACAACATACAAAAATGGAAAGAAGAAACTTTTGACTTGACTTTTACAAAAAAAAAAATGGTAGTAGTAACGATAACAACCGTATAACACATTACTTTGACAAAAAACGTCAAGTTGGTATCAAGGCCTCCTATTTTATTTTTAAACTAATTGTATCTCGGCTCTTGAATGAATGATCTAATTTGTTTTATTTTTACGAAAACAATGCATTCTAGGAGTAATTATTTGTAGCAAATTGAAGGTAAAATTTGAAAAATTGCACGTTTTGATAAAAAACAGTGGCGTACTATTTTTATTTGGAAAAATAATGCCACTAATCCCCTGTATCTCCGCCACTGGTGCACGTTAATTTTGAATGTAGACAATACTTAGGTAAATCCACATACCAAATTTTAGTTCATTCCAGTTGATGGTGTTGAAGATATTAAAAAAAATATTTTTAAACTTCGACACCCTGTATCTTTCAAATGCGGTCCTATGTATGATGTTTCATTGTATTTCTAGGTTTACTTTTAATCACTTTTTTTTGAATTAAACTCAAAGAATCATTTTAGAAATGTGACATTACAACGACTTTTAAAATTCTATATTTATGCATGTCAAGAAGACAAATTTACATTCTATCAATCGTAACTATAGATACGGACCTATAGGGAAATTTTCAATACCTACTGGGCAATTTTCACTGTTGACTGGGTAATGTAATTTTCGCTGTAATTTTGCGATAATTCCACACCTCTTTTGGCATTTTTCATATATGAGGGAAATGTTCGTTCATATTTTTGTCTGGATTTAACGCATTAAACAACCGGGCAGTAGCTTTTGCAATTCCATTTTGGTAATTCAGTTTCGTTATTTCTACCCTTTCTTGAATTGAAGAAGTCATTGTTCAATATTTATCACAACAATTTGTTATGAAAGACAAAAGTTTTTCTATGACATACGATGACACTGACTGATGCTAAATGTTCTTGCTGGTTTCCATGATTATTATTTTTTGCCGTTCGTTCCATTATTATCAGTATTAAGTTAGTCGAATCTTATCATAAACAAATATCTTCACAACGATTGAAGATAGGTATACACTTTATTATACAAAAGTTACAAAAAACTTCATGGACAATTAAAAAAACCAGGGCAGTCGACCTTTTCGTTGGGCCACGCTGTATGTAAAGCTAATGTTTTTTAAGGAAGTATTTTTTCGAAAACGACGCGTCGGCAACTTTATAACAGGAAACTGTTTTCCTCTAAACCCCAAATCCGATTAATTACAAGAAATGTCTTAATAATTCCAGATTCCCACATGAAGCAACCGTTACCATAAACACCGTGGATTCTTTCCAAGGTGCGGAGTGTGATGTAATCATCATATCGTGCGTCAGAATGAACTCTAATTGCTTCCTACAAAATGAGCAAAGGTTAAACGTAGCTTTAACGCGAGCTAAGCAAGCCCTTTATGTTGTGGGCAATTATACACTTTTCAAGGTAGGTTCAGCTATTTCTTTTACCACAACTAAAAAACTGAATATCAAAAGTTGTAATACAGGGTGGGCCATTAAGTTGAGATTTTAAAAAATCATAGGATAAAACTACAAAGCGTAGGGAATATAATCTATATTTTTAATAAAGTAGACACATGTGAATTTTATTTTTTAAAAATGACATCACTGAGATGTGAGCCATTGAGACGTACGCACTCCTCGAATGTCGACTTCAAATTCGTGAAAACTCGCTGGCCCCTCGCTCGCGGGATATCCGACATCTCCTTGGAAATGTTGTGCTTGAGCTGGGCAATCGTCGTCGGTTTATTATACTCAAAAGGTACGAAATATTTGAAAATGTAATAATATCCGAACAACTTTACTAAAAATTTATTTATGCAATACAAAAGGAGACAGTTGGGAAATTACTTCTTAAAAATAACATTTATCAGATGTCGTCCGTTGCGTCGCTGGCATTCTTCAAATACTGAGCGCATATTGATGAATACTCGACGGAGTAGATCAGGGGTGATAAGGGCAATTTCCTCCTCGATATTCCGCTTCAACTGTTCCTCATTAGCTGAGGCATTTTGGAATACCCGTTCCTTAAGGTAGCCCCACAGGAAAAAGTCTAGAGGAGGTAAATCTGGGCTTCGTGGGGTCAATTGATGTCACCCCGTCTAGAAATTACACGTCCAGGAAACAGCTCATGAACCGCAGCAATGGATGCGTTAGTTGTATGACAAGTTGCGCCATCTCGATGAAACCAACTGTCAATATTGTAATCTGGTCGCTGACGTAGTTCTGGCCCAAAAAACTGCTGTGCCATAGCGATATAACGGTCTGAATTCACAGTTACGGCTCAAAGAAGTATGGCCCGATGATGCTTTGACTTGAGAGTGCAATCCATACCGTGACTTTCGGGCAATGCAACGGTCGTTCGTGAGTATTATGTGGATTTTCCTCTCCCCAAATCCTGCTATTGTGATTGTTGACATGCTCATTTAAATAAAAATGGGCCTCGTCACTAAAGAACATGTTGTCGAAATTATCAAACCACACACATCAACATCTCATTAGCAAAATTTAACCTCGAGACAAAATCACCATCTTTTAATTCTTGGACCAATTGAATCTTATAAGCCTTCAAATCCTTCCTAATAATTCGGTGCACTGTTGATCGATGGATTCGTAACGGCGTAGCTCGTTTCTGCCATTTTTGCATTTTGTCGCACAGATTGACGAAGACGGTTGATGTTTTCAGGGGTCCTAGCAGTTCTCGGACGACCCGTGTGAGAAACTACTGTTGTGCTGCCAGTAGCCTCTAGCGTTCTTACCCATCGCAAAATGCTGGTCGCACTGGGAACTTGTTGGAGATCATGCAAACCGTAATGATTTCGATAACAACGGCGCGCAGTTGTTAGCGAATTTTTGGATTGATAGTACGCACGTTGTGCCGGTGAAGTTCGGCATGGTTACTAAATTTCCCGACACTTGACTCTTCAGCGCGTGCTGTTCATTTCCAAAATATTTCGTACCTTTTGAGATTATATCCCCAGAGAAAAAAAAATCCAGTGGCGTGAGGTCTGGGCTCCGGGGACGCCACGGAATGTCCCCTCGTCACGATATCATTTTTCCACTAAACATTTCGTTTACAACTGCAAAGTACTCGTTGGCGGTATGGGATGTCGCGCCATCTTGTCGAAACCAGGTGCTGCTAAGAAAGGCTTCAAAAGTATGCAGTCGTGGAAAGAAAAAGTTACGTAGAATTGCAGTGCAGCGATTAGAATTTATTGTTACAGTCTGGCCTTGCCCGTTTTCGAAGAAATAGGGTCCGATGATTCCTTCAGCCGACATGGCCGTCCAAACTAACATAACGCGTATACAAAGGTCGTTGGTGTTTTAATTTGGGATTTTCTGCGGCCCAATACCGGTAATTTAGTTTGTTGACAAATCCACTCAAATGAAAATGAGCTTCATCAGAAAAGAGAATATTGTTCAAACTCGGAAAGCGCTCTAACATTATTTCAGCAAACGTACGGCGAAGATAATAATAATAATAATAATAATAATTAACGTCTTTTATTTGTAATATTCTTACAGGAGGCGAGATTTAGATTATATATCTATTCTACCATCTAACCTCCTTAACAATACGAGATGTAAAAAAAAAGAATTTGTTGAAAATTAATAGGCACCTGTATACAATAAGATGGTCCTGCGGTTTCAATTCCTGCACTAGTTGAAGTTTATATGGGTGCCATTTAAGGTATTTTTCCAAAATACGCCTTATAGATGTTCTTGATATGGCGAGCTCAGCTGATCTCTTTGGGATAACTGTGGATCGCGCAGTACGGACGTCGCAACTTCGCTTACAGTTTCTTCTGTTCATATTGACCTTGGTTGCCGCGCATGTTTCTGATTCAGTTTCGAACCGGTAGACTCAAACTTTCTGACCCACGACCTGATCACACTTTTACTAGGTCATTGATTTAGATCATGTAAACTAAACTCAGAGCGAAACAGACGCCGCGCTGTAGTGCACGAGTCTCCATTTTTGCAGTAAGCCTTCAAACAGGACGCACGCTGCTCACCCGTGAAACGCTCCATGGCGACTAAATTTCCGAGCACCAAGCTACTTATCCCCACTCCCACGTGCCTGTCACGAGCCATGTGGTTTTGAAATTCGGACGGTTTTCTGGTCCACCCTGTACAAGCACGTTCATTGCAGTGTATTTGCTTTTGCGGGTTGCAATACATGTAACTTGTAATTTTTCACATTTGTGTGATTACTTAATCCAAGATAAATAAGTGCATGGATAAGACGCAAAATTCCTGCAATAAATATAATAGTCTAATCATATTAGACGTAAATACCCGTGGTTTGCGGAACAATTGTAAAGTCGCGGGTATTTAAAATATGGACGCATAAAATGCGTACACCAATTTTTGTGGGAAAACTTTTTATTCGACAATAAAGAATGAGAAATCGTGTTTTTTGGGATTGAATCGAAAATGTTAACAGGAATGAAAAAAATCTTCATATAAGATTTGTAGGTACTCATGAGGCCTACAAAATGAGACCATAGGTAAAAAGATCCGATTAATATCAAAAAAGTTATAGCCGAAAACTGAGGCAAACTGCAGGTTTTGACACTTGTTGGTAATGCGACGCTGCTTTCTCGCAGATATTTCAAATTCTTCAAATTCATACTTCTTAATAACCACAACAAAATTGGAGTAGAGTGGTCAACTAGTTTTTGAGAATACCTAATTGTTTATCCCAAAACATCTATTTTCCGGCCATCACTACTAGTTTATTGAGCAATATAAAGGGTCGTTCAAAGGGCATTTATAGCAAAATACACGAGTTTACCTTGCCGACATGAACAGATTCGCTACGGAATTCGAAAAACATAAGTTATTATACACATTTTAAAACAAAGCAATGTGTTTATCACGTTTTGTTGCGAAGAAAAAAATTACTTTCAAATACGAAATGTTTGAATTTGTTTAGATGAAAAAGCGTAACCCTTCGTTTTCCGCAATTATCTTTCGGAATGGCTTGTGATTCATGTCGGCAAGGTAAACTCGTGTATTTTGCTATAAAATGTCCTTTGAAACAATCAGAAATTCCCAAAAACCACTTGAGCAATCGACTCCAATTTTGTTGTGGTTATTTAGACGTAAGAAGCCTTCGGATTCAAAGAATTTCAAGTAGCTGTGTGAAATTATCGTCGCATTAGCAACGCATTAGCCTGCATTTTGCCTCGGTTTTCGGCCATAATTTTACTATTAGTGGAATCTTTTTACGTGTAGTCTCATACCTAAAAATCTTATTTGAAGAGTTTTCTCGTTCCTACCAACACTTTCGATTGAACCCCAAAAAATACGTTTTCTCATTCTTTGTTGTCGAATAAAAAGTTTTTCCAAAAAAGTTGGTGTACTCATTTTATGCGTCCATGTTTTAAATACCCCCTTGAATAACTTGCATCAATAAAACAAGGCTTTACACTTATTATTTTGGAGAAATTCGCTAATATGATTAGATTATAATAGAAAACTAATTATTTGGTTTCAATTTTCAGCATTGTAAGCCTCTGTACGATTTGAGAGAAAATGCAAAATCACGCAGGCTGTGTTTTGACATAATGGACAATCCAAAGGATTTGCCTCTTCTACATAAGTTTATATTCTCTTAACAATAGTGACTCAATGACACATTTGAAGATAATTATTTTTATTTTCCTATCATTACACTACAGAATTTAAATTATTGCTATATTTTTAAGTTGTAAAAAGCATTGTTTATTTTTACTATACTAATGTTATGGGTCTCAGAAACGTGAGAACTGCAGTCATTCACATGTATATTTTTGCATTGAGATCGCAATTTTGACATATAATTTTGTTTCAATGTAAGACATTTTTATTACAATGTAATAGGACTTATTCAAAAATTGATATTTTGTACTATTTTGACACCTTGTGAACCTTTGACCCAAAATGCAAAATATAAATGAGTTGATTAAATTTTATTTGACGTATAATGTGGTTTGATTATCCCCTCTGCAGGAAATGTGAATATAGAATCTTCAATTACGTCAGTTTACGATGAACAGATCATATCGACCAATATAGTGCTGTCCGAATAATTAATTATCTATGTACAAGCTGAATAAATAACTATTAGATGAGACATTACAAGGATTAGTTGAAATCTATGTTAGGTATAAACTTGATTTTACTAAAAGCACTATACAGTGTGATTCACAAGTCGTGACCAAAAATGAAACATCATACACCGGACCGTATTTTAAGGGGGTCTTCTATGTAACATTTTGTACTTGAGGGCTTCATTAAAGCTTAAAAATAAAAAACAATTTTAAATATATATATATATATATATATATATATATATATATATATATATATATATCTTCAAAACCGTCAACTGGAATCAACTAAAATTTATGTGAATTTACCTAAGTATTTTCCACATTCAAAAGTCTTTACTTAAAAGTAACGTGGACCAGTGGCGGAGATACAGGGTATTAGCGGCATTATTTTTCCAAATAAAAATAGTACGCCACTGTTTTTTTTTTCGAATTTTACCTTCAATTTGCTACAAATAATTACTCTTATGTTTTTCCTACAGTTTCCGTAACAATAAAAATAAAACAAATTAGATCATTCAGGAAGAGCTGAGATACAATTAGTTTCAAAATAAAATAGGAGGCCTTGATCCCAACTTTACGTTTCTTGGGAGATAGTTTGTCAAAGTAATGTGTTATAGTGGATACCAAATAAAACCCGATGCACGTCATCGATCTGGAGCTGTGCGCTGTTGCCAGAATTTGCACATTTTCTTTTAAGCAAATAAATTAATAAAATAAATTGTTTATATATACCTACCATTTACTATAATACCATTATATTAAAAATAAATAAACTTGTAAAATTAAATTCCTTTCTGAATAAAAACACCTGATTTTGGTAGATATTCAATGATATGAGCTCTTTACACCGACTGTTAAGTTGTTTTGGCATTTTGGATACTTTACACCACTTCACAGTAACTGTTGTTCTGAAAAGAACAATTTTTAATTGGCAAGGCAACGATTCAAAGCTCAAATAGCGCAAAACTCACAAACTAAACAATGAAGAACTAATAGTACGACAAAAGGACAATGGCAACTGATGTCAACAAATGAGAAGTGGCAACCTCACATTTCTCTGCACGGCACTACCAACCGAATCGAGACGGGGAAATTTAAACTTCAAGTAGAAATGTCACATTGAATGTAGTCAACTGTTGGTAACCATGATTTTTATGAATGACATCACCTATGACGTGCATCGGATTTTATTTGGTATCCACTATATACGGTTGTTATCGTTACTACTACCATTTTTTTCTGTCTAGTCAAAAGTTTCTTTTTTTCATTTTTGAATGTTGTGAAATGGAATTTAGCAATGATGAGTACGCCGATATTATTTGTACGGATTCTGTAATGGAAATGTTTTAGCGGCTTTTCGGGAGTATCAACGTAGATTCCCTAACAGACGCCAAACTAGCCCACAGGTTTTTACGCGTTCATTTCCAAGACATGGAATTTGCCAATCTTCCCGGAGTTAGAGGCCATGTGTCCGGCATGCTGTTCAAGAGGAACTGGAAGGGATTAATTTGGCGTTGCATGATCCTAGTACCAGTACTAGGCGGATTGCAGCCAAGTTACCATGTTCCCAAAGTCTGGCGTGGATAATTTTAAATCTGGAAGTTTTACATCCTTACTATCGGCAAAATGTGCAATATCTGCAACCCGGTCGCGAAGTAACAGGGCGAAATTTTTGTGACTGGTTACTGCAAATGCATTAAATCAAAATAATGATTTTATTGATTTGGTTTTGTGGTCAGATGAATCGCTTTTTACGAGTGGAACCTTTAGTTCTTATAATGCATATTTGGTCGTTAGAAAATCCCCCTTCTGTAAGAATCCACTCGTTTCAACACAGATTTTCTAGAAATGACTGGTACGGCATTTTCAATGGCCAACTGTTCATGCTCGTATTGCCACAACGTTCAAGTGCAAACTCTTACTTAGCCTTTCTAGAGAATTACATAGAAAATGTGTTAGATGATGTTCCGTTAGCAACGAGAGTACGAATGTGGTATCAGCACGACGGTGCCTAACCGCAGGTTCGTCGTGACCATAACCGCATGGTTAATTAATCATTTTAGACAACGATGGATTGGCAGAAACGGACCCGTACATTGGCCTGCGAGGTCTCTTCATTTGAACCCCCCGGATTTCTTTCTGTGGGGCGCTTTTAGACAACTAGTGTATGCTGAACAAATTAATTCTGTTGATCAGTTACAAGAAACACATCATCACTCCACATCAGCATGGCTTTTTTCCTGGTAGATCGACTACATCTAATCTTGCATGTTTCAAACAGCATGCTGCTGAAATTTTAGATACTTGCGGACAGATTGACGTTATCTATACGGATTTCTCAAAAGCATTTGACAGACTTGACCATGGAGTACTAATACAGAAGCTTTTAAGATGCGGTATAACACTTGGATTCGCAAATTTCCTCAGATCTTATCTGTTGGACAGAATATTTTTCGTTGAGTACCGTGGTTTTAGGTCTGTCAGTGTTTCTGCGACATCTGGGGTGCCTCAGGGCTCCGTCCTGGGTCCGCTATTATTCGCTATATTTGTGAATGATCTCAGTGGCCAACTAAATTGTTGCAACTTATTGTACGCAGACGACTTGAAATTATTTTCTAGAATTGACACAATTGTCGATTGTGTGAAGCTTCAGGATGAACTAGTACGTCTGTATGAGTGGTGTTGCCTGAATCAGCTGTATCTGAATATTACAAAATGCCAGACTATGTCTTTCACACGTAAGCACAATATAATTGGTTATGCTTATCACATAAATGGTCAAGTCTTGGATGGTTGTTCCATGAGGGATCTAGGTGTTTCTTTCGACCCACAGTTAACTTTTGTGCAACACATTACTGAAATTGTAACCGGTGCGCACAAGACGATGGGTTTCATACTTAGGTGTGGCAAGAGCTTCAATAATGCTAAAACTCTTTTATTGTTATTCAATGCGTTTTTTAGATGTAAGCTCGAATACTGTAGTATAATTTGGTACCATGCATATGATGTACATTCGGACAGCATTGAAAAGATCCAGCGACGTTTTGCTAAATATTTATGGTTCAAGGAAGATGGGATTTATCCTGAGGCTGGATTTCGCAATGACTTATTGCTCAGTAGATTTAATATGGTAAATTTATCTAAGCGCAGAAATTACTGCGCTGTGGTTTTCTTATATAAAATTTTGAACAACACAGTTGATTGCCAGTTTCTTTTAGAAAAGCTGTCATTACACGTACCGTACCGAAACATAAGGTTTAACAATACCAATTTCTATTTACCTGTGCCTCGTACAATGTGTTACTTTTTTCGCCATTATATGTAATGTGTAACAACTATGAAAAAGTAAAGAATTTAGTAGACATTTTTCATTGCACTATATCACTTTTAAAAAGGTCGTTTTTGACTGTAGGTTAAGAACTTATTTAGATGTAATGTGTGTAATGTACTTGATACGTTGTTTATTGATTTTTTTTTCTTTTTTTTTTGTATTCTGTATATTTCCTGTTCGTTAAATGGAATCATCTGTTCGAGCCGTGTACTAACCGCAAATAAATAAATAAATAAGAAATGCGTTTCATCAAATTCAAGCTACAACAAATTTTGCAGTTTTTCTTTATTAAAAAGATGCCGCACTTGTATCCATCAGAATGCTGGTCTTTTTGAACATTTATTGAAATAAAGCTTTGATTATCTAATGTTTTTATTTTTACGTGAACAACGCACTCTAGGATAAAAACACGAGTAATTATTTGTAGCAAATTGAAGGAAAAATTGCGCATTTCGAAAAAAAAAAACTGGCGTACTATGTATGTTACGTGTGTTTCAAATTACAACATCGCATATCTCGGAAACGGTAAAGCGAATATCACACGATCAGTATTTACTATGGTCCGTAACGTTATGCATCAATCACTGACATCCAGGCTACACGGTCAGCCTATAGCGTCTATAAGTAGGAAGCGTATAGTCCACAATGTTGATATTTTTATGTTAATCACTACAAAGACTTTAACTTTTGGCTACTAGTTCATCTTTATCGGATTTTGTCGGATTTCATAATATTTGAATTCTTCAAATAAACTCTTGACTACGTTTTAAGATATATCAACAAACAAGGTTTGACTTCTTTCTGTCCTAAGGAAATTTTTGATTGCGTTTAAAAAAAACGGAAAAAAAGATAGTCAAGTTTGGCGGAATTATAGAATTTTTGGTCATAATACTGGTACCGTTCGACATGCGTTTCAAAATTTCTTTAAAATCCAGTGATACCTTTCAGGTTATAGAAGGACCAATGATTAAATTATTTTTTTTTGATGGTTACTCTAACGCAATAGGACCGATTAAATACACCAAGAAAATGTATTTACTATGTTATATCGGAAAATAATTATTCCATTTGAAGTTTTTTCGCAATTACAGTACTTCTCTCCTCGCCTATTGACTTGACTAAGAAAATCAGCACCCTGTTTTAAATCTTGAGGGATATGTACGCCCAAGGAACAGGTATATAAAATTTGCAGTATAACATTCGTCATCTATTATTTCAAGAGTTGCTTTCAAGTATTGTAAACGGCTAAATTATTACTTGAAAAAGCAAAGCCTTACACCCAAAAAAAATTATTTATTCAACTTGATATTTTGACAATGAGGTTTTATTACATCAAGAATGAAACGTTAACATTCTCAGGAAATTTTATGGTCAGGTAATGAGAAAAAAATTAATAATCTGTTGGACGACTCCGCAGCTGAAGACACTCGTGTATACGTCTAGGCATCGATAAAATGAGATGATCGATGTCTGGCTGTGGCACCTCATTTCAAGCAACTCGAACTTCGTAGATTAGCTGCGGCGGATGGTGCAAAGTGGATAGTCTCCATCACATCACATTTAAATCCGGTGAACTGGGTAGCCATGGTAAAACATTAACGCGTGCTTCTTGAAGAAAGTTCGTAGTACGACGAGCAAAATGGGGTTGTGCGTTGTCTTGCTCGAAAAGGACGTGTGGACCGCTCTCTAGATACGGCAGTAAAGTGGTTTGTAGGACATTATCAACATGACGCGCAGCAGTTCAAACGTTGACGACAGTGGTCCGCAGTCAGAGAAAGCACTAACCGTGGACGGTATGAAAAAAGTCCAAAGGCTCCAATATGGCAATAGAGTGCACGCATAGTAACAGGTCTACCTTACTCCAAACCGTTAGTCAGCGATTTGATGCGTAGTAGCAAAACGGCAAGTTGTCTGAAGCGCCTATCTTGACACCCTGTGGTAAGACTCGGTGAACCAGTTGGCCTTCTTCGTGTTCCTCAAAGGGCAATAAACATTTTAACAAAGGTAAACAAAAACAGAGATAAAACGGTCGAATCTAAATCACATATATGTTTGTCACAGATGTCAATTGTTCTGGAAAAAGACGACAGTGGCGGTCGAAACGTCGTCAATAAAATGAAATCCAAACATATATGTGGTTATAGCAGTAGTATTATAGTTTGCACTCTATTTATACAAGAACATTTTTAATGCGTTAATAATACATCTTTTATAAAAAAATAGTGTCAAGTAGGTTGATACTACACTTCCCAGGCAACGCCCTCATCAGTTCATGAAAGTTCAGTTCAAGATACATGCTGATGACTTACCAAAAAAGCACGAAAGGGCCGTCTCTGGTTGGACAAACGATAACAGCATGTTTACGTTTGATCTCATGAGTTAATTATGAACATTATAACAGAGAAGTTAAACGGCTCAAGTCCATCAAACAGGCCGTACAATTAGTCCATAACATAGTTTCCTAACGCTATCGGTAGTATCGTTCATCTGGCAACGTCGCGTCGCCTCTTACCAAAATCTGAAAGCACGATGCGTGACGCACGGTATAGCGCCCACCACAGAGCACCAACCATGCAGGACACATACGAACACCGCCACGCCGGCCGCAGCCGCAGGGACGCTTGGCGAAAACATTTTCCTATCGGCTTGAGGGGAAATGTATGATAAGTGAAATGTCTAATAGGTGCGTAGAATTATCAGGGTTGGAAGTGTATTAACACGCTAACACCAAAAAATTATATTCCACTTAGATACCACCCTAGTATCAAAATAAAAAATACGTTGAAAGTATCAAGTCAATCTGCTCGATTTCCCTTCTTCCAGTGTCGAATAGCAAATGTGAAAATGCAAACAATCTGGCAGAAACTTGTAGATATGCAAATCCGTCTAGCTGCTGTATACATACATTCAAATGCTTGATCGATATAGAATGAAAAAATGGGGCGTTTAGTTCTTTCCGGTAGAGTGTTTGTATTCAACTCCGAGTTTTTAATGAAATATGCCTGATAGCATTCGCGCGTATCATCAGCATAAATTAGGGGTGTAGTACATGTGCAATATTAGAAGGGGCCTGGGCTCGCGTAAAACGGGTCATTTTGTGATAACACAGGGTCGGACTGATTTAACTTAGCACAAATGCAAGTTGTTTTTCCTACCGATGATTGTAGGTTGTAGATTTATACAGACAGGATGTTCATTAAATGTGGGGCAAATAATAAAGAAATTATTGATCGGATTATTTTATGGATATTTGTATGTTTTTCTTTCAAAAAAATAGTCCGCTCAAAAATCACCAGAGACATGAAATCCACTAACAAACGAAGTTTGGGGATGCTTCTTTTGTCCTTTGCACAATAGTAAAAACCTGTGTGAACATTTCGAGGAAATACGAGCGGCACCTTCCCAGATAGTGAACAAAGGATTAGCGAACAGGCAGACAGACCGAAAAAATGTGCTATAGCCATCTTATACAACAACCAAAAAATTAGTACCTGATTTCGACATTTTTCGTGGTTACACTGCTTCCTCGCCAGTTAGCCTGGCCTGTAATAAAGAATTAAAGATACATTTTTAAAAACGAGATTTTAACTGTTTATAAAATGAACTAAACATTTAAAAATGATTTTTTTCTGAATGGAAACGATAGTGGAACCTCGTCGTCTCAGGTTTTCAAATGAAGGTCTTTTTTAATTTAAACCTATAAAGCAAGGTGTCCCTCAAGGGTCAATCCTTTCGCCCTTGCTGTTTAGTATTTATGTGGCAGATATGTCTGAAGCTGATGCTTATGCAAGGCTTCATCAGTACGCCGATGACTCACAACTTTGTATTGCTATTAATAACGACAATTTAGACACAACCGAAAATCACATTAATTCAGACCTGCTAGAGGTAGAGGTTTTGCCATACACCACAATTTAAAACTCAATGCTTCTAAATCAAAAGCTTTAATTTTGGGATCTAATTTCAAACTTGGGAGCAATATTGAGCAAAGTTTGAATATCCGTATAAACAATGAGATAGTCCCCATTGTTCACGAAGCGAAGCAAAGAATCTAGGCGAAATCTTCGATAATGCATTATCATTTGAACCACACATAAAGAAAAAATTGACGGCAGCGTACATACGATTAAGAAATATCTCCAAACTAAAAAAATAATGTTTACTGCCTAAGCAAAAGTATTTCCTTTGACAGAATCTCATACTGCCGCTTTTTGACTATGGAGATATAGTTTATGGGAGCTCGTTGGCGTATACTACTAAAAATGCGATACAAAAATTGCAGATCGCCTGCATGCGATTTTCATTCGACATACCTCATCGTAACCACATAACACCTTACCTAAACAATTTGTCTATACTAAATATGCTAAATCGCAGGAAACATCATTTATTTAATTTCATCTATAGAGTAATAAAATCAGGAAAACCTCCGTATTTGAAAAATGAGCTTTTAACTTTTAATCATTATTACGGGACAAGACATAACCAGAATTTTTTTATTACTACTCGACATAGGTCTGCAGCATTTCAACGTTCTTTTTCACTTCTTGAGTTAAAATGTGGAACAGTCTAAATAATGATGTAAAGGTAATGTCACAAAGAGTGTTCTCAAAGTATATAATGGCCATGCTTCTTCAGGAACAATAATACAATAATGAGTGTGATTGTGCACGGATACTTGTTGTCAAGTTATTTTTTCAAATTTATCTTTTTATTAAGATCGAGAAGCGAGCATGTGATGATAGATGTTGTATGCGTGTGTAGATGTATTTCGGTGTTGTTAACTGTATGATGGTTCGTCGGTGTGGCTTCGCGTCCGTTGCTTTCTGCCGCTCTTCGCCCCCTCTCCGGTGCTCCCCACCCTTCGGAACGTTGACTTTTTAAGTGAGTAAATACATTTTGTTTTCTGCAATATCAATGGATCATGCTCTTAATAAATAAAATCATTAAATTCCAGTATATTGTTTGTATATTATATGTGTAAAATTAGTGTAACACAGGGCATTTTCACACCCACCCTACTTATGTAAGGCTGGGTGTTAACGGTCATTTGATCGAGGATTTGTCCTTTTTGCCAAAAATATTGTGTGTACTTTCTATAATACAGTAAATATAATGTTTTTTTTTGTTTTTGTTTTTTGGCAAATAAATGTATTTTGAATTTGAATTTGAATTTGAATTTTTTCATCGTGGTGTCAACACGTAACACGCTTTGATTTGAACACTTCAGATGAAGATCCATCATAATCATTTTAAATAGCCAATTTTATTAAATATTTTTGAGCTTTTGGTTGATCTGATGAACAGTTGAATAAAGCTTGTTTTCAAAAGTGTATTTTTTTATTTTTTTACTGTTTAGTATCTATGATGCCAAATTACTACTCGGGTCATTTTTATATAATTTTCATGTATTTTAGTAATAGAACTCCACAAATTTTATTACTTTATATGTATTATAAAATATCTGTAGATATAAATCATACAATGATAAATCGATATTTTGCGGCGATCGCCACATGCAATTTTAAATGATGTTATTTGCTTATCGTGCCTCTCTCATTAAGCATTAAGCCCTTTCATTTGATACCCGTGTCGTAGTGGTGACCATGGAAATGATCATAAATCGCCACTTTGCGGTGGTCGCCATATTGGATTTAGAATGACATCGCGTTGCTTGTCATGTTTGTTTGTATATGATATGTGTCTGCCATAAAGCCCTTATATTTGATATCAGTATCATTGAAATGACTGTGAAAAATGTAAAACGCCATTTTGCGGCAGGATTAACGCCCTAGACACATACATAACTATTATGCCCTGGTTATTCATTTTTTGCAAATGCTAGCTTCTACTTGAAGCTGCCATTTTCAGAGAAAACGTAACTGGCGGTTTTTGTCCAAAATACTCGACATATTAATAGTGAAGTATACCAAATTTTTGAGTACTTTCAAACATGCTCTTGGTACTTTTTGCGTGCATGATTATTTGAAAAACCATAGTGATTTTTTAACAGTTGAACCACGCTGCTTTTTGCCTTGTCTGCATTGGAGAGGAAATGCGTCTACTCTACATAGTACCGCTTATCTGTATAGGATTTATCGCTATTTTGACGGCTATGATTTTCTCGCTGTTTACAATCAGTGATAGATCTAAATATTATACCACATAATATATAGTCTGATAGCAGCCACTGGTCACTTGTGCTCTTAGTTTGAATGCGGGACTTTATTAGCCCCCTATACGAGTATATTGAAAATCTGGTCACGCGATCAAAAAATTGCGTACAAATGTAGCTAGCTTTTGCAAGAGGTAGATCATGATTTTGATGGAAATACTAAAATCTTGGTGCTAATGCTGAGTGAGGAGCGCTGGTGAGCTCATCTTCAAAATCTTAGTCAATAAGTTAGACTTTTTGGCAAGGTATCACCCAGCAAATATTTAAATTATGACACTAAAAAAACTTTATGTGAAAGTTCTATCACAGTTCTCGTACCTTTTACCTATATAAAGCAGTATGGGTGCAGAAAGTAGCAGAAAAATTCTTGTGTTAGGTTTATTCATGGTATCAGAACATATGATCATATTTCAGAAAAGTTTTAGAAACTAAATAGATCAATATGAAAAACAGATTCAAAATTTCTGCGATTACCTTATATCATAAAATTATTACACAAAAGAGACCTACCTACCTATATAAAAAAAATAAACTTCGATCACATGTTTATAATATTATTTGATAAAAATAACTCCTCCTTTTGGTTAACCCAACAAGGACATTAGTGCAAAAATAGGCAATGATGAATAAATTGTCACAAGATATCTAATAGAATTATATAAAATCGGGTAAAACTTTTTATAAATTCACCCCTGTCGTCCGCTGCGTCTCCTGAAATAATCGATATCTGGAAGGCCGACGGCGCTGTGGCAGGTGTGTGCAAGACAAACGAACCGATCCATCGCAGTCGTGCGTGTCTACGCATACACGAAGGAGGTGGTACGACCATTTCGGGGGCGGGTCGAATCATGCCCGCTACGACTGCAGGATACTGCTGAGGGCGACCATGAACCGGTACTCGATCCTGCACCAGCTGGGAGACGGTACCTACGGCTCGGTGGTGCTGGCACAGCGGAAGGACACCGGCGAAAAAGTGGCCATCAAGAGGATGAAAAGGAAGTACTATTCGTGGGACGAGGCGATGAATCTCAGAGAGGTCAAGGTACTCAACTTATTTGTACTTTTGTGTGATTACTAGTTGCCGAACGTGTGGAGATTGAGTTCAACTTTGTGTATGACTTTGATTATTTGAGACAGCTGACAAATGTGTTTGAACGTCGTTCTAACATTTATACAGGGTGATTTCAAATAATGGAACAAAAATCAGGGAATCAAGCAGTGGCGGATCTAGACAATTTTTTTGTATCCTTTGGTATTCCAAACGCTGTCCCTCTTTGACATCACTTACATTTAAAACAAAATTCTTACGATTTATACGTATATACAGGTACTGTGACTTGAGACAAATCTGAGTAATATATTAGCTATACTGATTGCACTTAAAAAATGGTTTATGTTCTGTTTGTTGCTCAATATTAATTTGAAAAGAGTGTAAAGCTTGACTGATTTTGTTCGGGGTTGGTGTTGCAGCGAAGCACTATGTTAGATGAATACCTAAATTGGAAATAGACATTTATGAGATTTGTTTAGCAGTGCGCCTCTAGGCTGTTCAGAAAATGCGTCGAGCTCAAAGTCAATACCACACGTCCCGGCTCTCTTCCCGCGTATGTGTCTAGTTATGTTGCTATATTGAATTCGTTTAAATGACAGCTTCTGCACTACACGTGATTATGTACAACTCTGTATTCCTGTATTTGTTTCGTACAAACATATATAATCAAAATAATTAACAGATATAGTTTTTTCCAAAGTTTTCCAACATTTTTACATGCGATCAACACCGATTCGAAAACAGAAAACAACAACTATGCCGTAAATCTAACGAAAGTCTGAAGAATAACTGTAACATCTACGTATATATTGAATTTCAAAAAATAATTGATTGTATCTATTGATATTTTTATCACCTGCTGATATAATAGATGTGCTTGATTGGGCAGTTCAGAGTCTTGATCCTTTAGCTTAGTACACACTAGTAGGCCCCGTTGCGCAATTTGTCTATAGGCAGTCTGGAGACGGTCTCAAGACACGATCTATGGCTGGTCTATAGACATCCCTCTTTGTCTCGTCTAGCGTCCATAAGATAATGTGAATTTTTCAGTCTCATGTTGGTTTTCGTCATCAAAGACATTGTTTTATGTGGAATTTGCTGGGATATGTCTCTAGGTCCCTCAGAATGGTTTATTTTTATGTTTTTCGGTTAACAGAGCAATCGTTTTTTATGTTTTAATCTGTAATATTATCACACTGGTTAACTATAAATTCCACGTTTCCACGTAATTATTTTGTTCTCATTTAATAAAATATTGCCTTTCTGAGGATTTCTGAGCATTTTCCATGTTTTTTTTTTCAAGCTGACATTGACGAGATAGAACACAATGGATTTAAGGAGCAATAATAGGATAAATTCTAGAGGTTCCACTGAGGTTGAAAAATCACCAGCCCCAAATATCGTTTGCGCCTCCCCTAGACGAAATCCTAAATCCGCCCTTGGAATCAAGAGATTATTCTTTTAGACTCTACGTTTGTTTTTTTGTTTATTTTGTTGTTTTGTTTGAAAATTATCAAAAAACCTCTTCATTTTGAAGGCACAGCGCAAACAATAATTTTGAAAGCAATAGTTTAAAGAAACTACCTCCAGGTATAATATGCAAATCATTCAGTCTTCTCCTTCCTATTGATCGCTGAACTCTTTCAACTACACCAAAGTCGTGTTTTATTCAACAATTATACGATTTACCACTGGAAATGTATAAACTAGTAACTCAGGATGGCTTCATAGGAAATAACATATAAGGTTTTAAGGTCGGATCGAGCATGTTATATCCGTCTTCTATGTAACATTTTTTCATCGAGGGCTTCATTAAAAAGATACGGGGTGTTGAAGTTTAAAAATAAAAAATTCAATATCTTCCAATCCGTCAACTCGAACGAACTAAAATCTGGTATGTGGATTACAGGGGATTAGTTGCATTATTTTTCCAAATAAAAATAGTACGCCACTGTTTTATTTCGAAACACGCACTGTTTCGAATTTTACCTTCAATTTGCTACAAATAATTACTCTTGTGTTTTTTCCTGGAGTGCATTGTTTTCCTAAAAATAAAAATTAGATAATCAAAGCTATATTTTAATAAGTGTTCAAAAAGAACACCATTTTGACGGATACAAGTGCGGCATCTTTTTAATAAAGAAAAACGTATTTCTGCAAAATTTGGTGTGTCTTGAATTTGATGAAACGCATTATCTATTATTTTTTGTAACTGATTATCAGTATTAATTTGTTCAGCATACACTTGTTGTTTAAAAGCGCCCCACAAAAAGAAATCCAGTGGGTTCAAATCAGGAGACCTCGACGGGTCCATTTCTACCAATCCATCGTTGTCTAAAATTATTATTTAACCATGCGGTTATGTCACGATGAACATGGGAGACCGTCGCGTCGTGTTGATACCACATTCGTACTCTCGTTGCTAACGGAACATCATCTATACCATTTTCTATCTAATTCTCTAGAAAAGCTAAGTATGAGTTTGCATTCAAACGTTTTTGAATTGTGCAAATTCTGCAACATTGCATCTTTGGTTCGTTTGATAACACCGCATTTTGCAGATTCTAAGGGAAGGTTTCCACGTCCATGATCATAATTGAGCGATTTTGGTCAGTACCCATCTAGCGCTCGTAGGGGAGTGTCGTCCTGCCTCGAAATGGCTTTCACCTGTGTAAATGCAGGCAGTGATAATTTGTATTACGTAACGTTATTTGTTACATTTTACATCCTTGGGTTTGACAGTCATCTAACCTAGTGTAGCAGCCTGTGCGAACATTTTCTGGTGTAACATATTGGCAACGCGGCAGATTGTACAACCTTCTGCACCACCGTTGCTAGGCAATGAGATTACCTTTTCTCTTCAACCGGCTTCTATCTCTTTCTAACGTCTGGCGCTTCTCTCTCGTACACATTGAACTCAAGCCATCAGACAAATTTGGCTTTCCCTGTTTATGATATTCTAATGTTATACATTTGCCTCAAAATCGCAATGAAATTAATCAAGTAGACAAGGAAAGTGCTCATGACTCTAACACACATATGTTTCTTATATTTCATTTTATATTTGTAACACGTTTTATAATCGAATCTGCTGCTTTGCTGTTCGCAAATAGGATGACCGACGGAACTTCAATCAGTTCACCTCAATGTCTAGCAGAAACGTTTTGTTTGTAGTATGTCGCCAAATCGATTTTGCTGTTCCGCACAGGTTTAAAGACCCGTGTTTATAGTCTAACAAAGTAGGCCAGACTGAAATGTATGGTGCTGGCTTTCCGTTTGCTAGGAATCTCACGCGAATTCTGAAACACGCCCATCCGCAGACCCCAATTTTGTTAAGGAACGTATATAATTAAGTTTTCTTCATGGGTTGATGTATTAGACAGTTCATTTTGAATATTAATGAACACTATTCACGGTTTGCACTAGAATGCTAGAGTTGGGATTAGAAAATTATACAAGGTGCCCTAGTATATACGAGACACTCTTATGAAAAGGGCTTATTGGAGATGTAACGTATACACCTAAATGACACTATTTAAGGCAATATTTGCTTTTAGTCAATTTAAATAAATGCTTGAAATTTTTATACGAAGATAAAGTGAAAAGTTCTCGGCCTAATACAGACGTCGCGCTCCAATCAGAAAAAATGTATAATTCCTGCATGGGTGAACATGTTATTTGTTTCTATGACAAGTAACACTTTTTCTCAAGTAGTTTGTCTACACGAATTTTGAAAGTGCAAGTCTTGCGTGACTATCATTAAGATGGATAAACTTGAATATCGTGATGTCATCAATTTCATCGTATTGGCAGGACCAACACCTTCAGCTTCGCTTCAGGTTGTGTTAGAAGCTGAGCATCAGTTTCGACAAAAAACTGACCTTTGGCCGGACCCTACATTTTAAGTAACACTTTTTTCTCAAGTAGTTTGTCTACACGAATTTTGAAAGTGCAAGTCTTGCGTGACTATCATTAAGATGGATAAACTTGAATATCGTGATGTCATCAATTTCATCGTATTGGCAGGACCAACACCTTCAGCTTCGCTTCAGGTTGTGTTAGAAGCTGAGCATCGGTTTCGACCCGGACCCGGACCCTACATTTTAATACGCACCTGTCTAGGTAACAAGATGGCTGGCTGACATTATTGAAAAATGGAATATTTAAAGTCAAAGCTGTTGGAAACAAATCTCAGACCGATGGCCGTATGGTCAGGAATCCAATCTAGGAACGCTGCGACAGTAAGGAAGACATTTTGGGTCGCCGCCTTTTTTTCTTAGTGTGATGTCTTAAAATTATATAATTGCTGACAATACATCTCTAAATTCAGCTTTATATTCAGTTTTAACAGCTCGTAATGTATTGGTCCACATGTTTTCATGCTGAAGCTCAAACTCGGTTTGCCGTGGAGATGTGCATGTCATGAATCTGTCTTACTTAACTCATGTGACACCCAAATCGAATATTTTCACGCCAATCTTAATTTCCAAATATAGTCCGAAATAATTTGTTCAGCAAAATCGAGCCTTGCTTTAACATGTAATGCCAATGAAGTTCAAATTCAGCCGTTTGAATTTTTTCTAAGCATTTTCCGCATATTCTGTTAGAAACTACATCTTCAATAAACACGTTTTAATACATTTCTATACGCTTCTGTTGCATTTCTTGTTGGAATTCGTACGAAATGCAGTGGCAGAAATGGACCCCATCAGTACATACACTATCGCGTAGCTCTAACTCCTAACACGAATCGTTTTTGGTATAGGTAGTTCGTTTTTGCTGGACTAGCATGTATACGTTCAGTGGTAAAAGAAGTGAGTTAGTTGTCCATATAGAGATGCGAAAAACCAAAAGTTCACCAATTTTGATCTAAGTGTTTTGATCGGTTTAAAACTAACTAATTTCAAAGTAATCTTCGGGGTCCTCTAAAACAAGGTCAATTTTACTTTAGATGCTTGGCAATCTCAAAAATTACAATTATTCATCGAGTTGTTAAGCAATGAATAATTGTTACGGGTTTTCAAATATCAAATTGCTTATAACTAAGTGACATATAAATCCGAACACCCAGTTTAAATGGTTTTATTTTAATAAAATTTTGTATAAGTACTTAATGAAGCATAATAAGTAAATGATAAAAATTTCAAAATGATTGCACTGGTTTAAAGCCCTTTGACCTTTAATAATGTATGGATGCACCCTGATGTGCTACGCATTCTCCAACGCGCCTAGGCATGCTTCTGATCAGGTGGTCGATGTCCTCCTGTGGTATCTCATTCCAGACAACCACCAACTCCTCTCGAAGTGCTTCTAGAGTCTGAGGAGGACGTTGCAAATTGAGCAATCTCCTACCCATCATATCCCACACGAGCTCAATTGGGGATAAGTCGGGAGATCTTGGTGGCCATGGTAACAATGTGACATCATTATGTTGAAAGAAGTCTATTGTGACTCTTGCAACATGTGGTCGGGCATTATCTTGTTGGAAAGTTGGATCAGCCAGGGTGTCAAGATAGGGTAAAAGATGGGGTTCTAGAACTTCGTGGATATAACGCTGCGCGTTCATGTTACCTCTGATGAAGATTAAAGGTGACCTGGAACCATAAGCTATAGCACCCCAAACCATAACTCCAACAGTGTGATGAACATGTCTTTCAACAAAAAAGTGTAGATTCCTCCTTTCACCACGTCGCCTTCTAACCCTGGCACGACCATCGTGCATGCCTAAAAAAAATCGAGACTTGTCACTAAAGACAATACTGTTCCATTCCTGATCCCAGAGTGACCGTTGTCTGCACCACTCAAGGCGATTACGTCGGTGTTCTCGAGTTAAAGGGAGGACCCAGTGTGGACGGTATGAAAACAAGCCAAAACTTCTCATTCGTCGGTAAACACTTCGCATGCCAATAGGTCTTCCGTGTTCTGCAAACCATTCATTTGCAATGGACCTGGTAGTGGAGAAACGGTCCCTTAAGGCCAATAATCTTAGGCGGCGATCTTCACGGTCTGTTGTTCTACGGCGGCGACCAGTGCCCCTTGCTCTTTGCGTACGGCCTTCTCGAAGCCATGCCTGACAACACCTAACCACAGTGTCTACACTTCTTTGCACTCTAACTGCAATTGCCCGAAAAGAAAGTCCAGCTTCCCGAAGTCCCACTATACGGCCCCTATCAAACTCACTAAGTTGACGAAATCGCACAGGTCTCCGTACTCTAGGCATCGTAACCGATCGTAAAGCATGTCAAGAACCAAAATCCGCCAACATTGATTCTTTACTGCGGCTGAAATATTCATTTTTAGAGCGTTAGTGAATTAAAAAAAAGCAGTATAAAAACCGGAATGTCCAACTGATAAGGCTGAACATTTTTTTCACTTGTTATTTACAGTAAGATAAACACATTCACCAACTTTTATTAAAATAAAACCATTTAAACTGGGTGTTCGGATTTATATGTCACTTAGTATAACTCGAATACGCTCATCTTTAGAGAAAAGTTAATGGAAGCCTTTTTGTTCAGAACGATAAAAAAAACTCGAAAAAATCTTCTAGACAAAAAAATTTATTTTGTTTAGAAAAATTGTTTAAACAAATTTGATTTTGGTTACCGTCAATGCTTAAAAACTATAATATATATTTTGGGATTAGTTTATTTTAAAGCGAGTTCAATCTTGTTTTTCAGGCCATAATTGGTGAACTTTTGGTTTTTGCTGCCTGTACATATCGAAAATTTGAGATATCGGAACCGACGAGCTTTCTGGAAGACCTAATATTAATTATGGTGTTAACTTTTGACCACTTTGTACTGAAGTTTCAATCCATTTTTGCGTATAGTCACTGAAGAAATTACACCACTCCAACGTAGTGAAGCTAAAAGAAGTAATACGAGAGAACGACGTGCTGTACTTCGTATTCGAGTACATGCAAGAGAATCTCTACCAGCTGATCAAGGATAGAAGAGTGCCGTTTCCTGAGGCTACCGTGAGGAACATGCTTTACCAGGTAAATATTAAATCGTTAAACGAATATAGGCAATTTAATGGCAGGTTGATATCTATCGTGATCGATGTCATAAAAACGGAGGGTCTAAAAATACAGCTGATGAACTTAGATAAGCTATTGGTATAGCCAGCTAGTAGCAGAATTATACAGGGTGGCGCATCGAAAACGAAACAGACGCATTTACTGGCAGCTCAATTTTTTTTTTGAAAAACGCTCAGACCCGTCGATTTTGTTTTCGTAGGGGACACAAGTTTGGCAAAAAATCACGTTAACACGTGCAGCCCCCTGGGCGGGGGTGACACCAACCCTAAATTCTTAAATGGAAAGGGGGGGCGAGTGATACCTTATTTTAAAGGTCTTTCAAATCCCTTTATAATGTTGTAAAATACATGAGATTCAGTTCAGTAGTTTTGAAGATTTATTGATTTAAAGCTTAAAGTAGACTTTAATAGGTACATCAGATTAGTTTGTACTCCTTTCAGAATAAATTTGACTAAAAGAATTTACTTAATAAGTAAATGCTTTTCTTCACTACGCCCATGGTTTGTTTATCATTTTGTTGTTGAAAATAGCTATTGGAGCGTTTTTTTGTGGCAAAAAAGTTATTTCTAGAAGAAAGATAAGGAAATATCTCCTACTTATTTTAAATAGGAATTTAGTACATAGTTTGCGATTGATTTGACCAAACTTTGTTGCTAAAATAACTTGTAACGCTTTATTACATAAATTAACCATGGTATATTCCACAGCAGAAAGAGTTGAAATTATCGAAATATCTTTCGGAAATAATCAGTGCGCTAATAGAACAGCAGAAATATTTAATGAGCGACATGAGAACAGTAACGTGCATCGAACAATTTTGTGAAGATATGAGTGAACGAATTATAAATGATGAACATTTTCTATTCAACTCTTGCTTTTCCGACGAATGTTGCTTTTCCTTAAATGGCGTAGTAAATCGTCATAACTGCCGATATTGGTCCGATTGTAATTCCAGAATTTATCATGAGGTTCATACACAGCAGCCACAATAATTAAGAAATTAAGCTATTAAAAAAATGATAAGTTACTATTCGTATGTCATGTCAATTTGGATATTTAATTCAAGTGAAACAGTCCTAACTACTGTTCATAATTCCATTTACTATTAGATGATAACCAAGACGATGTTATCGATCATTACCTTTCTGAATTATTAATGAGATGGTGCCAGTGTAACTAGAATTAGATTGAACGTTTTTATTATGCAAGAGGGAAAAAGTCCGGGTCACGAGTACTATACAGGACATCATTACGACAACACATAAAGTTTATGTTTTTATTTTCAATTTTACTGTTTCGTGGAAATATTATTCCCTTGTTATGAATCCAGCAGGTTTAGTATGAAGCGTTTTTTGCATATACACCACGTATATATGTTCATATAGTATACAAAAAATAATAATATAATCCCTACTCAGTATTATAAGTGCGAAAGTGTACATGTTTGTATGTATGCTTCACGCCAAAACGGTTGAACCAATTTTGATGAATTTAAGCACAGATATAGATTAGACCTTGGTAACGGACAGCATCCTTGTAGAAAAATAAAACTAGAAGGGGTTAACACTCTTGAAGCTAAAGAATCTAAAATATTTCAAATCAGGCCAGCATAGAACATTAACAAGTACTTCTAGAAATTATATCCTTAAGAAATGGTAGGGGGGTGGTGAATATCTCTATGAGCAAACCTTATCATTTTACAAGTTAAGGAGGGGGGGTATAGATACGACCGATGACGCTGATTGGTCAAATAAGCAATTTGAGGATAGACAAAATTTGAATTTCAAGCATAAATTTCTCTTTTGTTACTAAACTAGATAGTGTAATATTTCACATATGGCAGTAAAAGTTATAGCTAGGGTTTTGAGAATAACTTCTGTTTTCACCTATATTTTAAGCGTACGAAGTCGTGGGTCCTTACCCTAGCTCTTGCTAGGTTCCTATAAAAATGTCCCTCTGGGCTGTACAGGATGATTAAAAATCTTTTATCGGTTACTATGTTTTTAAAATGATGAATCTACAATAGTACTAAAAACTGAAATAACATTGTATTTTTTTCAGTTTAAAGTTTCTTTCGTACAGTTTACCGTATAGTGTATAGTGAACCATATTATCATTTGTATGACAATCACAGAAACTAAAGAGTAAGAATTGTTTAAAACTTCGATGCACATCCATTTGGGCCTCATGAAGCCAATAAGCAGAAACGCAGGTCGCTCGGATTACCAATCTTTCTGTTTCTGCTTCTGTTGCTTTATTGCGGACTCACGTTTGTCCTTTTTTTTTCATCTAAATTTCCGCAAAATTACTTTTTCTTAGAATTATTAGAGACATAAACTGTCGATACTAATGTCCATTTTCAAGATATTACAGGGCCTGGCGTTTATCCATAGGCACGGATTTTTCCACAGAGACTTGAAACCAGAAAACATACTATGTTCAGGACCAGATTTAGTAAAAATCGCCGATTTTGGTTTGGTTAGAGAAATCAGATCTAGGCCGCCATATACTGATTATGTATCTACTAGGTGGTATAGGTAAGTCAGAATAAATTATTTAAATAAGTGTTATTATGCATTGTTCGTACAATGAGACGCGTTCATAGTTTTTTCGTATTCAGTGTATATTTCCAGCTTGTTTGTTGGCAACGATCTATTCCTATTATAGATGGTGTTTCAGAAAGACGTGCCAATATTTCTAGGGTAGAAAGTACATCTAACAATAACAAAAAAAGTTCCTATAAATATGGGTCCAAAGATGCTCCCCAACCGAGATACAGGGTAAAGTTTTATTTACGAAATTGAAAAAATGTATATCTACGGTGCGGGTAAAGGTACTGAGTTGAGTTTAGACGTTCAGTAAGCACATCATAAGCAGTAAACACACAGAGTTTCTCGGCCCAAACTAAACTAGGGACGTAGAAACTGGGGAAACCCAGACCCCTAGTAGGGAATATGTTCTACGCAAATGGCTTTTTCGAAGAAAAGAAGTGCATTTTATGAAATACAATTAAATTTTCAGTATATTGTGTCTCTTAAGGAATATTTGTCAGATCACTTGTTTTGGAAATATTTAAGTTCGAATATTTGAGATAAGATCCTAAAATATTCTTACAACACTAAACATTTCCTGCGCACGCCAGTGGTTTTGCCGGCATATTCATTTTTGTAGATAAAGAAATTTCAAAACAAAGAAATCATTGATTTCAAAAATAAATAAATAAAGCTAATAAGAATTAAACACGACAACAATAAACCTTATATTTGATACAAGTAAATTTATGAGGACATACCATATAATGCTGAATACATGCCATAACATCCAAGAAAAAGGAGGTGTTGAAAGTGACCACCTCTGGATTCATCATAAGCCCGTGCTCTACGTCACAAAGACTCTCTGTGGCTCTATGGAAAAAACTTCACCACCCTGCATCTCGGTAGGGTAGCATCTTTGGGCACATATTTATAGGAACCTTTTTTGTCATTTTTGGATGTACTTTCTACCCTAAAAATATTGACTCGTCTTTCTGAAACATCCTGTATATACTTTTAATATTATATCCCGTAGCCCCACGGTACCCAATGGGTGTTTAGGCCTTAGGCCTTCGTGGTAGTTGTAGTGTAAAAAAAACACACATGAAACTTAGCTCATATAAAATATATCTTCTAAATTGTTTTTTTCAAGTAGGTTAAACTTTGACTTATACAAATAACTTACCTATATCAGCTTAACAGCATAGCGGTAAAATGAAGTTGTGATGAGTATTTATTGTGTTTGAATTTAGACTAAAGTTTAATTGGTTCCTTCATTCTGTATAACCAGTATTTGATGAATTCTTTTTTCTGGTCTACAGGGCTCCAGAAGTTTTACTTCATTCGACCACATATAGCAGCCCTATAGATCTTTGGGCTGTAGGTTGCATAGCAGCAGAAATATATACGTATAGACCTTTGTTTCCTGGTACAACTGAAACGGACCAGTTGTATAAGATTTGTGCCATTTTAGGAACTCCAGACAAGGTTAGCGTGGACACATTGTTAATAGTAATCAGCAAAATGGTATCTCAATTTTTTAATCAATATCACTTCCACCAAAAATTAATGTTGTCAGATGTACCTAGTATGATGCCTTAATCTCATGATAATTAAAAGTTGTTCAGATTTTGAAATCAAAAAGTATTCTTAGGGATTTTGCAGGAATCTAGAAAAACTATGGAAAGATATCCTTTTTTTAAACCAAATTTACGCAATATTGAGTCTCGCTTATACATAGTAGAGAAATGAGATTTATTTCAGAATAAGTGGCCAGAATGCTATCAACTAGCTGGAGCAGTAGGATTCAAATTTCCATATTTTGCCAAAACGCTATTGAGCGATGTTGTACCTCAAGCAAGCCCAAATTCCATAGTTCTCATGGAGCAACTTTTGGAATGGAACCCTGCATATAGGCCAACCGCTCAGGCGGCCTTAAAACATCCTTATTTTCACGTAAGTTCCTTGTAGTCGGAAATTGTTGGTAGTGAATAATATGTAAACAGCAAAATCAAATTGATTTCAAATTTTCAGGTTGGTCAGTACAGTGCGCTGCAAGCTAATCGTCAGATACAGTTGAATAGTGCATTGAAATCACATACCAATGGAATATTCCAGAAAATTCCTCAACAACAGTCTTCAATGCTAACTGAGGAAACTCAATCCTATGCTGCTCAACCACAGGTAAAATCAGTTTTCATATACTTAATGAACTTAAGACATGAAACGCAATAACTTTTGTTACAATATGCAATAAAGTTCATATAAAGATAGGTCGAAAATGTTTTCTTTCCAAAACAAGAAAACTTGTCGGTATTTGATAGTTCACGTGATTTTTCTTGAGAACAGATCAGAAATGAATTTTGGTACACGCAATCCAGTGGTAAAGTTCACTTTTTGATTTAAGAAAAAAATACAAACTTAATGAAAAGAAAATATTTATTGCTATCGACATATTCGTAAATTCGGCGGGTTTTATTTCTTAAATATCATTCCGTGCAAGTGTTTGACATCCCTTCAGACACACTCTTCCAATCGCGCGCGCAAATTCTGAAACACTCTCTTGCAGAGTTCCGGAGTGATGTTGTTTATTTTTAAGTCGAATGTTGTATTTAAGCTTCTCCAGTGTTCCTGGATTATTGGAATACATTTTTGACTTTAGATAACCCCACAAAAGGTCGGGTGACATAGGAGGCCACTGTGCATAGATTCTCGGGAAGTATGGGCAGTGTTCTGTTCTTACAATAGGAGCAAAAAAAGTGTAAATCATGTCCTTGTATCGCTTGGAATTCACTGTCAATGCATGACTTTTTTTATCTCCAAAAAAATACGGCCCAATAATACCGCTAGTGGGTATGGCGCACCAAACAGTCAGTCACCTTTGAACTATATAGCTGTTGTTGATGTTTCTCTTTTGGGTCGTTGGTGCCCAATAGTATCTGCAATTTTGCTTGTTCACATAACCGTCTAAGTGAAAATGGGCCTCGTCACTGAAAACAACGTTCTAGAGTCTGGGCTACATAGAAAAAAGATTCAACATGCGTTCAGCACAAGATTTCCATAATTCGTAATCACTTTCCTTTAAAACATGGACTGATTGGGTTTTATATGGATCAAAACCCAATTTTTGCTTCATTATGCCATGCAGTGTTGGCCTAGGGATTCCCAAAGCAGCGGAATGCTTCCGTACAGAACGTCGAGGCTTTGCAATAACCGAATCACTTACTCGACGCACATTTTCTTCGGTTGATACATTAGGTGTAGGGCCAGGAATGGGTTGACTAAGAGAGCTTGTTTCACGGAACCTCGTAATCCACTTTTTCAATAGGATCTTACTTGGTGCATCTCTTGATCGGCGAATGTTCTAGCGTGTACAAAATTTCCGAAGGGCAGCTGCATATGAATCACCACTCTTAAAGTAAGCCTCGATAGCAAAAGCACGTTGCACTCCTGTCCAACGTTCCATTGTGACTATTTAACTTGCACGCCGAACGCGTCGATCAAGACCTCTCGCTACTTCCTCGCGTATACGGTTGCCGCGTAATTTAAATTTGAAATGTGGACTTACCCACTGGACACCGTGTATCAGGCATTCAAGTATTCTGTGGTAAATGCACATATGGTTTGATGCAAGCATCTGTCGGTAAATAAATGATCTGTAATACGTTGTATTTTTAAATTGACACAAGTTGGTACAAAATCAGGGAGATCGAATGTGTCAAACAAAGCATGAAAAACCTTTTATAATTGTCATATAATTGTTTTCGTTACGTAGAACTAGTTGGGGGATTTCTACTCTATTCATATTTTATAAAATTCAAGCAAGGTCTTGAGTTATTTGACGTATGCGGAATCATTTCCTAAACCGTCAGTTCCAAAGTAACATGTAAACAGTATTTACAAAAAACGTGAAAATATCTCACTCTCTAGAGGTAGAACCATGGATTAGCTAGTTTTTTTCTATAGGTTCAAGTTCAGACTAATCTTCGACCTGTGGTTAAAGCTGCTCCACAACCAGCCGCTCTAATGCAACCTTCAGTACAAATCAATATTCAATCGTTGATAAAGCCTGCGAAAACTCCAGAAAAATCCCAACCTATAGTATATAGCTTCGGACAATCTGACTATACAGGAAAATATGTGCCTATGTTCAACAATCTGAATCACAACAGAACTGTGCCCAATAAGAAAATCACCTGGGGCTTGGGGACGAATTTTGAGTACGAGGATGATTTTGCTGATATTTTGGGGTAAGTAGAAAGTAATCCTTTAATCAACATTTATACGGAAATTATAATGGTCACGACCACTGATTAAGATATTTTACAAAAAGATACCCAGCCCAATGCTTATGCGAAAATAAGTTCATGTACCGTGACGCCCACCAACCACTTATGCTTACAACACTCCTATCCCACACCCAGAAGTCGACGTCAAGCCGGAAAGGGGGATAGACCAAGTCATAATAGTTATCAAAAGATATAAAAAAATCTGATTCGTGTACTTTTCAAATTATAGGCTTTAAAAAACGGAAAAATCTACACTCTGTGATAATCTTTTAGTTCCCATTACTACAAATGTCAATGGTTTCTTAGCCGGAGTGACGGCCAGACAGCTAGTAACGGCACATTTATTAATCCATGATTGTGTAGTGCCACCATGTCTATGTACACGGTACAGGAATGCGGCAACATGCACCTCATTTATGGGGATGTGGATGCAATGCTAGTGCTACAGCTAGACTTTATCGTGAGAGGTACCCAAATGTTGCTCGTCATCCCGATCATCGAGTTTTTGTGAATGTGCACCGTTTAGGAATTTCGTTTCCTTACGAGGACGTCGTACTACAAGCAGTCGAAGAAGAATACTTCAGTACGTCAAATAGAAGTAAGCACGGGAGTTCCCAAAAGTACAGCCTACCGGATCTTGCGAAAGAACGAGATCCACCCGTATCACGTACAGCGAGTATAATCTCTAAAACCCCAGGATTATCTTCCAAGAGCTGAGTTTTGTCTAACAAAGTTGCAGAAACACTTGGAAGATCCGCAATTTTTAGAGATTTTTTTATACAACTTAGACGAGTGAGTGGCATATAGAAAATCATCATTTGATGAGACAAGATAGACCACAGTATAGTTTTAAAGTAAGCACGAGGACCAAGATTCTATATGTTAGAATCATTGTACCCTTTGAGCTGACAGAGTTCTTTGTTTGTTTGTTGAAGATTTATTTAGCATTAATGCTAGAATGTCAATTTTGTATCATGATTCGGTTACATATTTGTCTTCAATCCATTTTCTGTAATTTTACATTCTGGTCTATTAAAATTACATCACTATGCATTTAGATTATTCATAAAGTGATTTTTCAATTTCAATTTCAATTCGAACACTGTTTAGTATCATTATTCAATTTATTAAATTCAAATACTCCCTTTTGAAATATAGATTTACTAACCACGCTACTATTACAATTTTGAAGATGAAAATCTTTACTGCCTCTATTTTCGTAGTTATGATAATGACTATTTAATTTTGTTTTCTAAATGTGGTGGTAATAAATGATATTTTAATTTGAATATAAAAACGAGAACTAAAAAATATATGAACTTTTTCAAATTCAACCACTGTAGTTCTTCTAACATAGACTTGATCCTAGCATATTTGTTTTTATTTAAAATGATTATCATAGCTTTATTTTGTAGAATTTGTAATTTTGAAAATATGTTTTCATTTGCTGTAAACAACATGGTTGAACAATATAAAAAATGAATTATAGTGTTATACAATTTTTTTTGAATACATCCTAAGATTACGGGAAACTCATTAGAAGTAATTTATTTTTTTTATATTTTTGAAATGTATTCTTAATGCTCGTGAAACAGTAGTATTCACATACATATATACCAAGATATTTAAATGATTCGACTACTTCAATTTTCTCATCATCAACCATGAGCCTAATTGTACTGACACCTAAATGTTTCCCTATTGACATACATTTTGTTTTATTAGTGTTTAATATAAGTTTATTGACATTTAACCAATTCATAATTGCTTATGCTTATGTGCCATATATATCAAGGTGTCGTCCGCAAATATTTGAATTTTGCAGTGTTCTAAAATGTCAGAGATATCATTTATATAAATAATTAATAGTAACGGCCCTAATTTACTCCCACTGATATATTTTGAACGCTTGACATAATATTTCCAACTTTAGTTTTTTTACTAAATAATTCTGTAAAATGTTTAATACTGGTCCTTTAAATCCATAGTGATGCAATTTCATTAACAATTTTTCCCTATCAATAGTCTCAAATGCGCTTTTAAAGGCTAAAAATACTGTTACAATACATTCTTTCTCATCTATACGTCTTCTCAAGCCTTCCACCATCATTTGGATTGCTTTTTCTTGCTTTGGTTTCTTCAATGAATTTAATGGCGAAATTTATTTAGACTTTTTACAAACTCATTTACCAAACTTATTCCAAGACGTGCCATTAACCATGTGCGCTATGCTCGTTCAGTTACAGAATATCTTGATGGGCAATACCCGAGCGGATGGATAGGGCGGTCTGGTACAATTTCGTTGCCAGCCCGATCATCTGACTTAAATCAATTCAGTTTGACTGCGCTACGGGACAAAATAACGTAAGCAGCTGACACTGTCCGCCACTCCGTCCAAGAAAGAATTGAAAACTGTAGTAATGGGAATTGGAAATTCATCACAAGGTGTAGATTTTTCCGATTTTTTAAAGCCTATAATTTGAAAAGCACACGACTTAGATTTTTTATATTTTCATAACCATTATGACTTGGTCTATCCCCGTTTCCGGCTTGACGTCGACTTCTGGGACACTGTACCTATTGACCACCGCCTTTAGCGGTCAGTGTGGCTACCTCTTGGACTGCAGGCTATGGGGTTTCCTTTCCAGTCGTAAAAAAATTCTGAGAATACAAAATCTTAGGAATAATTACAAGGGAGGCTGAGAGGTGATTTTTCCTTGGAAAGTTGATGTCGTGTTTAACAAAACAATTCTCGTTAAAAAAATGGAGTCTGTTTTTATTGCCTCTAAGGGAATCACTACGATCCCACTTGGCAACATGGCTGTAACGATGAAAATTATCCAAGTACATTTTCTTGAAGAATTCGGTAATCAACGTTCAACGATCCAGTTTTGTTTTAGATGGAAAGATGTTTGAAGTTTGAACGCTGGCCTAAACATTATTTTGTAATTGATTTCAGCATCTAACAAAATTTTCAATTTACAAAAAACAGCTTTGAGGATAATTACAAATTCCAGTTATCGATTAACGTACAGATATCACTTCAAAACTTTACAAATATTACCACATCCATCAATTTATATTTTTGAAGTGCTATGTTATATGCACAGAAATCTAAACAAATATCAAACCTCTGAAGAAATACACACCCATGCACTACGGAAAGTAAATTACCTATGCAATCCATACTCGCGACTGAATAATAGACCAACATTAAATTATATCATTTATTGGTCAATGCAAATAGAACATAATTTTGGAAATATGTATTATCGCTACTTGTCAAAGTTTGCAAAAAAAAAACGATGCTTAACCACTGTTTCGGGGAGGTACACAGTCTCTGGGAAAAACAATATAAAAACAACACAAAAACCAAAATTCAACCACTGTTTCTATTCAGTTGATGAGTACGTTGATACTATGACGTCACTCGGATAATTAATAGTTTGTTAGACCTCACATGTACATTGTATGTAGATAATGTGGCAAATAAATAAATGGTATGGTATTGTAATTTGTGGCCTACCCTTAAATATATTTGCTTTTTCTGTAGGAATAAGATAAAAATTCCGTCGATGGAAAAATCTGCCAAGGAATCTAAGATGAACCTTAGCCAATATAACTTGCAGGATATTCTAGAGCCTCTAGCAAAAGCCAGTGCGGGAACTGCAAGAAGCCAGTATTTAAGCGTCTCTAGGTATGAAAAAAAAAAAACGTCGCAAGGTTTATACAAATCTAATCTTCGTTTGTTTTGTAGATATGTGGCAGGTCAGCCCTCGGGGGTGCGAAGAGATTCAAATATTAGTTTATTATCAAATTTATCGAATGAAAGGAGGAGTGGTGTGCACAGGAAGCAGTCAAGTGAGTGATAAAACAATTATGAAAAATCTAAAAAATAATCTAGTTGTAATTAGTATGGATGTATGTTTAGCCAGGGATAGTAATGTGGCGCTTGTGATTTTTTGGATGTTCATCCCTTATATTAAAATATCGTGGATTAGTTAATTCATTTAAAGTCACTTGTTTCAGGTAAACTGGATGTACCCACCATGTGGTCAGAAATAGGAGACTTGAATTCCGGCAAACGCAGAATGGGAAATTTAAACTTATCCAATTCCAATGGTTTTGATTTAACAGCCAAGTAAATAGAGCTTCTCAACAATGGAAAAACAAAAAATTGGTATCAAACGTTATGTGTTTCCCTTGCTGTGGGTGCGTCAAGTGTAAGTTACGTGTGATGAAGATTAATTTCTCTACATTTTTCTAGATACTTTAAATAGAGAAATTCTGTGGAGGCGTAACTGTGATAGATTATATATATATTTTTCTAATGTTAATCTTAGTTGTCACATTTCAAATAAACATTACACAATAAATTATTTACTTGTTAACGATTTTGTATTTTATTACCTGAATAACAGAATCAGGAGGTAATTTCTTATATGCATATAGAACACTAAAAAATAATGACGCAACTTCCTGTAAAAACGGTTGAATAAACCATTGGCGAAGAAATATTTTTATGCTATTACTGATTATTAAACATTGACTGTCGTGGTGAGCCATCCCAAGGAAATCAATCCTATATTTTTTTCGCATGTTAGTTTGTTAGTACATCTGTTGATAGATATTTTATTTATTTTAAAAGACATCAGTCAGTTACTTGCAGTCTCTTCAACTATCAGAAATCTTGATTCAAAAATGCTGTTTTCTAAAAAAGACTATTACACCGCTCGGTTAAATTTTTATTGACACGTTTTTGGCCCCATGCAAGGAGCAGAGTTCACTCGCTTGAACCTCAAAATGGACCTCAGGTAATCAACTTCTTGTTGCAATCGGAAGTTTTCATAGGATAGCAGATTATTCTTTCTGACCTGGAATTTGACAAAATAACCATAATTCTGGAGCACCTTGATTATATAATTAACGTTACTACTGTTCCAAAAAAAAAAAAAAATTCCGACCTCTCCGCAACTTCAAGATTATTGAACCCTATACACAAAAGTGAGAAGCAAAGACTTAAGTACCCTACCCTATTTCACGAGTATCTAGCACGGCAGAATGACAGCTATCTAGTAATATCTCAAAATTCCCCATATCAGCACAGTCCACATAATTCTGACGGATCCGTCAACGCCAGGTGTAGACAGAGCCGAATTTTGTTTTTGTTTTTTGTACGCTACAGATTCATTTTGTTCTCGCTATTTTATTTATTTGCATAAAAAAACCAAACGTTACAAACAAGTTTTACTAGACTTATACCAGTTCCATTATTGCCAACGTATCAGACTAACACAAAAATGTCACTTGCTGACCAGCTGATCACCGCAGTAGACGTCAAAGCGTGATGGATACTCGTGAAATAGGATATATACCATCATGGTAGAATGACAGCTGCTTATCTAGTGATATTTCAAAATTCCCTATATCGGCAAATGACACTTAATTCTGACGCATCGTCAATCCCAGGTAGACAGAGCCATATTTTGTTTTTTTGTACGCTACAGGTTCATTTTGTACTTGCTAAAAGCTCTTTTATTTAGAAAAGTTCATTTGCATACAAAAAACAAAACGCTACAAACATTTTTTTGCTAGATTTACACTCGATTCATTGTAGCCAACGTTGCAGACAACACAAAAATGTCACTTGCTAATCAGATGTTCACCTCAGTAGACGTCAAAGCGTGATGTATACTCGTGAAATAGGGTGTACGTACCGCGAGCGCCTAAGGTTAGGACTAGGGAAAACAACCTCGGGCAAATGGTGCCGCAATCTTGACACTCTAGGAATAAAGAATCTATAGTACCGGACAGTTCTCGGTATATGGAGGTCGATAGAGTTAGCATATCTGTAGAAGAGAGACACAAGGCCACACGTCGTTGTAAGGGAGATTTGATCATATAAATATTGAAACTGCAGCAAATCGCGAAATTGAAGGACTGATATCTATCTATGTAATCTTTCGTGACGTTTCGCATGTTATGGATTATTTTCATGAAAAGACTCAAAATACTGTACCTCCTGCATTAACTGAGCTGTTTTTGGCTCGTTGATATACTTGAGTTGCTCCCTTAAGTGATTGTCATCTGCTCGGTACTGCTTGTTCAGCAAGTTGACCAGTCGGTTATGTACGATTCTCAGCGTATCTCGTTCGTTTCTTAACTTTGATATCTGCAATAAAAAATTACGATCTTGCATCATTGGCTGCTCGTATAGATTTATGCGCGGAACTAGCATTTGTGTTAGGTCAGGTGTCACAGGATTCATGTTCAGGAGGTTATTTTTATATTTTATACTTTGTCCAGAGGGGGGGGGATTAAAAATTGAAGAGAGGGGTGGACGTGACCCTACCCGTATACCTATACGCTGTAGCCTAAATGCGATTTAAAAAACAAATCTAATTTAAAAGAAAAGTGTCTATTGTTAAGTAATAAAATTTGTTTCTTCTTTTTTGTCTCCTTGCAAAGCGTCTTATGACTTCTTCCGTATCGACATGTACATCTGTATAGCCATATAATCTTCTGCCATGAAGCTTGCAACCACGTTTCGAGTGTAGAAAAGTACGCCTCTACTATCGCTACACGAACTGCTAGTGTAGCAAGGATATACAAGACATTTTTGATGTTGGCATCGCAATTTTCAATATGAGTAGGAATCCACCGCGGAATATTCTGCACTCGCTGCCATTTTACCATCCACAACCGATAGACATTCACAATTATTGAAGTTGGTGTATTATTGTCCAGGAGCGGTTGGCACTAGATTGCGAGTTGCTAGATCTTCACTAGTATAAGTGACCAGAATCAAAACACCCAATTTAAATAGGTAAAAGTGTCTAGTCTAGTGATAGTTGTTCCTGAAGATAGGTGGTTACAGTCCTACGAAAATACTCTGATGCTGACTGAACAGATACCATCTCCTTTCACTCAAATGAAGCTGCTTTTCTCCGATTTTGTTTGTCAAAATGTATTATTATCGAATTTGCTCACATCGTTGAAGGCGGGCGCGAAAAGGTTTTTTCCTTGTATTCCTGTCTGTGCGCAAAAATAAACAGATGACAATGTTCCATTGTTCAACAAACATAATGCATAGAGATGATTCTCGCGAGAAATGAATCATCTGTGACTATTTGAAATGTACCTTATTGTTCTTACGGATTTTAATATCTCTGATCCGCTCTCTTAGTTCAGAAATGAATGATCTGCAGTTATGCAGCTTTGTCATCAGAACTTGCACTTCTTCATTCAGTGATATATTTTCTTTTTGATATTTTCGCATTTCGTTCAGTCTTGCATCTAGCATTTTTAAGAGACTATTATGATTCTTGACTAACTCTTCATATCTATAAAAGCATACAAAGTGATTGCGTGAATGTGTCAATTCGAAATGATGAAAAAATGTATTAACAAAAACATATTGAAAAAACATACCTAACAATTGAAAAACATTTAAAACAGTCACAGTTCAAGCAGAACAAATTACTTTTACCTACTTGTACTGCAAGTGTACAAGGCTCATGGTACTACAAGTGGTAGCAGGGTCTATTCTTTGTGCCATAACATCATCAGTACCTACTAACAAACCTGGAAATAAAGCATTACTACGAAGGTGTATAGTATTCAGAAAAATGATTATCAACATTATTATAGAAAAGTATGGCAGGCATAGGTAGTATACTATGAAACATACTTATTAGTTTTCTATTTTCATCCTCCAATGTTTCCAAATGCATTTTGTTACTGTGATCTTTAAGGGTACTTAAATTGACAGCTATAACCATATATCTCTCCAAAATTTGTGACTGTGAAAGGCTATTTTCTAACTTGTTCACCAATGAATGGATACTTCTAATACGATTTTTCCACTGTCTGCTTTTATGCTGCCTCTAATAAAACAATGATTCATAAATTTGTCCTAATAACAATATGTTACACACTTCTCTATACTGTAGCATTTCTCCAGGTACCAGTGCATTTATACTGGGTTCTGACCTTTTTTGTGAACTATTATTTACAGAATAAGAACATACAAAACATTATTGTCATAAGGACAGTATTGCACCTGTCAAATTTGAAAGCTGCTCTAATTATATAGGGTGCTCAAAATACTGAAGTTTAAGTAAGATATCATTGGAAATAAATGGAGACAATTTCAGAATATAATACTCATACAAAGCTTTAATTAATTTAATTTTATCTTTTTTATAAAAACAATTGTATAGCAGTAACAATATTATCTTAGATAATGAAAAATAAAATGGTAAAACAACTTTTCATCACATAAAAACAGGTAAAATTTGCACTAAAATTTTCTAGCTTCTGTTTACAGAGTTAGTTACATATGCATATAAGCGTCTTCCCCACCATGCTTCTAAGTCAAAGGGCTTAAAATCTGGTACTGTGAAGGGTCCATCTTCATAATAGCATACTGATGGTTCACCTGAAATTTTTGTACAGAAAAAGGATGTTATTATCATTTAGTAATCATTGAAATTATATAAAGATATTCTTATTTCATAACTTACTGTGCTGGCATTTATTTCCATTAGCATCTGTATTCTCATTTTCTAATTCTGCACATACTGAATTCCAAGCTAAAATTGAAAATAAGTGATTCATATAAAAATATTATGTAAGCAACACTTTATTTATTGAAAAAATGTAATAAGTTGTATATCAAGTATTTGAGCTTGTATACATGCTTTTTTAGTACACTTGTGACTATTCAATGATAAATGATAAAATACATGCCTACAAATTTATGTTTACAGATCTATCGCCTATAACCAAATTGACTGATAGTATCGTAATTTATCAGATGTCAGTATAGTGTTCTATTAAGTATAATATTTGAAGCTGTAGTTGGCAGAGGCTGATTTGACATTGTATTATAATAGGCAAGTGCTTTTCTTATATCCTATTCTAGGATAACTGTATTTTGAATATGAGTACTTACATTCGTAGATGTAATTTATAACTTCTTCATGAGGACGTGAGATGCTTTTGTGCCTGTTATGTGTTGGCGAGGACTTTTTCTGGAAGGTTGGTTTTGGGCTCCTAAAAAGATTATGTAAATACAAACTCTTGCGAAATAGCTATCATTCTACATACGTATTTGCTTCATTGTTGTAATCATCGCCCTCGATATTCTTTTTCTTGTGATAATTATCTATTTTTTGAGAGATCCCTGAAAAAGAAAAAGTTTTAAATTTGAAATCTTCAAAGAAAGAATGTAAAAATTATACCTCTTCGAGTGGTAGTTTTTGCAACAATTTTACTCGGACCTTTAATGTTATACATGTCTGTTAAGCAAGTAATCTAATATGATTAAAATCACAAAACAAATTAAAATAATAATTATTAAAAATTTAGAATTTGGATTTTTGTCAACCTCAAATCTTTGACAGTTATTTGACAAATGACAGTGACATGCACGTGATGCTACTGACAAGTGATAGACATGATGGGAAATGTTAGAAAATAAAATTACTTTTTTGGGGAGATATTGCGCTGTTGCCCCGCCGTTAATGAGCATGCGTCTTTTGAGCACGATAAATCATATACTTTTCTCATATTTTTCTTTTGAAATCTCATAATTTTTTGCTGACTAAATATTCGAACTTCTTGTTATTCCAAGTTTTTTTTTTGTTATATATGACGTCTATTAAACCGATAAAATTGGAGATAATAATGAATTTTCCCGCGAAATTTTGAACCAGACATTTTCCCTCTAGAATCTGGTAATGGCCCCACTGCGATAAGTACGCCATATTTTAATCCTCGTGTGGTGAAAGTTGTCAGAAAATGTTTAATTTTGTTATAGATTATTTATATTGTACAGATAAATTTTAAGAGTAGTGTAAACATGGAAAGAGACTTCAACAATAGTGCAAGGTGTGACTCGCCAAGTTTAAAAGATTCTGAGGCTGACCAGGTAGTTATGCATTTTCTTGTAATAAATTCGCGCGTTGTAATATCTATTAATAGCGAAATATACGTTACAGAAATGTTATTTCCTAGTTTTCCTACGTTTTATAATTGCTGTGTCTCGGATTGATTCATTTCCCTATCATTTCTACCAGTAACCTAAGACGAATTGAAAGTATTGTTTGAAAAGTGTAAATTTATCACGAGCTTAAACTACACTGTGCCGCCAAATTAATTGTGCATTTCTCACGTCTTCCAGTCGTTAGTGGGAAAAGTAAAGTCTATCATAACTCCACTGTCCAAATGGTTCAGAAAACAGGATGATGACAGCCAGATAACAAGGAAGCGAGATGAAAATGAACTGGAAGATGATATGTTGCAAATGCAGCCTCCTTCAAAACGTGTGAAGCTGCCTAATGACATACATGGAAACAACTGCAACAACAATACATCAAACAAGTTACCACCCAGTGATATATCCTCATTTAGAAACTTTACCAATTTTCCAGGTATAATATAAATTGCAATTAATCAGCATTAATTGTTGAATCACATACTTATCATTGCATCTTCATGTAGTAAAAAACATGAAACAGATGGGTCAACATGAGCTTTGAATATGTTTAATATAATCAGAAAGAATGAGTTAGTCTCTAAGATTATCTATTAGTATGTACTTACACAAAAGCTGTAACTTGCATTGTAGTATAAACCAAATTGTATCATTTAAAATGGTTTAGAGTAAAACATTTTATTAAAATTTGTTTTAACTCATATGTTGTAAAACATAGAGAAGGTTGATCCTTCTGCACTGCACCCTTTATACTTGCAATTACATTTATTTATATTTTTCATCTTTCTACACAATACTGAAAATCCATTTCTATTCTTAGTTACAAATAAACCAAAAAGCCCATAATGTCAAAACAATTACACCCACAAATGCAATATTTTGTCAATCTAGTCTACCAAGATCGCTTTTTTTTTATTAATTAATATTTAACAATCTATAAAGGGCTCAGGGGTAGAGCTCAAGGATTAATCCATATAACAATTAATATTAACAGAGCAGTAACTTCTCAATATTTTATTACAAATTTAAAATAAAAAGTACTTATTTGAATCCACTAACTATATCATTAGTTCAGTAACACTAATAATTATCGGAAATAACATTAATAATTTAATATGCTTTGGCATATATTTTATTTTTTTAATACAAAATTTGAGGACAATCTTTTCTTTTTCTTTTTTTCAGAACCTGTTGCTGGCCCATCTGGAATCAAATGTAGAAAAACATTCATTTCTCATACCTCATACACTTCTGAAACGTTGAATGGTCATAAAGATTCAGATAGTGAGGATTCTACTAGTGGATATTCCTCAGTTGCTAGAATTGGCAGTAGGGAGCAGGTCTGTCAGAGTTTAGAAAGCTCCAAACAACCATCACCAACTCAGCATACCATCAACATTATTAATAACAGTTCAAGTAAGTAGATTCAGAATTAAACACATCTTTTATAGAAAATACAATCTTAGTCCTGATCAAACTTAATGAAAGAAAATATAGATTAGAGAAATAGGTTATACTACACACTTCTTTGAGAAATCAGAATTAGCCTATTTATGCATTGTACCTCATAGAACTTTTAAAGAAAACTGTACTGTTTATGAGAAACTTGCAAATTACCCAATTAGAATAATAATCGATAAAAAAAAATCTAAACTGTAGTCCAACCACAATAGTACCAGATAAGCTCTGTCATTTTGCTTCTGTCTACATTTGAAAAAGAACTTTCTATCTTAAAAGGTGACTCACTTGACTGATTATCCAATTTTGAATTCCTGTTTAGATTTGTATATAATATGATTACCCACTCATTAATCTCCTTATGACCATATTTAAAAAAAAGGATTGAATAATATAGTCATAATTACTCACAGAACATCTATTTCTTTTTCCATGAAGAGAGTGAGAATTGCAGGTCCATACCTTTTAAAGACAACACCTATGCTATCATCTCCATTATACCATTTTCACAACTCATATTTTCATGAACTGATTTAGGGATGTAACTGCTGTATCTATATGTTGCATGACAAATAGAATGATTAGGAAACATTCAAAATTGGAGAATTTAAAAAAAGATAATGAAATCAATAATCACACTCACACTGTCAACAGATATGCAACTGAAATATTATTGCCAAATCTATCAACCTTTTTTCTTACTTTCTTTTTACTCTACATTTTCACTTGGAAAGTTATTGGAACTCAGGGCAGGTTCTATTGGAAAATAGGATTGATTTTCACTTACAGTAACTTTGGTTAGTTTGCTGAAGATTCACCAATTCTGTTGTTTCAATTTTTATAACCAGATTTTTATCTTGAAAGTTTGCTATATAATGCATTTCATTATCATTGCACAGGGTGGCCAACTAAGAAAGTGAGGTACTGTATCTGTGAACCTATCCATCATAGAGGCTTGCAGCAAAAACAATTACAGGCGTCCCTCGTTTTACGCGGCATATTTATACGCGGTTTCGCTTACACGCTTTTGCGCTTTTGACACCAGTGATTTATTTTACGCGGTTCACTTATAAGGTTTTTAACCGGACGAAACTTATAAAATCGACATTAAATGGCTGCTGGTAAAACTTATGGTCAGAAGTTGTGAAGTCTCATGCGAAGGTACCTGATATCAGAGACGAAATCAAAGACATTGCTGATTTAGGAAAGTCATTACCTGGAGAGGGATTCGATGATATGAATGAGGACGATATAAATCAGCTATTTGAATCGCGTAATGTTGAAGTCACTGAAAGAGAACTCATAGCACTGACGGAGAACTATTATGAAGCTCAAGAAAAAAAGGTGAAGATGATGAAGGAGTTGACGTTGAAAACGCTTAATAAATGTTTGACCATGGCACACGATCTCACCGAGCTGTTAATCAGGGAAGATCCTACAATGGAAAGAAGTTTAAGAACTAAACGAGAGGTTTTTGCAGCATTGGCACCATACAAGGAAGTTGAGAATGAATAAATCTTGAAATTAGAGGCATACCGGCCACCATAAGGAGCCAGTGCATAGGCCGCTTAAGCGGGCCCTTATGCACCTGTACAATCCTTAGATCACAAGCCTCGCCCTTTTAGCGAAGTTGAGAATCGCCTTGAGTCCAAGCTCCTTGTTGTCTTGAGGGTCCAAAGTAATGGACCCCAGTATAGTCTGCCTGTAGTAGGTCAGAGCTTCACAGCGACACAAAACGTGCGCCGAGTTCTTTTCCTCTACTCCGCAGCGTTCACACAAGGGATCCTCAGCCACCCCCATCACGTGCAGGTGACGCCTTAACGTGTTATGGCCAGACAACAGTCCCACCAGCAGCCTTAAGTTGGCTCTATCCAGAGATAGGCAGAAGCGTCCATCCTTAGCACTGGGCCCTTCAATGAGTTCCCGTGCCTGGCGGAGATGTCTGGAGATACTTCTCCATTTCTGAGAGTGTTGTCTTGCAAACCCACGTCTCCATTTTCCTCCTAGCTTTATGCGCGGTCACTCCTAGAGCTGGCTCAAGACCAACAAGCTTGCTGGCTGATCCTGTCTTCGCCAGAGTGTCCGCCGTCTCATTGCCCCTTATCCCAGCGTGCCCCGGTATCCATATTAACGATACCGGATGCCTCCCAGCATTGCAATACAAGAAGGAAGTTGAGAATTTACGCAACGAAGCTAAACAGTCAAAAATTACGTCTTATTTTTCTAAAAATTAATATTTTTGTTAAAAAATTAACGTTTAATGTCCTCATACATAATATGTACAAACATACCTATGTATATTATGTATTTAACAAAAGTTTATGTAATAAAATATTTTTGTTTCGATATACGCAGTTTCTTTTTACGCGGTGTTTTCAAAGAACGTTACCCCCGCGTAAAACGAGGGACGCCTGTATTACTAAAATGGCCAACAGAAAGACCTGGAAAGTGTTTTCAAGTTTCTGAAATAGCTGCTAGGGGGCCTAACTGCAATCTTGAATCTAAAAAAAGTGATGTTTCTCTGAATCTTGCTATATTAACCTAACAAAAAAATATTTGATCTTCAAATTTGTTTGAAAATTTCTGGTGTATCTCTGCATATAAAGGGGTGGGGGATATAAATGTTTCAGTAAAAAAATACCCTGTTACTTCTAAACTGGGCTAGTTAAAAGGAGCTATTCTTTGGCTACAAATATAATAATATTTGAGGTTTTATTAGGTTTACATGTGGCCGCTAGATGGCTTTTTTCGACATTCCGACAGAAATGGTTAATTTCCTCAAAAAAAATCAAATGCATTGGTATGTTTTTTATTTAAATGATAAAGTAGTTAAATGATGTCTAAACAAGCTCGCGAAAACAGCATCTTGATATCTTCTTTGTATATAAAATTTAGACTAGAGACAATCTTACATGAAAATCCCTAAAATTTTTATTATCTGGGGCGAAGGCCATGAAAACAGACTTTCTACTCCAATCCACCGCTGTTGAAATACTGCACTAATATGCTTTAGCGCAATAGTGGCAATATGTGCTGGGCAACCATCCAACTGCAGAAACAAGTTTTGCTATATTTCCAGTGGCACATCTTGCAAAAACAATGGTAATTGATTGTTGAAAAAGTCAAGTAAGTCATTGCCATTTAGGGATTGCTCGAAAAATATGGCCCAGTAATTCTGCCTCTCAGTATGTCACACCTCACACTTAAACTCCAATGCCCTTGGTGCTGAACTTCACGCAACCAGTGCGGATTTTCTGAAGACCATTAATACATATCGTGCCGATTGATTCACCCGTCACTATCAAAGGTGGCTTCATCAGTACAAAGAATTTAAAATAAAAATTCTCTCTCCTTCAAAATATTTTGAACCGTTGTTTGTGATATGCGCAACTAGAGCTTTTGTGCTAACATGAAAATTTCCTTCAAAATATCCCAGTATGCGATTAATATTTTCTAGTGTTCTTCCAATTCTTTGCCATTGAAATGTAGGCAGAAAACTACCATTGGCTCGTAATCTCGACACTAATCGGGGAAAGCTCGCATCGAAAAGACGCCGATTTGGATATCGGGTCGCGTAAACTCTTTTTGCTACTGCGGCATTCAGAAGATATTCAAAATAAACTGCAAGCATATCAACAGCTGCATCGTTCTTAGAACGCATTTAGTTAGCACAAAAATTGCTCAAAGTAACGCGGAATTATTGACAACTATTTTCAATTTGAGGATTATTTATGTTTTGATTGTTTGTTTTGTTCCATGGACTGCTTCTATTTTATTTTTCGTTTATACCCATAGTAAATATGCATTTGTACAAAAATTATGCGTTTTGTTATTAGCATTACTTACTACCTTTTAGCGATATTTTGTGAGGGTGATTTTATTCTGTTGAATAGAAAAGAATTCCAGAAAAATTAGTTTTAAAAACATAAAATTTAAGGGATTTTCATATAAAATATTATTTTGCCTAAATTTTAGGTAAGGAACAAGATATCAAGATGCGGTTTTCGCTAGCTTGTTTAGACATCATTTAGCTACTGTTTCATAAAAAAATCATACCAATGCATTTACATTTTTTGAGAAATTTCTGTCGGAAAGTGAAAAAACCCTCTAGCAGTCAGATGTGAAACAAACAACTTTTCAAATATTATAACATTTGTAGCTTAAGAATAGCTCTTTTCAACTAGTCCAAGTTTGTTAAAATCGGCTCAGCCGTTTCGAAGATACAGGGTGTTTTTTACGGAAACCTTAGAGTATCGCTGACCACTTTATTTTTAGAGATACAGCAAAAATTGTCTAACAAAATACTACTACAGCGGAATTCACAAAAACATCACTTTTTTTAGATTCAAGATTGCAGTTGCGCCCCCTAGCGGACAAAGTACTTTCCCGGTTTTTCACTTGGCCGTTTTAGTAAGAACTTTTTTTGTGCAAACCTCTACGATAGATAGGCTCCCAGATACAGTCTTAGTCGGCCACCCTGTACATTGTCTCAGATATCAAGACTGCTCATAAACTAGTTTGTTATAAAAGAAATACTCTTATAGCAAATACTCTAGATTATAATTCCTCAACTAGTACACAGGCTTGCTTTTAGGAGGACTACATTTTATAATTGTAATAAAAAATGGAGATATTATCAATATGTCTTAACTTGAAAGTCTCTGTTGAAAGAGCTAATGTGTCCCTTTCTCTGATTTTTAGATACAGCTGTCAATCGCTCACTATTCACAGACAGAACAATGAGTGCTCATATGAACACATCATTGAGTTCTAGGCGACCATTTTTCAATGCATCAACTTTCGGTTCACCGAACTTTGTTGACAAAACACTCTCCACGAAAAAGATCATCAATTCACCATTCTATAGTGGCAGAACAGTGTATGGAGGTGCTTCAGCTTATGGTAGGAAACTAGGCAGAACCGAACTAGATCTGAAAAAAAATCTAAAAAATTCCGTACAGATTAAGCCAGTAAATCAACAGAAGGAGGAATCAAATAATTTGGTGCTAGGAAAAACTGCTAGGAGGATACTTGAAACACTTGAACAGTATAGTTCGCCTATAAGTGACGCCAAGAAAATACCTGTGGCTTCTAAGAAACCTAAGGAAGGTCTTATAAGCAAATATGTCGGTGCCAATCCTTATATGGTCAGGGAAACAAAAGGGGCCTTACGCAAAGAATTGCAGGTACCCTCTGTCACCGATTTACTTTTGATGAAACAAAAAACTAGGTTACAAGATAGTACAGAGGCTGTGAGACAGATTGCAAAATCATCCAAGTCTGACTTGAACTCAGAAAGTTACAAATTAGCCGCTAATGAGCAAGAAAAAGAGAAGCATACAGGGAAAATGAGGGCGAAAATTAGTTCTGTTAGGCAGAAAGCTCCTGTGCAAGTTGATACACCAGTTAGTGAAGTCAGTTTAAAACCTATTTCATTACCGATCACCACTTTACCCAAGTTTGACATAGTCATACCACCTCCTATGTCAGTTGTGACATCAAAATCACCCGAGAAACCAGCTCCCATGGCTCTTGCAATTCCACCTGTTGCACCTGTCACTGATTATAAACCTCAACAGACTGAAAATAAACAAAAGGGCAATTCAGGGGATGAGTTCAAATTTTCGGACCCAGTAGTTATTGCAGAGAATCTCAAGTCGATTATAGCTATGAATAATTTCAAATTCAGTGAACCATTATGTAAACAAATACAGAAAGAAGTGGCAGGTGGTAAAGTGACATTGAATTTCAAAATGCCAGAAAATAAGTTACCCCTGTTGGTGCCTAGTAAGACGAAGAATAATGGTGATACCTTGGGCAAAGCACCTCCAGTGCTTAAAACGGGTAGTGTTATGGATATATTGGGTAAGAAGAATGAATCATTGTCTGAAAAATTCAAGCCAGCTAAAGATACTTGGGAATGCAACACTTGTTTGATTAGGAACTCCGCTGATAAAACGAAATGTGCAGCTTGCGAAACACCGCGAAATAAAAAATCAACCGAAAACAAAATGGAATTTGGCAGTCAATTCAAAATGACCCAGGACAAGTGGGAATGTACTGCTTGCTTAGTGAGGAACAGTAACATTGATACAAAGTGTGTTTCTTGTACGACCCCAAAACCTTTGAGCACAACAAGCACAAATGCTCCGACAGTTTCCACCTTTGGAGATAAATTCAAACCACAAGCAGGCACATGGGAATGTCCAGTATGTATGATACAGAACAAGATGGAACTTAGCAAATGTGCAGCTTGTGAAGCACCCAATCCTAAACCAACAAGTGCAGTTCAATCAGCTGCTACAGGATTCGGCGATAAGTTTAAACCAGCTACCAATACTTGGGAATGCTCATCATGCATGGTAAGGAACAAAGGAGAAAGTAACAAGTGTATAGCATGCGAAAGTCCGAGAAACGGCACCGTAAAGACGTCAGGAGGTTTCGGATCTTCTTTCAAGGCAAAAGAGGATGAGTGGGAATGCACTGTTTGCATGGTGAAGAACAAGAATAGTATGAGCAAGTGCCAGTGCTGTGAGACAGCAAAACCGGGTAGCTCAAGCAATGTACTGAATAAATCTGATGAGCAGACACCGATTGCAAAGTTCAACTTTGGCATTGACAAAACGACGGCGGCGTCATTCAGCTTCGGGGTACCACCTGCCGCTCAGCAGAAACTGCCGAAGTTGGGCGTTCAACCGGCTAACATCTTCGGCGAAGCAGCAAAGAGTACTGCCTCTTCGAGCAGTACGCCTGCGTTCAGTTTTGGCGTGCCAAGTAGTGCCGAGAAAAAGGAACCTGCTAAACAGGAGGAGAAGAAAGCGACTGGAGTTACTAACCCGTTGTTGAGACCGGACGAGAAGTTACCGGAAAAGGCGCAACCTGCAGCTGCTGGGTTCAAGTTCGGGCTTACTACTCCTGCGGCGACGGACTCTAAAGATCAGTCGAAAACTCAAGATATTCCTAAGACTACGAGTGAGACCACAAGTAAAGGTAATAGCGCGTGTTGAATCTCAAACTGAAAAAATGCAACATTATGGGCCGGTTGTAACAACCCGGGTTAACCGAAGTTCAACTTTGAACCACATTCAATGGAAAATTGTTGTTGTGCACGGGCACATAGCAGCTTAAACTCGTCAAATTGACTGAGGGTGGTACTTACGTTTAACGTCGGTTCAGGCTTGATTTTTATAGCTTTGTGAGTTTATGAGCTTTTAGGATATGTTGCATATAAGGTTTCTTTAATATTATTCGAAAATGGAGGATATTGTTGAACAAATTACTAATGGTGTGTAGGTTTTGCTCACAATGGAATCAGTTATTTTTGTTGTCTACAAAATCGAGAACAACATATTTTTTTGGATCACAATGAACATTGCCACTCAAACAATTAAACTGTTTGGATATCACAAACCACACTTCGTTTTTCAATTTTTGGGAATTCACATCAGACTTCTTGCATTCGATGATGTGTTGGAGTTTTTTCACCAACTCTACCACCAGCGACTATCTTTCTGAAGAAAACTTTGCGGCTCTTTTTTTTTTAATTCATACCTACTTAACTTGCTGGTTAGAGCATAATAATAGCAACACGAAATAAATACAAAGCTAAATACTGAGGAAATAATATGTCGGTAACGTCAGTATCACCAAATGACCGTGATAAACAGAACCGCAACTCAGCTGGGCAAATGCAAAGTATACCTGCTTTTACCTTAAATTTGACATTACACCAATCAACGGTACTAGTTCAGTTGACCTGCGGTTTAACTGTGACTATACAACGCATCTGTTGTTAAACTGTTGTCAAACTTGAATTCGAGTTCACGTGTATCCGGGTTCAGTTGACCTGCGGTTTAACTGTGACTATACAACGCATCTGTTGTTAAACTGTTGTCAAACTTGAATTCGAGTTCACGTGTATCCGGGTTTACTACTGTATTGTATAACTGGCTCTAGGAAGATTTGCCTGATCCTTATAACAATGTTGTATCAAAATTCAAGTTGTTTTTATATATGTTAAAATAGCAAAAACATGGACCCATTTTACGACCACACAAGTATCCCTATTTTCGAATTGTTTTGTATGCAAAATAACATTACTTGAATTAAAATTGCTTCAATACTATTTGCTTTCCACAGAAACAAAGGCAATGTTCAAGTTTTCTGCATCTCCAAGTACCACCACTTTGTTTGGTGGGAACAAATCAGACAGTGCCACTCTGGTGAAGTCAGACAGCACTGCTGCCCCATTGATGTTTTCATCTGGTTCTAACGCCAGTTCTACACCCCAAACGACAACAGCAAGTCAACCAGCAGTGACCAAGGTAAGAAGAACAGAATATTTTACACCTATCCATGTTGCTCTTCCACGTCAATACGCAAAGATCAGGGTTTTATTCGCAAAAATGTTTGAACTGGGCATATTGTGTTTTGGATGCTACATAAAAATATCATGACACTCATTGAAGTCGGTCGATCTCTGTCCAGTTATCCTTGACACCTCTATAAATCGGAAAATACCACTTGTTTTTTTTAACATACTTTACCATTTATTGGCCATATTATGTATACAGGGTGTAAAGTTAGTAGTGGATCAACGGAAGTCAGGTGATAGAGCGCCTCAAAACATATCGAATGAACCCCTATATGTGTGGTCCGAAATTTTATAGTTCAGGAGATATTTGCAATTTTGTGAAATTTCGAAAAAACGGGTATTGAACTTTCAATCGCAATTACAACTAAACCATTAGGTTTAGGGCTGTGATTTATTCTCTGAGACGAGCAATGGTTATGTCAATTTTTAAGGGAGCTAATTAGAAATCAACGCAAAAAATCTTAAATTTATTTTTTTGTGAAAAATCTTCCATCCCTCAACTTTCGAGGGCGGTATAAAAAATTGAGGTTGTATTTCATTATTCATTTTATCACAAAAACTATTTCAATCCATGTAGAATAAATCCTAAATTTTAGCTTGCTACTATAAGTGCATCACACTAAAAAATCTGTATGTTTGACGCAGGTGTAAACAAGAAATTATATTTTACAGGCGGCAGTCCAAACGTCTTGATGGATTTTGACATATGAGGTACTGTTAGTTTCGTCCTAGCAATGCGAGTGATACTGTGTGTATTAACATTTTGTAAAATCAAAATGGCGGATTTTTTATGCAAATAGCCAAATCAGCTCAATGAGCTTGGGCATTCAACTCGGCATTCCAGGCATGGGAGCGTTCAATCTTCGGTCCTACCGAAATTACTAAATCGAATGGTCCAGCGCGGAATTTGTATCTTACATTTAGCATCTGAGTAGAATCATGTCATATTCTCCGCGAGATTATGCAGAAATGCATTGCTATTATGGTGCTGCCCTTGGAAATGCTCGACCAGCTGCTCGCATGTATCGGGAGTATGCGGTTAGAAGAAGTGGACTACAACCGGCGGTATATCCCGACTACCGCGTTTTTCTATAATCCATAAAGTCTATATAAATATGGGTCGAAAAATGCGTGGCTTCCGAAATACAAGGTGTTTAAATTTACTTTCTAAAATAATTTTTTTTTAAATATTTCGAACAATATTTGATGTATAACAGTGAAAATTGGTATACAAGGGTTTTTGGTACGACAAAACGAACCATGGGCATAGTTTTACTGTAGCCGCTAGAGGGCGCTCTCTATTGTACCCGTAGTGTATTAAAATGATCGAAAATTTTTTCTTAGTGCAATTTTTTGCTTTTTGAATAAAAAAACTGATTCTTCGCACTTTTCAACATAAAAAAGCTCTCCTGTGAGTTTTCGTTATAGTTAGCCGTTTTTGAGATATTTCGATTTTTAAGGTTCGATGCATTTTTAATTATTTATGGGAAAATAATATTTTTTTTTACAATTTCGATTTGGGCATTACAAGTAATTAAGATGATCGTTTATATTGTGTTTTTAAACACAGCAATAATAACTCCAAGTAAACACAAAAAACAATATTAATTTGTTTAATTTTCCAATATTATTTTTAACAAATTAAATTAATTATGTACAACTAAAATGCTATTGGATAGTTAGGACAAACATACAAAATCTAAAGTAGTTGCTCGAAATGTAAACCCAATTGTTCAATACACAATTCACATCTACGAATGATCGAACGTGGTATAGCACTATTTAAATAAGGCCTTTTTCATCACATGCATTCCTGATTCTGTCTATTAGCATATCTCTTGTGGTTACGGGAGTCTGGTAGACTTTTTCTTTTAGAAATCCCCACGCAAAGAAATCTAATGGATTTAGGTCAGGGGATCGTGGAGGCCAGGCGACTGGTCCTCTATCTTTCTGGATAATTTTCGTCCAGCCAGTTTCTAACTATTCTCGAATAATGAGCTGGACAACCATCAAGCTTTAACCAGGCCAATCTTCTTAAATCTAACATAACATCATCCCACATATTTGCATGTTCAGCTTTTAAAAATTCCAAGAAGGTCGCAGCATTTAACCTTGCAGGCAAAAGATAGGGTCCAAATAGTCGATTACGGTAGATACCAATCCACACGTTCACACTAAATTCATGCTGAAAATTTCTTTCCCGAACTTCATGCGGATTTTCATGCAACCAAATATGTTGATTATGAAAATTTACCACTCCACGTCTAGTGAAGCATGACTCATCGGTCCATAAAACGTGACTTAAAAACTCCCTATTATTATCAGTTCTATCAAGAATCCACCGACAAAATGTGATTCTTCGTTGTCCGTCCCCTGGCTGTAGTCCTTGCACAGGTTGCAAATGGTAAGGACGTCTATGGTCATTTCTAAGAATACGGTGAACATGGCTTGCTGAAATTCCCAAGGCACCAGAAACTCTCCTAACATTTGTGGTCGTATCTTTATCAAACTCACGCAGAATCATACGGGTAAATCTGCGCTGACGAACATTTATGTTTTGATCCCTTTGGAGATTTCCAAAACCATTTTCAATTAATTGGCGATGCACTCTTACAAATACTGAGCGAGTTGGATGTCGTCTGTTTGGAAATCTTCGTGCGTATTCTCTGGCTGCTTCTGCTGCGTTTCCATTTACAAAGCCACACACAAAATGAATATCCGCTAACTCTTGATTGGAGAATAAAAATGGCATTTTTATAAAACTTATAAAAAAAAAACAGGTAAAAGAAACTAAATTTCGTGCATTCACAATTGCAAAAAAACGTTTCAGGTTTCAACAGACAACAAAACTAACTGTCAATTAATTGACGTTTAACCTTATTCTGCTTTCAGTTTCAAAGATATTTGCAGGCACAGCCTACTTCTAAAAATTATCGAGATACTGACTTTTGAACGTTATTTTATCATAAATAATTAAAAATGCATCGAACCTCAAAAATCGAAATATCTCAAAAACGGCGAACTATAACGAAAATTCACAAGAGAGCTTTTTTATGTTGAAAAGTGCGAACAATCAGTTTTTTTATTCAAAAAGCAAAAAATTGCACTAAGAAAAAATTTTCGGTCATTTTAATACACTACAGGTACAGTAGAGAGCGCCCTCTAGCGGCTACAGTAAAACTATGCCCATGGTTCGTTTTGTCGTACCAAAAAACCCTTGTATACCAATTTTCACTGTTCTATATCAAATATTGTTCGAAATATTTAAAAAAAACTATTTTAGAAAGTAAATTTAAACACCTGGTATTTCGGAAGCCACGCATTTTTCGACCCAGTTTCTCCAGAGCATTGTGCTATATGTAATGTGGCTACCCTCATCACAAAGTATGATTATCAAGGCATCTGAATAGATGCCCAAGAACAATATTAATAGTGTAGACTCTTTAGAATGTAAATAATCAAAGTGGGATTTCTAGTTTAGTCTGGTATCGAGTACTATTCCTAGAAGTTTTACTGGTTTAGATCTCACAACCCACCTGTCAGAGGAAAATGTAATATGATATGTTTTGTTTTCATTTAGCGATAACATGTTGGCTAAAAACCGTCTTTCAGCTTGTTCCAGACTATCCACACCCATGTTTTGGTCAGGTCTAGACAGCAAGATTGTATCATCTGCAAATAGGAAGCAGGATCCGTTATCAATACTCGAGGGCAGGTCATTGTTATATATTACAAATAGCAGGGGACCAAGTACTGATCCCTGCCGTACCCAGTTGCAAATAGCCAAAGGGTCCAGAGGCTGTGCATTCAGAGCTCACAAACTGCTTCCTATTTGACGAACACTATACTAAATTATTTTTTAAGATGCAGTAGAAGTAAACACTAACGGGTATGAGGATGTTACGCCAGACTGATCAGAGTCGTATATGTGCATCCAGTACTTTATTCTGCAGGATCAACATGATTGATATACTTAGATGTTTAGAATTCATATCGAAAATCTGTTTATAACAATGTATGGGGAGAAACATACGGGATTTTCAATCCATTTGAGTAATTTACTGTATTAAATGTTGAATCGAATATTCTTGCATTATAGGCGCAGACAACGGCGACGTTTTCCTTCGGCAGTACTGCCACCAAGACCGTTTCAGAAAGCAGCAATTCATTATTTGGTGCTGGTTTGGGAAGCAGAGGGAACGCGACGAGCAGCGGAGGATTTGGTAGTACTGCTGGCGCTGGAACCGCTTCACCCTTCAGTACTGGTAGTGCGGCTCCTGCAGCCGCTGCGGAAGTAGGACCTTTTCAATTTGGAAGTAAGTACCTACTTTCTATGCACAAATCGAAATCTAAGTCGGTGGGAATGGCACAGTTATAAATCGGATTATCTAGTGTATCATTGATTACATCACATTGCAAGAATTGACCTTGTTTAGAATTGGAAGATACGTTTATACGAAGTCGCTTCTTGTCCCTCAGATTGATCATCTCCTACTTTGTCGTTTTCACGCTAAAAGGCGAGAGAATTATTGTAATGCTTTAAATTTTGATCTATCAATTTGTGGCAAGTAATCGATATATTTGACTCCATTGCGTTGTCTTAGCTTTCCAATAAGATCGAGCCAATTTTGAAAAGGAATAAAATATGTGTGTGTGCGCATGGTTAACTAAACTATTCTTTATTTGGGAGAACATATAGTCGCTTTAATATAGAATTTACCTAAGACCACTGTTTGGAGATTTCGCGCTTATTTTTTTTATAGAAAACAATTCATTCACATTCTCGATTATTCGCTTCATTCTTGATATTCGCATCCGCGAAATTCCTGCGAATATTTTGGGAGTGTGAATATCAGAAAAAGAAAATATGAAAATAATATAATGTACTTGGTTAAAACAAGTTTTGCTAGAATAGCATGTGAGAGGCAAACAAAAACTTTATTCTTCAGATATTTTTTCTAGTGTTATAAACATTTACGTAGTTCTCATTAGAAAACATGTTTTGTTAGTGAAGTGAGACTGCCCCAGCAGAGGTGAGACTGTCAAATCAGTACGAGTGATGGCTTTTAAGTTGTGCATATAGAAACATAGTAGGCCGCGCCGAACGTCAGTACTGAATCTTGACCTCACTCTTTAGTAAACTTAAATTCAAAGTTTCACAACAGTACCTGCAGTGTTCTTACTACAGTGAATTTTTAAATGTCACCAAGTCTTTAGAAAAATGAAACGCAACCGAGAACATTTTCGCGCCATAATTTATTACAACTTTCAGAGACAATTATCGCAACAAGAATTCCTTGCTGAGTACTGTCTGTTTTCGGCAACGAAGCGCCACATCAGTCGACAATTTCCCGTTGGTATGGAGAATTCAAACGTGGACGGGTGAGTCTTAACGGTGGGTGCACCAAAAACGGCAGTCACTCAGAAAAACGTCGATGCTGTGCGCACTCATCATTGGAGATAGACATGTGACATATCGCGAGATTGAAGCGTCCTTGAAGATCTCAAAGACCTCAATTCAAAAATTTTACATGAAGAATTAGGAGTAAGAAAATTAGTTTCTCGTTGGATACCCCACCTGTTGACTAAAGAGCAGAAAGCAGCCAGGGTTAATTGGTGTCAAAAAACGCTTGACCGTTTCAATTCCGGAAACTCAAAAAATGTGTACAGCATTGTTAGCGGTGATGAATCGTGGATTTAGTGTTATGAACCAGAAAATGAACGACAATCGGCTGTTTGGGTATTCCAAGGTGAAGAAAAGCCAACAAAAGTCATCCGTTCTCGAAGTGTTTCGAAAAAGACGGTCGCGACATTTGTGTCAAAAGCGGGTCATATTGCAACAATTCCTCTTAATGAGCAAATAACTGTTACTGCGGATTGGTATACATACCACCATTTGTTTGCCAAAACCGAGCTTCGAAAAATCAACCCCGAAAGAAGAATCATCCTCCACCAAGACAATCCAAGCTCGCACACAGCCCAAAAAACAAGGCAGTATTTAACGGAAGAAAACGTGGAATTATTGGACCATCCTCCATATAGTCCCGACATAAGTTCTAACAATTTTTTACTTTCCCGTAAATTAAAAACAGACTGCGTGGTCGAAGGTTCCAGTCACCAGAAGAAGCAGTTGACGCTTTCAAAAATGCCGTTTTGGATCTGCTAGCAAACGAGTGGAATAAGTGCTTCAAAAATTGATTTGAGCGCATGCAGATGTGTATTAATCTTCGTGGAGAATACTTCGAAAAACAAAGTCATTTAAAACTACCTACCGTGTTGTTTTATTTCCATATGCAAAACTTAAAAGACATCCCTCGTAAATGTCTGTATTACTTCAGAGTGCAAAAAGAACTGCTGATCTTAATCAGAAAATAGCCTAAAAAAGACAATTTATCACTCGAGGCTCTCAATTTGAATTTGGCACATTTTGCACTTAACACGAAATAAACGTAACCTGAAAGCAGCAAGTGAGGACAAATCTCACTCAGCTGAGGTTAGTTAAACTCAGTGTTGGTAAAAAGAACTTGAAATAAACTGAAAAAATTGAAGTGACATTGTGTGCAAAACGAATGCTTTCATAATTATGGAATATCTTCAAACAAACAAAAACGTAGTGGAGTTGAGTGTGGAACTTTAAAGTCGTCGATAGGGCTATGTGGAAATCTGTTTTTGTGATTGATAATTTGATGTTCTTCTCTTGTGTTGATATATATATATATATATATATATATATACACCTTGGGAAAAACATTATTATACATTATGATGAGGAAGAGAGATGGATACAATACAAAAGTATGTAGGTGCGTGAAAGACACTCGATTGTAGGATCCTATCTGGCAGCGTCGGAGTGTGACGGACAACGGGGTAAAGTAGAAGAGTGATAAAAGAGAGATGGCAGAACGGGCGCTGGCGCCTGCTGCTTAGACGGATGCGCTCAACAAAAGCGATTTGTTTCTCCCATTCGCAGAGTTGCCGATACCAATATGTCATATTTCTAAGAAATCTAAGTCTACCCAAATTTCGGGAAAAATAACTGCGGATTCCACATAAGAGTATTCCAAAAATGAAAAAAGTTCAAACTATTAAAATTGTATTAATGTTTCATGGTTCAAATCATATTTTTCATGTTTGTATATTGTTGTATAAATGATTTTGTAATCCCTATTCTTGTTGCCAGTAGAGAGCAGTATTGAGAGAAACCATGGACCGCTAGATAGGGCTACAACTACCATATGACTATCAAATAGTAGTGATAAACAGGGTTTGTTTATAGCACAGTTGCCTGGTGTGGCGAATTTGCGCCATGGGGGCGATTTGACAACTTTGAAGGACAACTATAACGGGTACTATGGTGCCCGGTATTCGGGAATCTGGCAATACCTGATGATTCCTAACGTTTATTGCGCCAGATTGTTTGCTGACTTGCGCAGTACAACATGACAATCAACGTGACTGAGCACCTGGTAACCCTGGTTTAAGGTGTTATATTTAAAGAGCTTGGGGCAGTTAGGTATCTAAGTCACATTTTTTAATGTATTTCGAGAAATCCGTAATGTTGAGTAAATACTAGATCACGTTTATTGCTTAGTTTGCTGAAAATTCTACAATAGACGTACATTTTGAGAAACAGGGATTTGGTGACGACTAAATCGTAAAAATATAACGCATTTTCGTAAAATAATTTCTTTGTTGAAAAGACTGTGGCTTGATGACCCATTGAACGAGTATAGTGACCCGCTCCGCTTTGAATATTCGAAACACTATACTACAGCAGCATTCAGCTTCAATGTTATCTTTATGAAGTTCTAACGTCTAGGCCATGCTGATTAAAAGCTTGAATGAATCAACACTTAACTCTAAATTCCCCACAATTCGGGAAGCTCTACTCAAATTGGCAACACAGCGTATCTGCCTATTATTCTCATTCGTGATACAGGTCTGCGGTCTGCTGCAAATTTCAGTATGCGTTGAGTCGATAGAAGAAGTACAGTAGATGCGCGCATTACGCACCAGTTCGATTGGACGTCCTGTGAACCGATTTCGGTGATTTCGAATTTCACGAAATCACCTAAATCACTCTACTTATATTTATGAATGGATAATTGGTTTTGTAGCAATAAAGGTTGCGTCTCATAACAAAAATAAGAAGATACCCACTCTAACAAAAAATAGTACACTCTTAAAAATGTGTAACGAAAATAAAAAGATATTCTAACAAAAAATAAGTTCTCAAAAATAAAACGCAATAATGAACACAAATGTTTCAAATGGTCCTTCACAGCTGAGGCTCAAAAACGTCTCCTTCATTCAATGAACAGTATGTCAGGCGGTTATAAAACTCCTGACGAACTCTCAAGAGGGTAGAAGGCTGTATTTGCCCGAGCGCTTCAACGATTTTCACCTGTAGGTTTTGCAAATTGCCTGCTCTCTCATTGAAAGTGTAAACAGTACTTTTCACATAACCCCACAAGAAAAAATCATTGGGCGCTAGATCGGGTGATCTAGGAGGCCATTTTATTGTTCCGTTACCGCTAATAATCCGGTGTGAATACTGAGGTGTTTATTTTCCCGAGACCAATACCGAACGACTGAAGGATTGTGATGACCGTGGAGAGGGAATGTGGATTCATCAGTAAACAAAATGTTACCAATAAAACTTCCATCCCTGTTCGCCTTCTCCATGACCGTTTCACAAAACTCCATTCGACGGTATTTGTCTAAAAGAAATATTTCTTGAACCGTTCCAACCTTGAAGCTATGATAGCCGTTGCGATGCAAAATATTTCTTGTTGTTCTGGGTGTGAGATCGGCTATTGGTACCATTTCAGCAATTTTTCTGCTTGAGCATGGCTCAGATACTTCTGCAGCGACACAAACAGCAGTTTCGATCTCCTCCCTTTTCTCGCTAATTTTTGGTTTCCAACCTTCAGGGTGCATGCAGCTATGGCACTTATGTAAGCAGCCCACCCTCTTGAATTTTTCGTAGGTATTTATAACCGTTGCGTGAGACGGAATTAGCCGATCTGGGAAGCGTACCGCAAATAATTCAACAACCGCACGTGCTGGATTATTCTGGATGTACCATTCTATCATTTGAAACTTTTCTAAAAACGCACCTTTCCTACACAAAACCCAACCGCAGAGTGAGTCATGAATCCCTTATCGCACTTGACAACGGCACGCGCGTTAACGGTAGGAAATATGTACGAATAGCGATGAAAGTAGACGAGCCGATGCGCTGTTGCCAAGAAATGATTTCCCATGTATAACAATGGTTTTTCCTAAGGTGTATATATATATATCAACACAATATATATATATATATATATATATATATATATATATATATATATATAACTTGAGACGTGGTCATTGTCGTCTAGACCAGTTAGGTGAAAAATTAAAGCTTATATATATATATATATATATATATATATATATATATATATATATATATGTGTGTGTGTGTGTGTGTGTGTGTTTTAGAAAACGTCTGATACATAACATGTTCATGATAACTCTGAAAGTCCTCTCTGAAGAGATTTTGACATAAGGTGACTGCTATGTTTTTTTTGGCGTTTCAGGCCCCTGTTCATGTTCATCAATTTTATTGAGAGATGAAAAAATAGGGGTTTAGTATTGTAAGAAGCGAACTGTTGTAAATGTTGCACTTTTGGTATAGTTGTAGTCACCGTTCTTGGCGGTTACATCATCAACGCCATATGAGATAAGTAAACAGATCGATTCTCCGCACCGTGGCTGGATCTTGAGCTTCAGCGCATCCGCTACTCTCTCTAGGACGCATGAAGTGGGTAACAGGGGACTGCTGTTTTCATTCGTTTCCTGGAAATACTATAATAAATTTAGCACGAGCTGTCGACCTTCTCCATCGATCGTTATTTCCGGGCATTTTACAACTTATTGATAACAGGACAACTCGCATTGCACGTACAATTAGACCAAGTAAGTTGTTACTCTGACAAATATGATTGAGAGGCACTCATACATAAAGATAAATGTCTTTGAGCTTACCAAACAGACGTTCACACACAGGGGTAGGTTGCATGTGTATGTATGAGGGAGATGGAGATATATAAAGGGATACTGGTAGTCTTACTTTGACCTGCCAAGAACGGTGACGACAACTATATCAGTAAAAGACGTTGTGATTAAGAAGGCACTGACGATATCACTCATATTTTCCATACATGTGCCATTAAAAAGAAGCAAGATATATTTATTTTATATTTTGTATAGTTTGAGATGTAGAGGTTTACTATAAATCATACCTAAGCGAACATTCCTATTCAATTTGAACGAATGCATAATTTTTTTACATGAATCTTTCAAATAGAGAATTTCGTTGATAAACCGTCCCTTTAGTCCATGACCAATTGATATCTATTCCAGCAGCGTCATCAGCCGCTCCATCTTCGTCGTCGACGTCTTCTGAACCGGCAGCGAAGGCAGCCATGTTCCAGTTCGGCCAGTCGGCATCTTCCGCCGCCTCAGCTACCCCAGCACCAGCACCCTCTGGTGGTTTCAGCTTCGAACCGGCAGCCGCCGCTTCTGCCCCCGCGTTCAATTTCGGCGCCGGGACGTCGTCGACGCCCGTTTACAACTTCGGTCAAACCGCCCCCGCGCAGCAGAAAACGGCCGGATTCAACTTTGGAGCGTCGCAATCGCAACCTCAGCAGCAGTCATCTGGGGGGCCGGAGTTCAAATTTGGCGCTGCGGCTATGGTGAGTTCATCGTATTATTCAAAAAGATTCCCTCATTTTTTAACGGGTGCTGAAATTGATGCATTAGATCAAGAGAATTTCTAAAAACCGGATGTGTTAACCAATTTAGATTTTAAAAACAAAAAAATACCAGGGATGATATTTTCACATACTGCAACAGTTATACTCAAATTTAAACGATAAACAATTTCCAATATCTCTTTTTTTGCGACGTTTCCTGATTTTTTTACTGTGTAAATCATGATATACTATTAGAAAAATTAAACAAATATGGTTGTACTGGGAGTATACGCATTTGATTTAAAACATATTTAAATAATCGATCACAAATTGTAAAATCATCAAGACATATTTAAAAAAAATTAAATATAAACGCTGGGGCACCTCAAGGATCAGTATTAGGTCCGCTCCTATTCTCAGTCTATGTCAATGATTTATTAAACTTAAGCTTAAATGGTAAATTCACAGTTTTTGCTAACGATACCACTATACTTTGGCAAGACAAAGATTTAAATGAAATTAAGACAAACATTGATAGTGATATACAGGGTCCGTCAGAAAGAACGCATGTTTTTCGAATAGGTACTACATCGAGTGGGCTGGTCCGTGTCGGTGGGGAAGGCGTATTGGATAGTGGGAGAAGTGCCGTTTCAGTTGGAAATATGGTTTGGAACGTTGAGCATCGTGTGTTCACTGTACGTCGGTACTTTCAAAATGGAGAGTCTGTCGTTCGAACGCAACGTGAGTTTCGTGTTCACTTTTGTGTTCCACGTTATGGGACAGTACCAGACCGTAACACCATTTTGAGATGGGTGGAAGCATTCAACGCAACAGGTAATGTGATGAAGAAAAATCCGTACTGTTAGAACCCTCGAAAACGTAGACGCTGCAGAGCCCGAATCGTTCCGTCCGTTTGCGTGCCAGTTTCCTAAGGATCCACACGTCCTCTGTACGTCGCATCTTGAAGAAGGATTTAGTGTTTCATCCTTACAAAATACAAGTTTGTCAACAGGGGATTATGCACAACGTGTTAATTTTGCACAGCTCATGATTGAACAGTTGGATAACAATGATATGACGTTGTTTATGAGTGATGAAGCATATTTTCATTTACATGGATACGTCAATAAACAAAATTGTCGATATTGGTCTCCAGTGAACCCCCAACAGTTGCATGAGCATCCCCTGCATACCCCGAAAGTTACAGTTCGGTGTGCAGTAGGCCCAACGATGATTATTGGCCCTTATTTTTTTGAGGATGATGGAGAAACATCTACTGTGAATTCACAGCGTTACATCCACATGCTGAACTTTTTTTTCGGAACTTCGACGTCGACGTGTCTGTCTCAGAACAGTGTGGTTCCAACAAGGCGGGGCAACATCACACAGCTCGCACTTCGATGGAACTTGGCAAAAATTCCCAGAACGTCTCATTTCACGTCATGGCCTCCTCGCTCCCCGGACCTGTCAACAAGTGATTTTTTTTATGGGGCTACCTGAAATCAAAAGTTTACCAAAGCAAGCCTCGGACCCCGGCGATTTGAACGAGGAAATAAGAAGAGAAGTAACCCAAATTCCTGCATGGATGCTGGCCGACGCAATGGGCTCATTTCGGGAGAGGCTTGATTCCTGCATTTCGGCTCAAGGGCGCCATATGGCCGACATAGTTCTTAGAACGTAAATTTTGTTTTACTAAAAAAATGGCATATATTTCTGAGTATTTTGACATAATAAAATATTTTTCCCGTACTTATTTTGACTGTACTACTCATTTAAAAAACATGCGTTCTTTCTGACGGACTCTGTACAAAAGGTACTATAAAAGATTTACATTACAGCTTTATTTATTGACTTCGTTCAAAGTAATTTCCACCACATTCAATACATCCGCCAAAACCAGTCCTTAAACCAGCTCTGCCAAGTTTCACCCGGGAGTGCGACACCCTCGTTGTCCCTGAGAAGGTCCTCATCGCTAGAAAACCGTTTCCCTTTTAGCTTCATTTTCACGTGCGGAAACAGTGCAAAGTCCGCAGTGAGCAAGATCTGAACTGTAGTATACCTCCGGTGTAGAGGATAGTTGCGATGCTTCCGTTCGTTCTTCCAGATACAAGAGATCAAGTCTAGACCATGCTGATGAGTAGCCAAAAAGAACGAAACAGTTGTCCATGGTTGTCTGTCTTTTTGTCCGGACGGACAAAAGCATCATGTTTAGTTTAATTAAAATTTTAATCAGACTCGCTGCTTATTACAAGATAATTCTGGTGTACATGATGTTCTAGCTGTGCCCTGTGGTTCGTCGATTTATTAATGGAAACTTTATTTACATCGACATCCAACGGCAAACACTTTGTTCTGAAAAAAACGGTCTTGACAATTAACAAAAATGTTTTGTTTGTTGTAGTCTACTCCAAGCGGATTCAACTTTTCAGCAGCTGCTCCAACTTTTGACGTAAATACAAAGCCACAATTCAACTTCACTGGTGGAAGTTTACCATCCTTTAGGTAAGTACAATACATCGAATGCTCTCTTAAATTGTTTATATGTAAGATCACATCATAGACTAGAAAAAATACAGGGATTACGTTTCATAGCTTATTATATTGTTAAGATGCAGGACCAAACTAAGGCTTTCTTTGTTGCTAAATTGCTATAAAGTGTGAAAGCCAGATCTTTGTCAATATGATGCAAACATGTAATTCGTGGCTTGCCTTCATATATAGCCAAAATAGATTCTAATACTGCCTCCATGAATACGATTCTTATCCGTGTTTTTTTCTAATCTGGGCGTTTTAGAAAAAAAAATAGATAATTTATTATTTCGATTTTTTATTACTAAGCATAATATATGGTTAGTAGATAAAAAAATCTGGCCGCTTACCTTCAGTGGTAAAGCAAAAGCCAGTGCAGACGAAATCGAAATTAAGTGGCAGTCCGCTTGTCGTCAAAATGGTTTTAGTGAGAACGGTGTCTATCAGGATTATCTGGATTTAGGCTTCTCGGATATCTTAACATTAAAATATAAAAATTTCGACTCTATTAGCAGGGATATCATGAGCTCTTGCAGAAATTTTTCTCGGGCAAGAGATTTTTGTAAAAGTGTAACTGCCTCCAAAACTTTTTGAAGTGCGGGGGGTAGTACATTTTTTTATATGGGGCGAATCCAAAAAACTACCAAAAATTTTACACAAAAATGTTAAATATGGACATTTTAGGGACCAACTGTATTCTCACTATATGGATGTCATTGACACAAGAGCCTCTTTCTATATACAACCAGGATCCGCAGAGAATCATTGATGTTCCGTATTTAATGAGTATGGGCATAAATACAATGGGTACTATAAAAGATTTGCAATACTGCTTTATTTATTGACTTAGTTCAAAGTAATTTCCACCACTTTCAATACCCTTCTCTATCCGCCAAAATCAGTCCTTAAACAAGCTCTGCCAAGTTTCACCCGAGATTGCGGCACACTCGTTGTTAAAAGCCCTCAGAAGGTCCTCATCGCTACACACATGCGGAAACAGTGCAAAGTCGCAGAGAGCCAGATCTAAACTGTAGGAGGGTGCTCAATAAGTTTCAGTCCAGTCGTGGTTAAGTACTCGGTGCAGGCCTTGGCGTGGTGAGCTGGAGCGTTGTCTAGGAGGTACCAAGTGTCCATTCTTGACTTTGGCCGCAGGTTTTTCGTAGACTATGACTTTAGGCAGGCACTGTTCCGTGTACCACTTAGCTCCAAAATAACACGCTCCACATTCCCGCTCGATTTGACAAATACAGCTACCAATTTTTTCTTGACAGATCGGGATTTTCTGACAGCTACGGGTGTATCGTCATCATCAAAGACTCAAACTTGGTTTTGAGGCTTGGTCGGCACATCGTAATAATAGAGCCAGGTCTCGTCACCTGTCATGATGCTGTTCACATACCGAGATTGCATCTTATCAAAAATTTTTAGCATCTTTCGGCACCAAGTCGTACGACGAGTCTTCTGCTCTTCCGTCACACTATGCGGTACCCACAGATAACAAAGTTTCCTTACGTGTAAATGGTCAACCAGAATTGAATGAATTGCTAGTGCATGAAGGTTACACCTCCTCTGTCTGTTGGTATGTCACTCTCCAGTCTACGTCAAGCATTTCCTTGCTCTCAGCGTCCTCCAGAGTAAAATTGCCCCTTTGGAATTCTCTGTACCACGTGAATATACAATCATTCTTTAATGCAAGCGTCATTTCTTCTAAGCACTGGTCTATTCTTAATCCACGCGTAAAGTTATACCGTAAAACTGGACTCATCTCACTACGTGGCCACGATGCCATAGTCCGCACTTTACCCTGTCAATACGAATGAACAAGTAAATCAACAGACGTGCTGCTGGCGGCTACTATGTACTCATGGACATGTCTCAACATGCAGTAACATGCAGACTCCTGCGTCCGTTTGTTAAGTCATATTGCAAAACTTTTACAGTACCCTTTGTATTTCTCGCTCGTACACATTACATATGGGACCTCAGTGATCCTCTGCCGGTTATATATATATCTAAGAATTATAATTTTTTTCAGTGCACAACCAACTGCAGATGGGGGGGCGCCAGTTAGGAAGATTAAGAAAGCAGTACGGAGGACACAACGATAGTTTAAGCTTGGAGGCCTGTAAATATTTATGTGAGGTGATTTGTATGACTGTTGTGTAGGGTATATCTATCATGCATGGAGAGATTATGTTTGTAAGGTGTGTGCTGCGACGAGGCGAGATCTAGCCTTTTCTGTTGGTGATTATGACTACTTTGAAATGATGAATATGATGATATGAAATCCATACTGTGCAGAAATTCGGTATTAAAAAATGAAACAGACAGCAGAAGAGGGATTTGTTTTCAGACCTATTAATTGTTAGCTAGTTTAATGATATAAAACCAAGCGCGGCCATCTGTGAAATAAGCAGCTAATAGTGTTGTTAGAAATGATGGCTTTGGAAGTGATTGAGACGGTGAGTTTTTGGCCAAAGATTTAACAAAGAATAATTCAAAATGTTTGGTAAAACATATGATGATCTGATAAATACTCAAGACACAGAACTATTTTCATACCTTGACATTCGCAAAATTTGTATGAGACACGGAACTAGGTATGTTAAAAAATTTTTTAATTCAAGTTATAAATTATTATTTTATTTGATATTAGGTTCTCTAGTTTTTTGTGAAGTTTCAAGTCATTGATTAGTTGATGTAGTTATAAAAAATAAAGCATTGCTTTTTCTTCATTTAGACGACACCCTTAAGCGAAGCAAATTTCAGGGCGGAAACTAATATTTGGATGTCAAAGTTAAATAACAAGGGGGCTGTAATTTATTGAAACAATCAGCCAAAAGACATAATTTTATGCTGCTTACTGTTTCGCAAGGAATTACAAAGTATCCCTACATACAAACTAAAAAAGGGAATGTGGTAGAAATGAAACTCTACCAGTTGTGTGACTCTCAATTCAGTTCCATTTCAAACGAAAATGTCTCACGTGAAATTTAACAACACTAGTAAATATACATACGAATATGTATGATAGTATACAGGTTCAATTATAAGATGATATGATTGAATTCACAGATGTGTCGCGTGATCTCAGTTCCGTTTTGTTGGCACTCATTTTGTACATGAATGTTTGACAGAATTCATTCTTCATGGTGAAATTTCCTATTTATCGGCAATTTTATTGTATTATTCGACAGAGTGGCGAAATGAAAGCGTTCCAAATTATACAAAATAGTAGAAACTATTGTAGCTGCATTACTGTATACTAAGACTAAACCACTCTAGAATCTTCCTATTTACAGATGTATTACAAGCAACAATATGGGAAGGGAAATCTTTGACGTTGACAAAAATTGTTATGTTACGACAGACGCAACGGAGAATTGTCGCCGAATTCAGTGATTCAGCGGTTAGACCCAATAACTTGGCCCTAGGATTATATTGAGAAGTTAATCAAATTAAGACAAAAAATATCTTTACGACCTAGCGGAAAAGTGCACTTTATGAATAGGTTTTCCGTACTACTTTTCAAGCCATAGACTCCTTTCTGCCCTAGCACGTGGCGCTTTACACATTGGACTCTAATTTCACTCCACCTTCACGCCCTGAATACATAAAAATTATCGGCGGGGGCATTATCTAAAAACGTCCAAAAACCGTCGACATGTCATCTTGCAGACTATAGTCAACGCCAAACAAAGTGGCGTGCACGTCATCAAGGTGGGTGTGTTGAAAAATTTACATTGTTGCCAAACTTTTTGTAAAATAATAAAATTTATTATTTACATATCTAGGTTTATAAGCAATATTAACCTCAAATGAGAACAAAAATAATAGTATAATAAAATTATAGATCTGTACTTGCATAATCATTAAGTATGACAATTATTGATCAGATGACACTATGAAACTACCATATTTAATTGATAGCTTAAAGGTACTGAATAAGCTTTTTCTGTACAATAAAGTTAATCGGAGTTTCTTTCTTCAGCGCTGTCTGAATCTGAATCTTGATCACTCTCAAAGTTGATTATTAAAGGTTCGATGTCTGGTCGATCAAAAGTTCGTTCTCTTTCATACCATTTAAAAATTTCTTGCTCAGTATGTCGAACACTATTTTTCCACATGTCTGGGGTAACCGTTTGTAGAGCCTCGTTCCACATATCCAAACAGTCTTTTTCACTGTTACCATCTCTACCAATATGTCTGTTATAGTAACCTTTTGCTATGCCCCAAATTAACTCAATAGGGTTAAATATACAATGGTAAGGAGGCAGACGAAGAACTTTGTGCCCATGTTGTTCCGCCAATTCATCAATCACGTATATTTTAGGTGGTTTGTTTCTAAAAAAGCAGTTATTTTAAGAATAGGAATAAACAAAAGAAATATAAACTGTCGACCAAAATATATATATAACTAAGAAGCATTATGTACCGAGCAACAATTCTCAATAGCTCTGTTTTAAACATTGTGTTTAAAAATGGTATGTTTTGATTTGTCAACCAGTCTTAGATATTTTTTTTTGTCCATGCATTGTTGGGCACTTTGTTCAATATCATGCTGTGATAAGGGGCGTTATCCAGTATAATCATAGATGGACTCTCCAATTTTTCTAATAACTGATGTTGAAACCATTTCAAAAAATTGTCCTGGTTCATCTCTCCATGGTAATCGCTCAATTTTGTTTTCGAAGAAAATATCGCTTCACTACCCTCAATAAACCCATTTTCATTTCCAGCATGTAATATAATGTATCTAAAATATATTAGTTTTAAATTTTATAGTGCAAATTGTGTAAAAGTACATACCTTTTACCATCTGTTTTAATAGCTTTCACGCTTTTTTGGTTTCCATTTTGCCAAGAGCGACCTATGGTGCCATTTTGAAATATCCAAGTTTCATCGAGGAAGACAAACTGGTATAAGGCCTCAACCTTGGCTTGATTGTATTGCCTTAGAAATTCCACCCTTTTCAAAGCTATACTTGTTAGTTCCATGAGCCCTTGTCGCGGATTGTCCTTAAGCCACTTAAATCCAAGATTTCTAAGCAACCGCCTTAAAGACGTGGCACTACCATCAAATAATGCCCTATCTCTTAATCGAGACCATAAAGTTTGTATCGTAACTTGTTCTTCTGAAACCATGTGTAATATGACATTATAATTTAGTTAACAAATTAATGCAAATTTCTGATAAGTTATTATAATAAGATCTTACTTTTGTGATACATATTATAGATCACTTCTCGAATGGCACTTGTATCCAATGTCGCTGTGTTCGTTACACGTTTAATATAACTCCGCTTTTTCTTGGGCGATTCTAAATTTGCATCACTTTTCACACCCTCGGAAATACGACTAACTGTCCTTAAACTAATTTTTAAAGCAGCAGCAACACGCTACAAAAAATGAAATAAAATTTCACTATTATTAATATACATTACATATAATTATTAGTAACCTACCTCTTGAACAGCATTTAAGGGCAACAAAGGCCCGTTGTTGTCCCTTTCTTGCTCAAAGTAGTGCATTAACGAGGCCACGAGTTCCTTACACCGACTATTTAACTGTTTGGGCATCTTCATATACCAAAATTGCCTTTATCTACTCGTAAAATGAATAATTTTGTTTTGAAACAAACAGTTGTTGATTTACAGTATGCGGGGCCAAAGGATTTATAAAGATTTGAAATGCCACAAATTGATTCAGTGTCAAAATTAATACAAATGTCAGTTCCCAGTTTAAATAAGTTTCAAGGTGACAATGTGTCAACGCTGCGAAATCGGTTTAGTGCGTTTACATGTCGATAAGTGATTGGAGCGTTTGCAAAACATTTTATTTCGCATAATGCGTCTAAATTTATCAGAAAGCAACTTATGTGATATTTTAATAACAATGTTTATATGACTATTAACCATAATAAGAGAGTAATGACCATTTTACAATTTATATATCACATTAATATGAAACTGCAATAGAGCAATTGTTTGTGATAGAAACCTAGGCATTAAGTCGGGGAATTTTTATCGTGATGACGTGCACGCCACTTTGTTTGGCGTTGACTATAGGTAGTTTTTAGTGTGCAAATAGTTCATTCCACGTTTGCTCGCTATAATCGCTGTTCGCTGACGTTTAAGCAACACCGACAGCTACAAAACGAGTTCACAACAACCGCACAACAGCTTGTGCTAAGTTGACATCTTGTAGAAAAACCTACGTTATGTCACAAGAAACCTACTAAATTTCGCAAAGATTCGTAATACCCGTGCTGGTGTTGAATTCTAATGGTTCTTTCACCCTATGGACTCCATAATGCCACAGAGCAGTAAAGATACTTTACTTTCAGCTATGTATTAATTAATTTTTGTTGAACACAATATCACGGCCACGGGAACTCTCCCAATTATCCGTTACTAGGCGACTGGGCAATATTCAGTAAAATTATTTTAGCTTTCAATTATATTTAAAATCTACTTTTTGATTTAAGCCAGTTTTAGATGAATTTTGTTATGAATCTCAGGGCTAATGAATGCAACTACAACAAAAAGTACGTTTTGTCTGCAGTCGGGCACCTAAAACTGACGACAGCTTTGCTGCGAAGAGTGACAAAACAGCATAAACGCTCGCTAAATATTAGCCTTTTACTCTCAAATCACACTATCTGGGTCACGCTTCAAAATTCCATCTCTATAGATGATGCTCAAAAGTTATAACAGCTTCAGTAATCATGGAAATCGCCAGTAAATGATGAATAATATAGTAATATCATGTGCAATTGAGGTGCCATAATAGAGGGAACCGACAAATAGTACAGAGGTGGGTTAGCTCTAATGCAGAGCTGCGCCTTTCCTCGGGGCATACTCCTACATTGTATACCATAGTGTAGGCAACCAAAGGTCTGATCCATAGAATGGCGGCATGATGTTAGTGGTGAACGGGGGTTCATCGCGTCACAAAACGTGTGATTTTTTTTTTATTTGGATGTAAGTAAGCGTGTATTATTTATACGACTAGCCGATATTGGCATTTTCTGTGATATTCTCATGGGTCAGGCCCCATATTTAAAGTGTCTCTTTCCTATATCGGTAGAAGATTTAAAAGACGCATTTTTTGAAAATAGGATCCGCGTTACCGACACTCCATTGAAAATCCTTGACTTTATGTTGGAAAAAACTTTTATAATAGATTCTTGCTTACGAGTTTGAGTAAGTTAGTCTTTTAGGCTGCCTCAATAGCTTATTATGTTTACTATTTTTAAATTTGAAAGATGGTGAAACCGAGGAGACTGGGAGCAGGATGATAAATTCATAGAGTGGGGATGAAGCCAAAAGTGTCGAGAATAAAGGCGGGCTACCTACTATAGCCATTGTGTCAGAAATGTATTTCAGGTTCTGTGCTCTTTCATATATCTACAATGCGATGTTGCTTTCGTCATGAACGTTAAACATAAAAAACTCCAGTTTTGGCACTTCAGATGAGTTGCAAGCAGAAATGTTAGTTAATATTAATAAACCAACAAAGCATGGCAAAACGCGAGTGAAATGAAAAACATTGATAAACAGGGTTTTGCGATGTACGCGAACCATTGCAACCATTACACCTACATGTCTATGCGTACACTATGATTCTGAGAGCTACGTCCTCCTGTTGTAGTTATTTATTGAGAACTGCTGAAATGCATTCCTATATGCGGTGGTGAATTGTTTAATGAAGTGAGACAGATATGTATTCCTGTTATTCTCAAAAAATGCTGGTGTTAAACTCGCATCTTTTGACCAAAGAGGTTACCTCTCGAGAAGCAAAGTTGATGGAACTAAAAGTATATTGTAATTAGATCAGGAATACTACAAACTCTTGAGAAGAGATAGTAAGGTTGAAAAATCACAGAAACAGATAAAATCGAAAACGGGGAGAGGCGTACATTTTTTGTTTACTAACACAAACTACTGACATTGTTGTTCATTTCGGATATACAAAAAACAGAAAATTTAGTGAATGTACAAGTAAACTTGCTTCTTCGAGTTTTCGATTTTCTGATTCTGTAATCTTCCAACTTTGTTACTATCCCTTTTCAAAGATTATAGTATTCCATATTTTGACTGGAAATTCAGTCGGGATCATCCTTATCTGTTAGATCTGCTTGAGCTCCTATAAAATACACGTTTAGTCCACCACCTTCATTTTTCGATAAGATGTTCATTTTATGAAATACATGGAAGGCATTCTTCTATCAATGATGAAATCCATAAATCTCGTCGCTCTTTAGACGAAAAATTGAGTTTTACACCAGCATTTTGGAGAATATCAGAAATATATATCTCTGAAGCTAATTTACATTGCACCAAATAGCAAATCGTTTATGGTTTTCCTCCAAAAAATAGTAGGATTCGTATATGTATGCTTGTCCTACAACCGATAGGAACCAATGACGTGACGTTATGTGAAAATAACATATTGGCGTCGTACAAATACGTGTCTTCCTCAGACGGTTTACCCTCCTGTTTTCAGACCTTTTGGGAGAAACGCATGCGTCAGTTATAATCTGCACATATTTTAAAACCATACGTGAATATGGTGTTGATTTTTCATCATGGTCTAGATGTTCTGCTAAATGTGTTTTCTTCATTCGACATAGGATCCAGACACCTTTTACATATTACTATTCACGTAATAATAATCATAAATGGTTACTTAGGACACAGACAAAACATATTTATTTGATATATTATTGTTCAGTTTCGACTTCAGGTGATATCTATTTGGTTTATCTAAAATTTGCGATGTTTCAGTTGAGAATGCATAAGTTTGGCGATGATTTTGACGGGTTGCAGTTGTGGTTCGGATTGTCCTTTTCAATTGAGCATTATTTTGTACATCTTAGGGAGTCGGTTCCATTTGAGGCAGTTTTTTAATATAAGTCTTATTATTTGAATTTTCTAAAGGATCGTCCTTGTGAAAAATAAGTGGTCTTCAATAGAGCGAATTCAATTTTGTGAACTATTATTTCTATATTATGTCAACTCTTTTTGTGGTTCAGTTACTGAGATTATTTTACAAAATAATGCTCAGAGAGGAAACCTACTGTTGACGTTCGATAAAAATGTATTGCAGTGCAATAGTTAAAAGATTGTTTTGTCTGTTGTTTGTTTAAAAGTAGCCTCACTCCTTATTTTTGGAAGACCTTTTGTGCTTAGGCTTTTGGCTGAATTTAACAAACAGTATAATAGTAAAAAAGTGTAGAGATTTATAACAAGAATTTTTGTTCGGGGTTTCGTCCAGAACTGGATGATTTCATTTTTCAGTAAGGTTTAAAGTACGGAAATATAAATATTTTTCTTACAAGTGTTTATGGCTTGATTTGTTGTTATTCAAATCAATTTTGAATGCAGTTGGTATGACATTTCTCGATATTTGTTCCAGACATTTTACTTTTTTGTCTTCACTGCTCAATCCTTCCGTGATAAAACATAAGTTTTTCATATACCCTTGTACATATTAGACTTCTATTGTTACCCTTCTAAACACATTAACTGCAAACTTGTTCATCTAGCTTTACATTGAAGATAATCTCCAAAATATACCCAAAGACATACTTCCTACCCTACGTACATACATTGACGCTCCATACAAATTGGAAAAGGTGAGCAAAATTATAGCGATAACGCAATCCCTCATGTAGTATGATGACCGACTTAATTTATTCTGAAATTGATTGGCATAAATATTGATGAAACGTGCCAAACTGAAATCATGTATAAAACTAGCCAATTTAAAGTTTTGAAAGGCCCGGGCTTCAGAAGCTTATAATTTCATCCTAGCGAATATATATTCTTGTTATAGCTTTTTACTAAAGAGCCTTGTCCTTATTCCAGTTTTATTAGGCAAGCCAAACTGACAAAAAGTATTAAGTTATGCAGTTATTTTATAGTTCCTATATAATATATAAAATATACACTAGAATCATTTTTATACATATTTATTTCAAATTGAAATTTTGTCAAAAACCCTATTAAGAAAAGGTCAAATGTTATGTAGATATTCGAAAAGTTGAAACATGAAAAAATATATATTTTCGGCAACACATATATTTTATAAGGAGGTAAGTACCAAAAAGTGATTTTTTGTATGTTGTAAAATATCTGTGTTGTTTGTGATTTTCTATGAGGTAAAAGGAGTTAGACTGCTTCTTGTATATAAACGTCTGACGGATTTGGTTTGCTGAGAATTTCATTCAACCATATGGATAATTAAATAATGCTCCATTCAGTTCCGATCCCCAATAATGGAATTTTCAGCATGTTTGTGCCTTTATTTTTTTATTTATATTATTTTAACCCAGAAACTTGGCCTATGTATTCACATACGATGACATCTTTATTGTATATAGACATTTATCTCTTGATATTCACGTCATACAGCAAGAGCTCAGCCAAAGCAAAACGCTTTGTGGGATATTTTTTCAATGCCACCTAAATGGAGTGACAGTGAATAAAACTTGCCAGATCATATCCAGTATACTGCTTCTCTTCAACCGCCGAATGGCTGTAAACATAACCAATGCGCTCTTTAGTATATGTATTTTTGTTAAAAAAGAAAAAAATGTATTTTCAAATATTGTTTCTAAACAATATCGGATGTTAAAAAGCAAACTCAGAACTTTGAATTTTGAAGTATTTTGACTTGAAAGTATTGGCTTACCGAAATCTTATACAGAGTGACTTTGAAGTTGAGCCATTAATTTTCAGATAATGATTGTAGAAGGAAGATAAACCAAAATATGTGTGTAAAAATAAAAAAAAAATGTTACCTTGTTTTATAAAGTATCCTCCCGACAAGTATTTCAGTGCGGACCTGTATTTGATCGTGCGGTCTTGGAGCACCGGCATGCTCTCCCCTGTGAGGTCTTAAGTCACCTGATTCACGAGCCCTTTGTACTACATTATCAAAGGCACGAGGGGTTGGTTGCACTCGATTGGGAAACCGATCCGCATAAATCCGTGATGCCGCGGCAGCATTTTGTAAAGACTCCCCCACGTAAATAAGAATCATGTCCACAAGTTCAGCATTTTCGTAAACATGTGCCATTTTTTATTTCGTTTGAACCACGCTACAAACACCACTATTCACTCACGCGTTACCGACTGACACATGGACTGAATACAACTGAATAAAATTGTAGTGAAAACATCGTGATATGCGTTTCAAATTCTTTCGCTTTTTTGTTTCGGATGCGATGAACCGATAAGGCGGATTATATCCGTTGTTGCCAAACACGAGCACATAATATTATTATTGAGACAGGGCGGTACTCAAACTTCTAAAGGGCTATAACTTTGTTACTATAATTTTACCAGAAAAATGTTAAAGGAAAAAAACATATCTTTTGATCAGATCTACTCACTGTTAAAATAAATGACTCAACTTCGAAGTACATACAAATAGCAAATGTATGATGTGAATACTATGAAAATATTTTTGAGGTGTAGCCCCGCAAAAAGGAGATTGCAAGATTGGTTTCCTGCATCATTTTGTAATTTGTCAGGTGACGTTGAATTGAAGAAGAGTCGCCCAAGTTCACTGACTTCACGGTAATGCCCTTGGAGATATTTTTCCGTTGTTGTAATGTGTACTTGAACAAAATTCTTTTATGAAAAATGATTTTTGATCAAAATGTCATATCAAATATGTATCAACATAGTACAAAACAATCTCAAGCAAAACCATTCTGATGCTATTACTCGTTCACCTAAGACCCAAAGAATATAACAGCTGCAGATATTCCGATTGTATTAATCAGATTACCGAGTCAATTCTCCATTGTGTTCTTTCGTGTCAAAATCACTTTCCCTACCCAGTTCAGGACTGATAGAAATCATGACATTTCTTTTTTTAGCATCAGTACTGTCACCAACATTTGTTAGACCACTCACTGCACGTGGCTGAACATGCAAGAAAACAATGACAACGGAAAATATAGTGGAATTATTAAGACGTATGCAAAATGATGCACTTTATCCAATAGTAGAACTATACCTTTATTATGATAAAAAATAAGTCATTCCTGTAATTTTCATGATTTGCAGTCACAAGTCAAAGCCAAGTTTAATTAAAATTTGTTTTGGATAATAAAATATTTAGTTTAAGAAGCATATGTGTTTTATTCTCGTCCCTTCGGATATTGCACAAAAAATAAGTCAGATTAAAAAGAATTTAATGTTACTTGAAACATTTTTAATAAGATTATATATAACAGACATACACTCAAATACATGGAGACAACTGTACAGTATTCCGCATCCGAAGAAATTAAAGTGTAGTATGGGAGACTGACCTACAGCTACTACCACTCAGTGTGTAGTGAGAATGAAAAACGGCCTTAGACTATGAATTTTTTTAAAAATTTCAGAATACATAGATGTATTTTAAACTTTGATCATCAATTGTTCTTTTTTATTTTAGCACTTAAAGGGTTGCATTTATGTCCAAAATTTACCCATTTTTGAATAGTCATTCTATTTTTAGCGGGTTGCAGCGTTTCAAATCTGTCACAAGACAGACTGATAAAAAATATATATACAAGTGAAAGTGTAACGGCACTGTGCACAATAAAAGCAAAATAATAACAACTCAACATTTGTTTTTATTGTGAACGCAGTGTTGCAACACTTTCGAGTTATTTTCAGGATCGAAAAGCCCCCTCATCTCTTGGGCTAGTACGACTGAGTACTTTCACCTTGACACCCTTCCAGACTGATTGATATTTAAATATCGCATTCTACAAAATCCAAATTTCCTCAAGTTCGATTCTGCCATTACTGTGACACCTCACGTCGTCAACGTCATCGTATGTAGCGGCAGTGTAACGGAAAACAAAAGTGAGTATTATCAAGGCCGGAATTAGAGGGCGCTCTTTCCCCTAGGCGCCCAAGTGTGCCATTTTATTTTTTATGAAAATGGTATACATATATTGCTGTATTTTGATGCCAAAATTAACCTTGCTACAACTGAATCGAGAGACGTGTGGCCCCATACACGTATCCCACCCCCGCTTTTCAATGGCCACAAAGGCGTTGCTGAAGTTATGCAACGCGACACCGATCTTCAGTTTTAATCGCAGCTACCCACCTCCGAGACGGACAACATAAATGCTGCAATCACGGCTGTGCCTCCTACACAGATTCCTAAATCCGCCCTTGATAACACTGGGGAGAAAGGTGTCGAGTATTATTTTCTGAATTCCGCACGGGAAGTGATATAGACATAAAAGAACACAATAGCCCAGTAAATGAATACTTTTTACCTAAAAAAATCTATAATGGATGAAAATACTGATTCAGGTTATTGAACTATTGTTCTTTAGCATGTCGAAAAGTTTCACATCGTAACAGCGAGGAACTGAAATAATTTTTAAAAACTCTTCAATATATTTGTTACTGTCCTGTAAATGAAAAAAGTTGCCCTTAAGATATTTTCATATCCGTGTTCGTTGACGAGATTATGCCAGTTCTATTAGCTGACTGATGCCGTTTACCGAGCTAAATAATCAATGAAAATTGCAAAAGTTGGGGTTAAGTGCTATTTTAAGCCATAAATCTTTTCAAAATCAAACATAGTGAAACACTCATGTAGATATTTATTTTTTATTTGTTGTAACAAATTTTCTTGTTTAACCATATCTTGAAGAGAAATAAATAAAAAACTTTAATAATAATGGCATGAGGAGTTGAAAGTATACTTCACTGAAGGAACTAAAGAGCTTTTATTAACACAATTTGTTATTTGAATAATAACTCATGGACACGTACAAAAAATGCCATTATTGTAAAAACTTTTTTCAATGGGAACAGTTTTGGGTGCTAATTTGAGTATATCCTTAGTAACAGTTTCTGAAAAATATTGTGCCTACTCAGATTGTAACTGTGGCACCGGCAAAAATTAAAGGAATCCGCAAAGACGTAGAAAAAACATGCAAATTGGAGTTAAAAATGATGTCCTAGATAGTGCACCTCGAAATATAATTACCGGTTTTTAAAGCCAGCATCTGTCGTTATTTTGGTGCAGTGGTAGAACATCTGCCTTGTAGAATGAATGCACAGAGATCAGATCATGACAGTAGCAACTATTTCTTTCTTTTTGCAGTCCGAAAATGGTAGTGTTCCTAATATTTTAAAGATCTACCGCATGATCCGGAACTTTTCGTTATGCTAAAGAAAACTACTTCGAGTATCTAAGTACAAATTTGTATCCGTTATACATTTTTTGCGAGGTTTTGGAAAATATGTTTGTTCCGCTACCATATTTTATTTACTTTTTTTATTGTATTTTGGGTAAATAAATATGATTATTATTCAAATGGACCCAAACATAAAGCATTTTACCGATGCGTTCTTAACCAAAGTTTTGGATCTCAATCCACCATGCAAAATTTGCCAAAATAAAAGTAATACAAATAAGTTAAATTATTTCTTGATAAACTACAGGGAGAGCCAAAATCGCTTGCTGAAGTATTTTCAATGTATGTCCTTTCAATTATTTGCTATAAAAATTATGAGCTTGCATTCTTTTAAAGAACTTTTCCCAGTATGCGTCAGTTATCACTTATGTAGCATGGTGTGAAATACATTAAAAACAAAAAAAAACATTGATTTTGCTCCATGGAATGCTAATTCCTATTCCAGAGATTCTCAAACTTATTTTGTCTACTGTCCACTTTGAGAATCAATTATCAATCATCTGCGTCAGTGCTTCTGAGAGCGAATGTCCTTGTGAAAATTGAAAAGCTGGGGCCAAAGATACAGCCGTGTAATTCATTGCATCGGCCTCCAATTTCATTTAGGCCCTTTACAGCCTCCGTTGGCCCCAGCGCCCAAGGGGGGGATTATCGCCCACTTTGAGAAATACAGCCCTTATTCCCTATTGTTCAGCGGTTCAAATAACTAAGGCTCGCTTGCATTTGATTTTGCACTTTGACAAAGATTCTAGCCGAACTTTCAGTAGTTTGATAGTAGTAGGAAATGGACCAGTTATTTGAAAAACATTATGGTAAAGTACAAAACTGAAGAAGCTAGCCCCTGACGTACAGGTTTCAGAGTGTGTAAAGGTGCCGTTCTGCTCTGCGACAAGAGTGTATTTCCCCAGTGGTTTTATATGCATGCCACTTTTCGCGCGAACAGCTACACGAGACCCAAGTGTATAGCCTACAAACGTACATACTGCGAAAAGTAAAAATTCTCCTATTTTCGCATTCAAATAAGGTGGAATCTCCTTAAAATAAACTAATCCCAAAATACTCTTCCTGGTTTTAACTTTAATTTAGATACTTCTTGGCGACCTCAAATATAATTTTTAACCTAGTTTTTAAGCAATGAATATAACACTATGGTAACCCAGAACAAATTTGTTTAATCAACTTTTTTAAGTCAACTATGATTTTTTTGCTGGCATTTTGTTTCAGGTTTTTTGCATTATTCATTACAATTACCATTAACTTTTCTCTAAAACTGACCATTTTCGAGTTGTGAGCGATTTAATGTCTGAAAAACACTCAAGGTGGGTATATTCAATGCTTAAAAACTCAGTTAAAAATTATGATATTTGAGGTGGCCAATTTTCTAAATTAAAGTTTAAACTTTGCTTTAAAAGACCCTGAAGTATTTTGTAGTTACTTTATTTTAAAGCAGGTTTCAACCTTATCTGTAAATTGGTGAACTTTTGGTGTTCGCAGACTGTAGATCATTCAAATTTCGGGTATGTTCCGCTTGATAGGATTTAGGTCACTGTCACTGTGAAATATTAAAAACCCTACTTTAGAAAGTGCATTGTGAACTTTTGAGGCTATTTTCCTTGGAACGCCACCTTAAGATGGAGTGCACATAGCATTCATGGTAAGAAATTTCAATATGGCAATTCTTTTTTGATAGTGAACTTGAATCATGTAATTTCACGCATAGAGTCCTAAAAGCTTATTAGCTAGGCGACAACTTACAAGTTTTACGGTAATTTGTGAAAACAAGTTGCTCGTAAAACCGGCAAGGCACCCAACTGATTAGCTATTAGGGCCTTAAGCAGATTGACGATTTATAGTGCACTATCGGAATAGAATTTGTATTTGACAATACCTTGAGTGTTCATTTAAAGATTCAGAGCCTATCAACAGATCGGGACAATTCGCTAAAATTGTGGGCACGAACAACTTAAGAAAAGAGCTAGTGGTCTATTGTATAATCGAAGACATTTCTTGATATACAGTGGTAGTAGAAGGATGCCAGTCTCTCTATGTGCTCTAACAGGCATGGTAAGTGCGACCGAAATTTGTTTTTTATCGTCTCTGAGGCTTGTATTTCATTTATTCTTTCTCTCACTTTCATTACACCAAACTACAAAATAAATTACAAAAAATATTGTAAAGCGACTGTATAAAACAAGTTGTCATATTTAAAACCTAATTTATTGAAATGTAACACTAGATGATTGCACCGTCTTAAATATGACAAACGTCAATCCATAGTAGAATCCACTATGTTTCTAACAAGTTCATGGAGTGGTGCATAGTTTCAGGGTTATAATCAAAATTCTGTAGCATTTTTTATAGAGTAAGATTAGTCCAGCACGAAACTTGTTCATTCGATTTCTAAAACTTAGACAGTGTCCACTAGACCACATTTCAGGCTGAATGCCAATTGGATTTCAAAAGACCAAAATAACGTTGATCTGCATTTCACAGTAGACTGAATCAGGTGTAATAAGTTTTTAAATTTTTCATAATTTCGAAAACTTTCAATATTTTCAAATATTCCAAAATATTCACGATTTTCAAACATTTGATGTTTTCAAGGAATTGAAATTTGTAATCTGTTATTGTTCGTTTAGAATTCAATGGTTGATCAACCCTAAACCGGCACTCAAACCTCAAGTGCCGAGTATAAATGTGTGGCTTGGCGCAATAGTTACATTTAGTGTTGTAAAAAAATATCGGGTTTTCCAATAGGGTCTGGATAACTTTTAACTTTCACTGTGAACGCACTTTTACATCAATTACCGAATTGTCAAGGTTAGAGCATTCAGTAAAGAAAACATTTCACGAACGAACAAGGCATACAAATAATTAAAATTTACTACCGAAATTCCGAGTCGGTGACTGCAACTTTAAGAGCGTTAACGCCAATTTTTGGTCGTAATTCTCTTCCCAGTAGACAAGCAATTCATAGTCTAGTAAAAAAATTTGAGTCCACATGTTCGCTGCTGGATGTTCATGTGACAGTGAGACATTGGGTTGGTCGAAGTGCCGAGAATTTTGCCGTTCAAGCTTCCATCGTAAATGAGCAGAACACGTCGATTCCACGACGTTCTCAAGAATAAGGCATTGCTAGACCACTGTCTGGTGGATTTTGCGAAGAGATCTTGGCCTGCACCCTTGTAAGATCAAGTTAACTCAAGAACTAAAGCCGTACGAGCATATGAGCCGACGTACATTCTCGAATTGAGCTGTAGAAATGTTGCAAGAAAATGACCAATTTCATCGCAAAATCATGTTTAGTGATGGAGCGCATTTTTGGCTAAACAGCTTCGTCAACAAACAGAATATGCATTATTGGTCAGGTGAAAAACCTTCATGTGCTTCAAGAACCACCACTTCGTCCACAAAAAAAAAAACTGTATGGTGTGGTTTTCATGCCGGTGGTGTCATTGGGCCGTTTTTTCCGTTGATGAAAATGACCGTCACGTTACAGTCAACGGAGATCGCTACAGAGATATGTTGCAACATTTTTTTTTTGGTCAATTGGATGGGCTAGACATTAATGATATGTGGTTTCAACAGGACGGTGCCACAAGCCACACAGCGGGTGAAACAATCGACATATTGAAATCAATTCGGTGAACGTCGTATGGTGGCCTAGATCGTGTGATTTAACACCTCTAAACTTTTTTTGTGGGGCTACATTGGCCTATGCTAAAAAGCCGGCGTCGTTAGAAGAGCTAGAGCCAATATTGAACGAGAGATAGCGGCCGTTTCTGTCGAAATGTGTGGCCGAGTCATTGAAAATTAGGTCAACGAATCGATCGCTGTGAACGTGCCCATGGTGGACATATGAACGAGGTCGAATTCCATACATAAATGTTTTGAGCATACTTCAATCAAATAAAAAATTTTCTAGATATCTCAAATGGTTTGCGTTTTATTTAAAAAGAAAGTTGTCAAGTCCTTAATTGAAAACCCTTTGTGTTTCGGTGAACGTAATATATCGAGAAATGGTCCTGTCGTATGGTGGCCTAGATCGTGTGATTTAACACCTCTTAAACTTTTTTTGTGGGGCTACATTGGCCTATGCTAACAAGCCGGCGTCGTTAGAGGAGCTAGAGCCAATATTGAACGAGAGTTATCGGCCGTTTCTGTCGAAATGTGTGGTCGAGTCATTGAAAATTGGGTTCAACGAATCGATCAATGCGAACGTGCCCTTGGTGGACATATGAACGAGGTCGAATTCCATACATAAATGTTTTGACCATACTTCAATCTAATAAAATTTTTTTCGAGATATCTCACATGGTTTGCGTTTTATTTAAAAAGAAAGTTGTCAAGTCCTTAATGGAAAACCCTTTTAGTGCGTTTGGTAACAGTCGACGCTGGCTGTGCCATTTAACTAGTGTTATGGAAACTATTTTATTTTGGGAGTTATGTTTTAATATCCCTTGATATCACGTGTCTCGGCACAAAACTAGTGACTTAACTTGATCTTTGCAACCTTGATGTTAAGTAGGTCGAAAGAGAAAACCTGAGAAACAGTATTCAATTTGAGTCTGAAATTTTATAGTGCTACATAAACAGCAACTTCCAATATGGCTGAATTCAGCAACTTTCATTTGGAAGTATGCAGTTGGAAAAATCAACCCAAAAAACCCGATCTTTAAAAACTTTGCCATCCACGAAACTTGTTAAAAAAAATACCGGATTTCAAAATCCTCAAAGCAATATACAGAACAGAACATTCAAATGTGTCATCATATCACAAGATATTTTGTAGCGGGAAAAACAGAGCAACTTTTTCCTGTCACCCCTGTGTATATTTTCATTTGACTCGACACTGCTGAATACGAAACATTCTTTCACTGTAAAAAATAACACCAGCTACTGTACGAAAAACAAATATATTCAACATTCAAAACATTTACATCCCCAAAAAATGCTTTGTACAAATATTCGCTTAAAAGTAACTAATTTCATGTAGAATTTATGATAAGTTACAAATGAAAATATACACAATATAGAAAAAACTATGGTCTATGTTATATTTAATTTATCTACGACTAAAAACATAAAACCAAATATAATACAAATACAAGGTCACATATGACGCTATCTAAGAGTCTTTAGTACTTTTATCATCAAAATAAATAAAATGCCAAGAGGAATCTCCGCCAGGGGCTGGTGAAATATCTAACAAGTATAAACATGCTATAAATCATTCAAGTTGAAACAAAAGTACCTATATATTAGAGTCGTTTTCTGAGAACTGCCATTTGCCAACCTCTAAAAACTTTCAAATTTACACATTGCAAATGCAGAAAGACTTGACCTATCAATGTTACCCCAGTTATTTAAATCGAATATTTCAATCAATAAATTGAAATCATCGTGGAAAGTCAGAGTCGTGTCAGTTTTAAAGACAGCTAACAGTATTTCTGCCAAATGTCTAGCAAAAACTTACAATTGATATCTGATATACAGGGTGATTCGCAAGTCGTGACCAAAAATGAAACATCATACACAGGGCCGCATTTTCTATGTAACATTTTTTCCTCGAGGGCTTCATTAAAAAATACGGGGTGAAGTTTCATTCAAAAGTCTACTCAAAATTAAAGTGCACCAGTGCCGGAGATACAGGGGATTAGTGTCATTATTTTTTCCAAATAAAAATAGTACGTCACGGTTTTCTTCGATATGCGCAATTTTTCGAGTTTCCCTTCAGTTTGCTACAAATAATTACTTTTCTGTTTTTTCCTAGTGTGCATTATTTTCGTAGCAAATTAAAGGTAGAATTCGAAAAATTGCGCGTTTAAAAAAATAGTGGCGTAGTATTTTTATTTGAAAAAATAATGCCACTAATTCCCTGTATCTCTGCCACGGGTGCCCGTGAATCTTAAGTAAAGACTTTTGAATGTGGACAATACTTAGGTAAATTCACATACCAAATTTTTAGTTAATTCTAGTTGACGGTTTTGAAGATATTAAAAAAAATGTTTTTCATTTTTAAACTTCAACACCCCGGAACTCTCCAATGAAGCCCTCGAGGAAAAAATGTTACATAGAAGACCTCCTTAAAATGTGGTCCTGCATATGATGTTTCATTTTTGGCCACGACTTGTGAATCACCCTGTATTTCAACTGTCATTCTATTATAATGCGATTAAATATAATTATTTAATTCAGTAAATGAGTCTTGGGCAAATATAAAACATTTTTGTAGAAGTTGCACATGTTTCTGCAAATTTAAATAAGTTGTATATTAGATCCTATACAGTTCCATACAAACAATAAATTATATATCACATGTACGAAGAAAAGGCGATCCAATATTAAAGTTCCTTTCAATAAGAAACTCTTATCGACCATAAGCAGTTATTTCAATGTGAAATTGATAAAAAACAACCACCAATCTACTAATTAATATTTATTTCATTTGATAGCGAAAAACGAGCAGTAATATATATATATATATATAAAAAACTGTTATCAAAACAAAAGTCATACCATACTATTGACAATAACAAGTTCATGGAAAACAATAATGGAGATCAGTGTTCGCCAAAAATAATCGGATAGTGGAAATAGATGCTTTAGGATATTATTCAGTGGACTTCAAAGAAGAAATTATCTCTAGTTTCTAGTTTAAAATTAGGTACTGTGTGACACGATCCAATGTTCATACTTGTATATCCAACATTTAAATTGGTTAGGGTGTCCAATCGGAAAGTACACATTTCAAATTTGAATTACGCGTCTACCGTATACGCGAGGATGTGAGGAGCTCTTGATCGACGCGTTCGGCGTGCGGGTTAAATAGTCACAATGGAACTCAACGTGCTTTGCTATCGAGGCTTACCGAGTGCGGATTCATAGGCAGTTGCTTTTCGGAAATCTTGTACACGATACATTCGCTGACCAAGAGAGGGCCCAAGTAAGATCCTATTGAAAAAGTGGATCAAGAGGTTCCGTTAAACTGGCACTACACTTAGTCAACCCATTCCTCACCCCACACCTACAATTAGCCCATGCTTTAAAGGAAAGTGATTACGTATTACGGAAATCTTGTGCTGAACGGATGCTGAATCTTTTTCCTACGCAGCGCAGGCTCGAGAACGTTGTTTTCGGTGAAGAGGCCCATTTTCACTTAGACGATTACGTGAACAAGCAAAACTGCAGATACTGGGCACCAACGAACCCAAAAGAGAAACATCAACAACAGCTAATAGTCCAAAAGTGACTGTTTGGTGCGCCATACCCTCTAGCGGTATTATTGGGCCGTATTTCTTTGAAGATAAAAACGGTAATGCATTGACAGTCAATTCCGAGCGACACAAGGACATTTTTGGCACTTTTTTTGCTCCTATTGTAAGAATAGAGCGTCGATTTAACAGAAACACATGGTTTCAACAGGATGGGGCCACTGCCCATACTTCCAGAGAATCGATGGACACAGTGAAAGCACTTTTTCCTCAAAAAGTTACGTCGAAGTTCACCGGCCTCCTAGGTCACCCGACCTCATACAATGCGATTATTTTTTGTGGGGTTATCTAAAGTCAAAAGTGTATTGTAATAATCCACGAACACCGGAGAAGCTTAAAGAGAACCTTCGAAGAGAAATAAACATCACTCCGGAACTCTGCAAGAGAGTCTTTCAGAATTTGAGCGCGCGATTAGAAAAGAGTGTGACCGAAGGATGGCAAACATTTGGACGGAATGATATTTAAGAAATAAAACCCGCCAAATTTACGAATATGTTGATAGTAATAAATATTTTCTTTTCATTAAGTTCGCATTTTTTTCTTAAATCAAAAAGTGAACTTTCCCATTGGACACCCTGTACCTTTTAACTATGCATGCTTGTTACTTCGTATGAAATGTAAGACTGTTTTAGATTACGTAATTTCTTGTACAAGATATGGTTTCATTGCTTGAACAAGATCTTGATTGAAAAATTGTTTTGCATCGGAAAATAGATTTTTTACATTTACACTATTTATTGTACAAGAAACAATTCAGTTTTGCGTGAAACTATCCTGTTTCTCAATAAAATAAACATTGTCAATATCAGTATCAGAATGTCAAAAACAATGTATTTTGAGTTTTGAACCGCCCTCACTTACTTCTAGGTAGAAGAAAAGTTTGCCTGTACACCAATCCACCACTTCAAAAGAAAGGTTTGGTGCAATGAGATATGAAGGAAACAATCATGAATCATAATCACAATCATAATTCAGTGTATTTACGTTTTACAAATATATTTTGTTCGAGAAACTGATCCAAAACCTGTACAACAAATTGTACCTAAAACAGTCGATTGTTAGGTTCAATAGTAGCCTTTGGTCTTCAATGGAATTGTACAACTGGGTCATCAAGCCCCAAACTAATCTATATAGTTGTTAGACTCCAAAACCTGAAACAACTTATTTAATAACCACTACTTACAATTTAGTATCAATATCTCTTACTTCACCTTCATGGAGCTTTTAGGTGCCGTTCGTACCTTGAAGTCCACTCTAATTTCGTTGAATAACTGCGTAAGTGCCTTCACATTTGTAAACAATTATCAAGCTCACGAACTTTACCACAGTTAGACGTAAAATTACATTACCCGCCCCCAGCACAGCTTTCATCATTGTCGTTACGAAACAGTAAAATTACACTGGTCAAAACTTATAAATGAATGAAAGTTAGAATGGATGAACAACAAATCGGAAGTGTCAGCGTATTTCCACAGCACTGACCACCGACATTTTGTATTAGCGATCTAGAGGAAATCTTGTGACATTTTGACTAAGTATCGTCCGACATGAACGAGTTCTGGGACTTCAACTCTTCCAATTCTTTTATTTGCTGACGCAGGAATAATATTCTGGAATAGAACATACTTTTCAGAAAACCTATGAACTATTTTGACGAATTTGGATTCTAGGCTAGAAGATCAATGTAGTAACATTCGATTCACTACTGGCTAAATTTTGCCTTGGCGGGTATAGGTATATCTTTTTATGGAACAAAATTTGTCATCGAATGTTGGAGTCGGTTTATGGAAAATATTTGCATAAGGGCCCGAGCCTGACACTGTCTCCGCCGTGTTACTCCAAGAGTTGTGAATTTTGTTGTCAAATACCAACAAATATTTAAAATATCAAAAACCAAACAGGGATATGTAATGTTCCATGAAAGCAAGAGACAGAAAAATCCATTACAAATACGATATCATATAACAGGTTTGGAGTAGTGTTTCCAATATACATTTTTCTTCTAATATAGTATCCAAATTCATTGTTCAACTTAATAAACTGGTAAAGCTGAACTGCGCTGGGTAATTCCCCAGGTTTGTATGACCAATGATTACCACATGTATTTAAAATTGTTTAATGTACACGTTTCGGCCATCTTATGAATCCGGCATCGTCCCAGAAAACTGGAAATTTGCTCATGTCCAACCCATCCCAGAAAAAGGATCAAAGACCGACCCTTACAACTACAGGCCTATAGCTCTGCTTTCTGTTATAAGTAAGGTGATGGAGTGGTGCATACAACGCGAGCTTCTGGACTTCCTCGAACGTCACAGCTTGGTTAGCGACAGGCAGTATGGTTTCCGGCACCTACGATCCACTGGGGACCTCCTACTTTACGTCACACAATTGTGGAGTAAACTCAACCATATGGTGAGGCTGATGTCGTTGCTCTTGACATCACGAAAGCGATTGATCAGCTGTAGCACGCTGCCCTCTTAGGCAAACTTCCATCCTATGGCCTCCCAGAAAAGCGTTGCAGATGAGTGGCGGACTTTATCTCTGGCCGCAAGATATCCGTCGTACTTGACGGGATCTCCTCTTCATCCCACAACGTCAACGCGGGTATTCCTCAGGTGTTAGGTCCGACCCTGTTCCTCTTACATATCAACGACCTCCTTTCCGGCACGATCAACCCAATCCACAGCTTCGCTGATGACAGCACTCTACATGCAGAAATTCAGAGTGATAAGCCGATGTCTGCCGCAGAGCTGGAAAAAAGAAGACTAGCGATGACTTCCTCTCTGACAAGAGACCTGAAGGCTATCACTGCTTGGGGACGCAACAATCTTTCAAAACACAGTACTGTACTTGGACGTCCTAGCGCCTAGTCTCGAGTATTGCTCACCCGTTTTGGGTACTGCCGTCCCGACTACATTATTTAAGCTCGATGCTGTCCAGAGGAGGGCGGTCCGACTGATCGATGACTCTTCTCTAACAGACAGTCTCGGGACTCTTTCGCACCGGCGGGCCGTCGGCGATCTAGCTCTTTTCTATCGCTACACCGACGGGCTTCTACTCCTCGAAGCTCTCTTCCATGATGCCGCCGCGCGATGTGCCTGCCAGACAGACCCGCCTGACTTTGGCGTCCCATCCTAACCGTGTTGAACTTCGTACATCCAGAACTGGCCGATACGACCGCTCCTTTGTCCCGAGCGTGTCGAGATTGTGGAACAATCTACAAGAGGAAGCTTTTCCCAGTTCTGCTAACCTTAGGCAGTTCAAAAATCGATTTAATAAAATTTCTTTGGCATCATCATAGCAGCCGCGGTGTTCCGGCAGTTAGGTTCTGCCTGCGCGGCTGCTTCGATATAAAAATAACAAGGATGACATTCTTCAGTACATGGCACTTGTTCGCAATCTTTTATTTATTTCAAAAAAGTATCATATACTGAAGAACATTACCGTCGTGACTCAAACGTATATATTAAATAATTTTAAATACATGTGGTTTCATTGGCCATACAAACATCGAGGATTATCGACATGAAAACCGCAGAATAAGTTTCAAATGTTGCACTTTGTTACTTGCAATAAGACGCGAGATAAACTCATGAATTATGAACAAAAACTAGCAAGTACGTCAGTGTTTTGAATATTTGTAACTCTACTGTATGTGATTCGTTGGGCCATCAGTTTACTATATTGATCCATTTTAGTTCTACGAAGATATGTAGTATTTTGATTGCAACCTAGAAAACAATAATCAAAAGTTCTTTTGATGCTGTTATCTCAAAACTTTTTTGCTCGAGGGATACAAATAAATCTAATAGAGTTGTATATTTTGCTTCCCTCTAGTCATCCAATTTATACCTACAGTTTTAGTATGTTATATTCAAACACGAATATGACAGCTGTTTTCATAGTTTACGTTCATTGTAAATTATTTAGTGCATCCAATACAATTTTGTCCCAGGGAACCCACGAGTATTTAGGACTTACGCCTAGGTGATGGCTCAAGAATATAAAAATGGCGACAAGCAGGTTGACTCTGCATTTCTCACGCAACGCTATCATCAGTACATAAAGTTAGCCAAATAGGACCATATACAATTAGTTCATCCTCGACAGTCCCCATCCATTTATTAGTGCTAACGCTAGTTTCTTCCCTGCCCTAAATACCCACCATCTGTCAACGCTGCTGGACCACACTAGTCAAACATGTAAGTACCAGCCACGATACATCTCTTCCGGCGATGCTGTACGTATGTAAAATTACTGGGGTTGGAATCGTATAAATATCCCTACTACCGCCAACAAAATGAGATAGCTTTCCCGACCTCCGATTTTCAACCCATTTTTTTTTGTCGTGTTTCTATCCCTAGCTCCGCCGTCATTGGACCGATTTTCGAAAACTACAAAGCTTTTGCGTCTGAAGGCATAGTAGTAACCCTGTGTAAAAATTTCATCTAGATCAGAGCAGCATTTTCTAAGTTATAGGCAGTCTAAATATTAGCGGACAGATCAACAGAAATGAGTGACGTGATGTATGGTCAACGAAAACAAAAAAATTGTCAATTATGTCCTACAGACAAGGTTAAAAATCGCTATAATTTTTTACTCCGTTTTTAAACATTGTATACCCATTCTTAGTGCTTTTCAGACATTAAATCGCTTATAACGCGAAAATGGTCAGCTTTAGAGAAAAGTTAATGGAAGCCTTTTTGTTCGGAGTGATCCAAAAAATGTGAAAAAAAAACTGTACTGGCAAAAAATTTATTTAAAAAAATGGTTGCGCGGATATGTTCAATGCTTAAAAATTCGGTTAAGAGCTATAATTTTTGAGGGTGTCAAATTTGTAAATTGAAGTAACGGTCAAGACCCTAAAGGGTATTTTAAGATCATTATTTTAAAGCGATTTCAACCTTGATTTAAAGACAAAAAATGTCAACTTTTGGTTTTCGAAGATTGTACATGTCATATAACATCCAAAAAGCATGATATTCAATTTTCCGATTTTTTTTTACTTCCTCGTCAATAGGCGTGGAAAGTAAAACACAACAAACTAAAAAAATCTATAAAACTGAGTAGGAAAGGTTATTTATGGTATCTAAGGGCACGATAATTAAAATAAAAACATAGATTATAATTACCTTTGCTCTTGTAATGTTGCTTGGATTTCTGTAAGACGAACTATTGACCTAGCAGACTTCAGTTCTGCAGAGACTTTTGCACATTGTATACTTCCCATATAATGTGCTTCTTCGGCTAGCTTATTGGCCTGTGAGGAAAAATCACATTAGCGGTACGCTATAAAGGTGCACCATGATTGAGAGGAAACGAAACTCTTCCGCTAGGTCCATTACACATAATTTAGGGTGAGCAAAGTGGTACGAGCAAATGCCACAATGGCATTGAGATATATCCGCAACATTAATTGAAATGAAATTAGCGAGAAAGTAGGAATTCTAAAACATACCGAGTTTAATACAGGTAACGGAATGACTATATTTTTCCAAGTCAGGTATTTTTGAAAAAGTCAAGATCATGTCTTTAACAACTGTTAACAATGGGTTCACCGTAACCTTCGATTTGACGTTGAGCAGTAAGCTTCAAAGTATGGCATTCTTATTTTGCTCAATTTCTCACATGTAACATATTAACTCTAAAAATGCTCCATGATAAAATTGCAAAATCAAACAATGACTACTTATTGTACTTTTCTTGTCGGACAATCTACACATATTCTGTCTATCTAAAATCATATTAAAATAAATACTTATTTGGTATTCACATGAAAAGCAAAAGATAAAAATAAATCTAATGTATCTCATTTTATTGTGCCATTGACTTTTTTTGAAGGTGTAATATCTACATATTTCATAAAATTTTACATCTTATGGGATGATCCTAAAATCGATTTTTCATTCACCTGCATTAGGAGAATTTCATATGTCCCTGATTTAAAAAAGGAACCTCTTTATATATACATAATCTAACTTAAGCAATTTTACAAACAAATATATGACCGCCGCGATTTCCACAGCTTGAAGAAACGATCACTATTTCATTGTGGGTGCGGTAATATTTTCATTATGGTAGGTCACTGGTTCAAATGTTATTCTTTCCACCGCGGCAACCACCAAGGAATGTTGGAAAATGAACAAATGTATAATCATGAAGTGTCTATAGATATATTTTAGGCCCAATTTTATTTACTTTTTATACCTCAGATTTGATAAAACATATGTATATCATCTGACTGGAATGTACATTTGTATACGGATGATGTACAAGTTTACAAACCATGTCAACCAACTGATGTAAATTCTTTAATATTACGAGCCCCTTCCCACTTCAGTTGGCCCAACTATTGAAATCTTAGTTTTTTTATCAAACACGAATAATAAAAATGTAGCAGGGTGTTATAGGTTTAAAATATTAACAATGAATATTTTGATAATATATAGTAGAAAACACCAACTTTATCACTCCCTAATCAAATTTGCAGCATAAAAATAACACATGTTGCAATTACAGCATATCAACCTATTTTCATTTTAATGCAAAATAAGTCTATAACGCATAGGTGGCTGTGAAAAATAAAAGCCATGACAATTGTTTTTATTAATCACAGCTGTCAGAATACGTTTAAAATAGTTTTCGGTAGTTAAGGTTTTCAGAATGGGTAGAGGAAAGGTTATTAGTGAGAAAATTCGGTTACTGATAATTAATTTTTTTAATTCTGGGAAATCAAACTCAGAAATTGCAACTTTGTTAGACTTATCGCGGTACAGTGTGAGAAATACTGTTAGAAGATATAACGTAACTGATCCAGTTAATATTAAGCCACGATATGTGAAAAAAAGTAATATCACAAATGCCGACCGAAGAGCATTAAGAAGAATAATCGTGAATAATAGGCGTGCCAATTATTTACATTTAAGTGCTCTGTGGAGTGACGCTGTTGGAAGGAGAATTTCGAGGTCCACAACTCATAGAGAGGCCTACAAACTGGGATTTAGCAGTTGCGAGGTAAGTTTTCTTATAAAAAAAAAGTGAAGTAAAAACCCTAAAGTTGCACAACTTGTTTATAGGCCAAAGAAAAGCCACTATTAACTGCACTGCAAAAGAAAAATCGGCTTAGATTTGCTAAAGAACATAGACAATGGACACCTCAACAATGGCGTGCAATACAATGGAGTGATGAGGCCCGATTCAAAATTTGTGTTGGTGACAGTCGCAGTAGAAATATTCGAAAAAAAAGAAGCATTCCATGTTGACTGTCTGAAGAGAAAAGTGAAATTTCCAGCATCCATTATGGTCTGGGGCAGTATGTCATCAAAAGAAGTAGGAAAAATTCATTTTATTGATGGAAATGTGGATACAAACAAATATTTGGCAATTTTAGAAGAATCGCTTTTACCAGTGATGGAAGAATGTTTGACATCCGGCCAAGATTTTGTGTTTCAGCAAGATGGTGCAGCGTGACATACCTCAAAAAAGGCTATAAAATGGATGGAAGAAAATAATGTACCAATCTTGAAATGGGTTTCTAGCAGTCCAGATCTGTCACCTGTTTAAACTTTGTGGCACGAGATGAAAAAGGTTCTACGACAACACGTTCTATTAGTTATAGGTCTAAGTGATTTCAAATATGTATTTTTTACGACTAGAGTGAATCTAAAATGTTTTTGAGAAAATACATTGTTTTAGAAGTAAATAATTTCGTCATGTTTAGTTAGATAAAGGCATATTTTGGTACAAATCTTGGAGTGGGCCAACTGATGTGGGAAGGGGCTCGTAGTACTTAATAAAAAATTTAGACATAATTGAACAGTACTCAAAAAATCATTGTTTGAAGCTCAATCCCTTGAAAACCAAAGTATGTTGTGTTGGTTCTTGACTAGCGATTCTGAAGTGTAAACAAGTAATAAATACGAACATATTTTTAGAAGTTATTAACATTGAATTTGTTGAAGAAACAAAAAATTTGGGAAGAGTACTTGATAAGAATTTAAGTTTTGAAAGTCACATTATAAATAAGCTCAGAATATGCTATTATAAATACAAATCGCTATGGAGATATAAGTATATAATAACAAGTGATATCAAACTAAAACTTGTTAATGCATTAATCCTCACACATTTAGATTATTGTAGTACTCTATATTACCTTTTTATCACTGAGGAAATACAACAGAACATCCAAGTTTTATAAAACCATTGTATGAGGTTTTGTTTCAATGAGATAAACAGACGCGAACACATTACTGGGTATTATGTAAGGGAAAATCTTTTAAAGTTCAAATATCGCTCGTTACTTCTCTATGCTGTTCTACTATTAAGGGTTTTAAAATATAAATCTACGAAATATCTTTTTGACACATTAGAGAAAAGATCTTCACTCCATCAACTGTTCCTCCGTAATGAATATTGTTATAATATACCAGACCACACTACCTCAACATTTAAAAAATGTCTATTACATAGCTCCCAGTATACTAAATGATTACCCAATTTTCTTTAAATTAACGACCATTCACAGCTTCAAAAGAGAATTCAAAAGAATGCTATTACAGTTACCATTTAATGAATCTACAAGTGCTTGAATAAATCTCATTATTAATCTTATTATATTTTAAAGTTTTGTTAGCATTATTATAGTCAACTACATATCCTTTATGTAATGTATATGATATACCCTAGTAAGATATAGTAATGCACTTAATGAATATACCTTGGGTATTCAGGCAGGGGTGAAAAATGGCTATCCCAATCCCCAGCCCTTTGGAGTATTATTTTTTTTGTGTTATATTATTTGCTCGTATTTTGATTCTATTATGTATTAATACTCCAATAAACATTATTATTATTATATCGTCGGTGGTCTCGTTCTATCGATAGGCGATGTCAAAAAGAAAGGTTTCCATTTAAAAAACAAAAGTTAACTGTAAAATTCCTTGAAGGTGAGGCTAAAGTTCAAATCCAAGGTCACCATTGTACTCCTTCAAAGTTAGTTAGTTTTCAAAAATACCTTACCTGAAAAAATACAGAGCCGTTCCATTACTTTTGTTACACGAAGTATATACCAACGTCCAATGGCTACCAGAAGATACCTAATAGAACCTTTGAAATTATATCCCAGTCGCAAAAGCAGTGTTCTAATAAATTAATACAAAGGGTACTATGGAAGTTTTGCAATACAGCTTTATTTATTGACTCCGTTCAAAGTAATTTCCACCACGTTCAATACACTTCTCCATCCGCCAAAACCAGTCTTTAAACCAGCTCTACCAAGTTTCACCCGGGAGTGCGGCACACTAGTTGTTCCAAGCCCTAGTAGTGGTCAAATACTCGGTGCAGGCCCTGGGGCGTTGTCATGGTGGAGGTACCAAGTGTCCATTATTGACTTTGGCCGCAGGTTTTCCATAGACTCTATGATTTTAGACAGACACTGTTCCATGTACCACTTAGCTGTGACTGTCTTCTGTGTGTCTGAACGACACGCTACACAATCCCGCTCAAATTGAAAAATCAATCTTTTTTCCTTAACAGACCGGGATTTTCTGACATCTGCGGGTGTGTCTTCATCATCAAAGACTCAAACCTTGTTTTGAGCCTTGGTCGGCACATCGTAATGATAGAGCCAAGTCTCGTCACCTGCCGCGATGCTGTTTATATACCGAGATTGCCCCTTATCAAACATTTCTAGCATATTTCTGCACCTAGTCGTACGACGAGTCTTCGGCTCTTCCGTCAGACTATGCGGTACCTAGAGAGAACAAAGTTTCCTTACGTGTAAATGGTCATGCAGAATTGAATGAATTGCTGGTGCATGAAGGTTACACCTCGTCTATCTCTTGGTATGTCACTCTCCGGTCTACGTCAAGCATTTCCTTGCTCTCAGCGTCCTCCAGAGTAAAATTGCCCCTTTGGAATTCTCTGTACCACGCGAATATACAATCTTTCTTTAATGCAAGCGTCATTCCTTCTAAGCACTGGTCTGTGCTTAAACCTAGCGTAAAGTTATACCGTAAAACTGGACTTATCTCACTGCGTCCACGATGCCATAGTCCGCACTTTACACTGTCAACACGAATGAACAACTAACTCAACAGACGTGCTGCTGGCGGCTACTCTGCACTCATGTCCATTTGTTAAGTCATATTGCAAAACTTTTATAATAAGATCCTTTGTACAAATATTTGAAATCCCAGGTCCCTAGCAACAGATCAGTGTACTTGAAACGAAAAATGCTGTAGATCTAGTAGTAGGCCCCAAGAGAAGTTGAAACGTACCTGTTTTTCTAAAACTTCTGCGGGCCACCCCCTAACATGATTCACAAGATCATCCCTATAGTGGTTGGCTAATGAGGGCGTGATCGTAGGCCCTTGAGGTCGCAATGCTTGCAGGGAACTAGAAACGCCCTGGAGCGTCGAAAGGCCGCCCGGTGGGCTACTCACAGGTACTGCTACTGCTGAAAATAATGAAGATAGTCTTACGTTTATGAAATAAAATGCATGTAGTACATTTTATAAAAATATGTTTAAAATTTTTGAAACGATGTTCCATCAGCAAAAAATGAATCTGATCAGTTATAAAATACCATCTCTATTTATACATGAGCATGATAATAGTGCTGTTTCACGTTGTCAGTGTGAAAAGTTTGCTCATTGACATTAATAATAATAAGACTATATTTATTATCCATCTGATATTAAAATACATGGATTTGTGAAAAATAAATATTTAGAAGCTAATGAAGTCACTGATGGTGTAATACCATTTATCAAGTGAATAGTTCTTCAAACGTTTTCTAAAACAGTTGACTGGCCGCACTCAATTTCTTAGGGAAGTGTATTATAAATTCTACTTCCCAACAAATTTGGCGACTGTCTTGCAAAATTATATTTGACGACTTTCTTGCAAAATTACATTTGGCTAAAGGTATATGTAGATGGGCGCTTTGCCTTGTTCTGATTCCATGGATGTGCTTATTTGATAAAAATGTATGTTGGTTCGAGAAGGTGTATATACAGGGTGGCCAAACACGTGACGTCATAAAAAAAAATTAGATTCCCCACATCGAGAGGAACCCAAATCACCCCCATATATATGGTCCGATTTTGTTTAGTTTAGGAGTTATGATTTTTTTTCGGATTTTTCGAGAATTTTTGAGTTCTGTGTTTATTTTTACCATAACTTCGTTAATAATTGTGATAAATGCCTGCTTTTTTCACGATTATGTAGCTAAGACCTAAGGCTTAACTATCATATAATCATTCAAGTCATGTAACTAATACTATTTTTTAATTTTTTTCAAAATCTTCGAACATAACAAAAAAGTAAAAAAGTGCAACAACTTTGAACGTTTATAAAAAATTGAAAAAACATGTTCTTACTATTCGTAAGTATCTTAAAAACTTCCTTACGGTATCAGCTATTTACCGTAAAAATTTCATCAACCTAGCTTTACTACATGCTACCGTAATTGTGGCTCAAATAGAACCGAACCCAAAATTGGATAACCCTCTGCTCAATAGAAATTGTTAGTTTCGGAAAAAAAATTTGCAAAAACCACAAAAAAACGTTTGATTTTTACTGAACAGCAGATTATTATTCATTTATGTTATTTACAAGAGGTTTTCAAAATGTCTGCCTCTAACAGAAATGCACAGTGTACACCTACGTATGAAATTTTGTTTTAAATCTCTAAATGCTTGTGTGTTGTTTTTCAACACATGTGTCGCTTCTTGAATTTTGTTCCTCAATGAATTTTCATTTGCACATTCTTGGGCGAATGTTATGTCTTTAAAATATCCCCAAACAAAAAAATCAATGGGGTTGAGGTCAGGGGAGCGTGGAGGCCATCGTATCGGTCCGTTTCGTCCGATCCATCTGTCTGGGAACCTTTCGTTTAAGTAGTTTCGCACGATCGTTGCGTTGTGGAATGGTGCACCATCATTCTGGAACACCATGTTCCGTCTGGCTTCCAGGCTTGAATCTTCCAGCAATAATGGTAGGCTATTTTCAAGGAAGCTTTTGTAGGCTACCGAATCCAACCTTGACGGCAGTTCAAATGGACCGATAAATTCCTTATTGAATATTCCTGACCACATGTTCACACTAAAACGGTGTTGAAATGTCGACGGCCTTGACTGGTGGGGGTTTTCAACAGCCCAAGTATGTAAATTATGGATATTGAATATCCCTGTTCTTTCAAAACGTGACTCGTCAGTCCATAAAATTTTATCAAAAAAATCGGGATCCTCTCGTTGTCTTCGCAGCATTGTCTCGCAGAAAGCCACTCTGAACTGGTAATCTGAAGGCATCAACGCTTGAACTCTTTGAACATGATAGGCATGATAACCTTCTTCATGAAGAATATTTTGTATTTTTTTCCGAAACTAACAATTTCTATTGAGCAGAGGGTTATCCAATTTTGGGTTCGGTTCTATTTGAGCCACAATTACGGTAGCATGTAGTAAAGCTAGGTTGATGAAATTTTTACGGTAAATAGCTGATACCGTAAGGAAGTTTTTAAGATACTTACGAATAGTAAGAACATGTTTTTTCAATTTTTTATAAACGTTCAAAGTTGTTGCACTTTTTTACTTTTTTGTTATGTTCGAAGATTTTGAAAAAAATTAAAAAGTAGTATTAGTTACATGACTTGAATGATTATATGATAGTTAAGCCTTAGGTCTTAGCTACATAATCGTGAAAAAAGCAGGCATTTATCACAATTATTAACGAAGTCATGGTAAAAATAAACACAGAACTCAAAAATTCTCGAAAAATCCGAAAAAAAATCATAACTCCTAAACTAAACAAAATCGGACCATATATATGGGGGTGATTTGGGTTCCTCTCGATGTGGGGAATCTAATTTTTTTTTTATGACGTCACGTGTTTGGCCACCCTGTATATGGAGAATAGTTATGCACCTTCACTCACAAACTCTTGAGCAGGCCTGATCCTCCAAATTTTGCAAATAAGTTTATACCTCGCTCTATAATCAACTCCAGAAACACCAGATATGGAGCCGCTTTTGCAACCCCTCAAACACAGGACGACAATGTCTCAGAGGTCATTTATCTATAATTCGATTCATATGTACAATTTTTGCACAATACAATGAATTCAGAGCGTACAACGCTAATAAGTACAGTATTCATAAGTTTTTGATTTCAAATAGAGCTGGAATTTTGCTATGCCATCTGGTTTCGGAGATGAAGGCTAACAAAGTAATTCCTGCATTAAAATGTTAGTTCGTCCTTTTTATTCATATGCTTTTTCTTTGTACTTACCTGAGACAATAACTGAATGAAGATTTTTAAATGTATGCCTTACATACGACCATTCTGCGGAGCCTTTCGTTTCGACAATTTTGCGCTGATTTCTTGTATATATTTTGTGCAACTGTATTTTTTTCCGATGGTTGATTAGAATAGCTCATGTACATGTTGTTCCTTAAGAATATGTTATTTTTTTAAGTCCGCTATTATTATTATATGGCGAGTATACAGTGTTTTTTGAACCCCTACAACTATGCCTAGAGTACACTACTGCCATACAAATTGAAACTCTTTTTTGACACATAAAGACATGTTTGCCATATGATGACCAGCCACAGATAGTCTAATCATATTAGCAAATTTGTTGTTCAAATGGGTATTTAAAACATGGACGCATAAAATGGGTACACCAATTTTTGTGGGAAAACTTTTTATTCAACAACAAATAAAGAGAAAACTAGTTTTTTGGGATTCAATGACAAGTGTTGGCAGGAACTAAAAGGCTATTCAAATAAGATTTTTAGGTATTTACGAGACCTACAAAATGAGACTGCACCTAAAAAGATCCGACTAATAGTAAAAAAGTTATGGACAAAAACTGAGGCAAAATGCAGCTACTTGAAATCCTTCAAATCCGTAGGTTTCATACTTATAAATAACCTCAAGAAAATTGGGAGTCGATTGGTCAAGTAGTTTTTGATAATTCCTAATTGTTTATCCCAAAACACCTGTCTTCCGAACATCACTACTAGTTTACTGAGCAATATACAGGGCATTTTATAGCAAAATACACGAATTTATCTCCTCGACATGAATCACAACGCATTCCGAAAGATAATCGTTATTTTTATACGAAAAACGAAAGGATACTTTTGTTTCTTCCAAACAAATTCAAAAATTTCGTATTTGTGAGTAATTGAACAGATTCGCTACGATATTCGAAAAACATACAACATTATACACGTTTTAAAACAAAACGGATGTGTCTATGTGTATCACCTTTTGTTGCGAACATTTTTTTTTCAAGATTTCCTCATACTCTTGTATATACATATTTCGACACGAGTCACAGATAAGCCTTAAAGTTTATAAAAAATATTTAATACTGAAATGCGCTGAGCTCTTCATAAAGTTAGCACGCAAACTGAAGACAATTATGTTTCGAACTGCCTTAGACTAGTTAGTATGTAGCATGTGCTAGATGGCTGCATTATTGATGACTGCATGACTCTGTCAAATAAGGAGGTCAAGTAATCCAGTTTCTTTACGATTATAATTACCTGGACTTTTTTTTCTAAAAGTATTAATATAGTATACATCTGTTTTCGAAATCGCGAACAATTAAAACGATTGTGAGTTTAAAATGTTGGTAAATAAACTCGAGAAATATATAACAGGAAAATCTTTAGATCAAAATATGATAAATCTTACAATTAATCATGAAAAAATTGTGTCAATCGAATCATTTAAATACTTGGGCATATACGTAGCAAGTGAATTAAAACTTGAAGGGCACTAGGAATATATTATTTGAAAAATATCCAATAAAATGAATTACTTTTATAGAATTTCGCATAGCCTAAGCATTTATTCAAAAAAAATTGTGTACAACACTATCATTCTTAATCATTTGTTCTATTGTTCGGCTATTTTGTTCACTGCAAATGAAACTGTATTCTCAAAATTACAAATATTACAAAATAAAGCTATGAAAATCATCTTAAATAAAAATAAATATACTAGAATAAATTGTATGCTAAAAGAACTACAATGGGTAAATATCAAAAATTTCATAGCCTACTTGGTTTTCATTTTCATATTCAAGTTAAAAAATCATCTTCTACCAAATCACTTAGAAAATTTTATTGCAATGAACAATGAGTGCCACAATTATTCTACTAGAGGAAGTATAGACTCTCTTTTACAAAACTGCAGTAGCAATATAACGAGCAAGTCAGTATTTCAAAAGGGATTGTACGAATTTAATAAATTAAGTAATGATATCAAGATGTGTGTCAATTTGAAAATGTTCAAAGGGAAATTGAAAAAATATCTCATGGAAAACCAGAATTCATAATAGTGAAGTTTTGTATAAAAATATGCAGTCTTGAAGACATAATATATTTTGTGATCTACTGTGTAATATGGATATTATGGACATTGTAGCATTAATGCTAAATAAATCTGAAACAAACAAACAAAGGGAATGAAAAACATTAACATGTCATATTTTTTTATAATATTCATAATTTCCCCGAGGATCCTTTTTGAAATAGATACTGATTTGTGTTATATTGCAACTTCAATTTTGAAAACGAGAGTCTGTACTTCCTCTAGTAGAATAACAATAGTAATCATAAAATTTTCTAATAGATTTGGTAGAAGATGATTTTTTAACCTGAATTTGAAAATGAAAACCAAGTACGTAATGAAATTTTTTATATTTAACCATTATAGTTCTGTCGGCATACCATTTATTATAGTATATTTATTTTTATTTAAGATGGCTCTCATAGCTTCATTTTGTGATATTTTGTGATTGTAATTTTGAAAATACAGTTTCGTTTGATGTGAACAAAACAAACGAACAATATACCAAACGATGAAATATGACAATTAGAATTTCAATATAACGTTTTGTATCTTGTTTTCTAGCATAAACTTTGTTTTTCTTGGGGACGCCACATTGGATTTTTGCACAGATGAATACGAGTTTCCAATTCCAAACATTTATACGTCATACACTGACATTACCAAACCTTAGTTATTTAAAATTATCAGATAGTCATTTGTTTTGCATACCAGATTCATCCTAAAATCACTTTTATTTTTCCCTGACTTTGATTGAGATAAGATTTCAAAGTAAATTGCACGTTGTCATTGTTACTTATTCTCCTCTACAAGATGGATTTAAATGAACTTTTCAATTCTGAATTTGGTGATGTACCATATTTCCTTAGTTGGCCATGAATTTGTTGTTGGATGAAAATTAAAAAGGTATGGTGAAACCTGAACACAAAATGTTAATTTCAATGATGATAATAACAATAATAATCATAAATAAGCAGAGATAAATAGCAGATTTTCAAAATGTTGTTCATTATTTTGTAGGCAAAACCTGACACTTCTCTGTACATTGTTCACAGCTCGATTTATTTCTCTTCTGCTGTCTTCAAAACTCTAATCTTCAATTTGAGATCTGATTTTTCTGGAATAAGTAAGGTTTGGCAATGCCAATGTATGTATGACACATACATTTTTGAAATCAGAATTAAAAACTCTATTCATTTTCGCAAAAATCCTATATGAGTCAATGAAAAAAGTTGATGCTGGATGATAAGAGACGAAACGTCATATTTAAATCGTAATTATGCCATCTTGCAGACGAGAAAAAGTGGCAATGTTAACATGCAATTCATTTTGGAATACCACTACCAGTAAAGTCAAGAAAAAGTTAAAATGATTTTGAACAAAATAGTTTTTCCGTCTCTCTCCGGAAGTAATTGAATTTCGGAGCTTTCTGAGCGGCATTTTGTTAGTTACCCAAATATGCAACGTTGCGGCTTATCTCTTACCGGTTCCAAGATCACAATGGTGACGGTAGACTTTGAAACACCTGGTGTACATATATATACCTTATATTATTAAATGTAATAAAACTCACCCTTAGCGCAGTCAGGAGTTTCGGAATGCGTAGGCGTGGGCGGTCCATCACCTCCACCGCCACTCCCTCCCATGGTCGGCACTCCCCCACCACCTGTAAGCGCCGCCCCCGACAATCTGCCTCTGCCGTCCAGTTGGTGATGATTGCTCATCGTAGACGCAGCTTCCATCGCCATTGGTCCTACGGTCCCTACGCAATCGACGCCCTGAGAGGTCACGCCGTCCACCGCACCAGGTAGTACCGCCTCACCGTTGCCGCTGCACGTCACCGGAGGTCCAGGCGCATTAGGAGACGCCACCCCCGCGCCTGAGACCACTGTTGCCACGGCGGCGGGCGGATGACATGCTAATCGTGGCAGGGCGGTAGCTAGAAGAACGGGGGCGGTGCCGCAACCGTCGGGCGTGGACGACGATGCAGTAGGTTGCTGTTGTTGCTGCTGTGAAGCGCACGACGTCGAACCGCCTCCGTACGATACCTCAGAGGTCGGTGTGCTGTCACCGGGGGAAATATCCATATCCTGCGGTAGATAGCCAATGTAAAGTTATGTCAATGGAACTCTACTCAATTAATACACATTGCCAGGCATTAGGAACTACTGGTAATTGTGTGCTAGCATGAATCTCTGAGGAACGCCGGAACAACTAGGCCTTTTTAGGAATATTTATTTTGTACTACGACATATTGATGTCGTTCATGTAGATAACAATCTATTCAATTCATAGCCAAGACGTCAAATCCAATGTATTTACATTTATAAATCAAAAGTTTATGATTCCGAGTGTTAAACGCCTTCCAAAAGTCCACCAAGACTGATGAGGTTGCTTCTTGCTTATCTGCCGCTGTTATTACCTCATCACAAATACGTGCCAGAGCGATAGTCGTACTGAACCCCTAATTATAATGAAAAATATCATATGTCAAATTATGTGCACTTACAACACTATGAGTAGTCTGTTGTATGATATCCTCGGCCGAGTGTTTTCGGGACGACGACCTGGACTCCTTGGCGGAATCATTGTCCTCTCTGCTGCCCCAGTGTCTGCTAGCTGTAGCTGCCGCCTCTCTGCCGTGATCTTTGCTACTCCCAATGCTGCTACTGCAACTACTGTTCCCACCTCTAGAGTTGGAATGTTTTTCATGCCCTGCAAATCACAATGACTTGCAACAACTGATTTATTCCAGGCGGAATTTATTAGATTTAGATCATATGTATAGATACGCTAAAAAACAAAAGTAAAAAACCGCAAAGGTGGTAATCCTTTTCACGATTTACCTTGAACCACTTTCACGACAAAATTAAAATTACTACGCTTACAAGAAACTCAGTTCGAATAGAATACGATTCAAAATCCGATATCCCGCAATGCTTACATTCAGTTTTCTATTCGTTTTAAATCCCTTTTAAACCCTTGATCAAACCGGAGGGCTATATGTCATACGCGTCAAAATAGAAGTTTTAAAACCGCCATCACTTAAAAAAAATGTAGAACTATTAGTGACGGCAGACAACCATATTTTCACACATTTCTTATAACTGCGAATAAATTGATGTTCCACAAAAGGGAAATATCCCTGTCATATGGATGCCATGTAACAGCCGTATCGACCTTGGCACAACCGGAGATGTCGGTGGGTGTAGATGTGACTCTGAGGCGAAGCGAAAAAATCTGTGAAATTTGTGGCGATGAAATACGTAGATCGAGTGGTAATGTGTTCCTGTCAATAATACTGGCTTCAGCTTTTATAGAGATGATAGGCCAAAGGCCATCCCGTGGTGGAGGTATGAGTATTTATACTAAAAGCAAATTGCGCAGATGCTTTATTACAGTCAAAACGCTGATACCATTAGTGTGCACCAAATGGATTTCTGCGTCCTACTTTGTAGTTTCCAAAAAGAGCACAAGTATGTACTTTCAGAGATTACAGGCACTTCAGCTTAGATAACCTCAACAGAGACATCAAATGAAGTAGGAGCAGGTCTTATACTTTATAGATACTGAAAATAAATTAAAATTTTTGACTGACATCAATGCAATCTTCAACTTATATTATTCAGTTAGAACAGTGCGTATCACTAGACCAAAAGCGTCATGGTTGACATCTAGTTTGAAGTCAATTTAAAGCTGTTCCATCTGCTCAAAACTGGAATAATTACAGGTCTCAGAAATTTTATCTTACAACAGCTTAGGCAAGGATTTGAAAAGTATCAAGTCTTCCCAGAGTTTTAGAGTACAGTTAAAAAGACATTTACAAGAATTGCCGATCAACAGCTAGCTTAAGAAGTGCTTCCATTTTCATACTTTGTATTTCTCTGTTTCTTCATAATCTGTTTGTTGTATCTTCTCTTTTTTATAGCCGAATCGGCATTACTCATTATATTGTACCACGACTTATCCATCTACTTTCACATTTTTTTTTGTTTAGCTCATCTTATTCAAGTTACTTTTGTATGGGGTAGATGGTCGAATAGCAGGTGCTAAATCTCGAATCGTGCAATGTACAATGTTTTGGTTAATAAAGACGATTATTATCATTATTAAACTATCAATCGTAATTCTCTAGCACTTACATGCCATAATCGAACTCAGTTCGAACTGAATTCCACATATAAATGTAGCAATTATTAAGCATTTTTAATCATTATAGGCAACTGAGATGTTCTTGTGTACTAACCTATTGGTGGACATAGAAAACCTCCAGAAACTGCACATGTTGGGAATAGAAAATCAACCAAAATATTATTAACAGAAATGAGGATGTGGATATTGAAATAAAGTTCTAAAAGCTATCCATAATTATTGCATGTCAAGGCAGTCAGTAGGCATTCTAGCTTCATATAGTATTATTGATGTGATCTGATGGTTATGGTATGTCTTAGCTCAGTTGCTGATTATCGCTCGCTATCGACTGAATCTGATGACAACTAGCACAGCTCAACATATTTCATATATGTGACTTCTGAGATTCTGATTTTCCAAACTTTCAAAGCAGTACCTTCAAACATTTAGCAGACTAGGCTGTCATACTTCGCACAGCACTAGTTCTCAGCAGCTAAGTGCAGTTGAACGAAACAAATGAAAACTAATATTTTCATGTTTTAATACATATAGACTCTCAACGTGTCTGCTTTCGGCATACTTGGTATCAGTGGTGTACTAATGAGATATCGCGATAGTATTTCAAATGTTGACTTTGGTCTGATATTAAAACCACCAGGGATGAAAAATAGCGTTTTGGAGAACATTTGAATCAAACCAAATTGGGGAAACCTGGAACCACCTAAATATGTCGAGTAAAGATGTTTTTCTTACACCGAAGTAGTCGCGCAAGCAGAAGCGTAAACCAAAACACCGCGGCTACTATGAGGATCCCCTTTGTTAATCCCATTTTAGCCTCCTCTTGTAGATTGTTCCACAATCTCGACAACCTATTGACAAAGGAGCGGTGTGCATGTACGAAGTTCGACAAGGTTAGGATAGGAGGCCGAAGACAGGCGGATCTGTCTTGCATGTACATCCTGCAGTCGCATCATGGAGGAGAGCTCTATGGAGCAAATCTTGTTGGTGTAGCGGTAGAGGAGAGCTAGATCGCCGACGACCCGCCGGTGCGAAAGGATCCCGAAACGAGAAGAATCATCGATCAGTCGGACAGCCCTCCTCTGGACAGCATCGAGCATGGAAAAAGTAGTCGGACCAGCAGCACATCAAACGTGTGAGCAATACTCGAGGCTAGGTGGGCATTGAAATCACCAAGCAGAACTACCTCTGAAGCTGGTTGACTGATGCTCAGGATTGAAGTACTGAATCATTAAACCCTATCAGCATAAATTATATTTAATGTCGACATAGAATTTTACGACGATTCAATTATGAACATAAATACTATACCAAAGTTATTTGTCATATTATCATTCCAACAAATTCAAACAGAAAGACTATTTTATCTAAACACTTACGCGCCCCCGAACGGCTTGAACTGCTGCTATATCCTCTGCCGCCATCAGAATCTCTGTCTCTATCTCTGGTACTTCGAAATCGTTCCCTTTCTCGTTCCACCCACTCGCGGGGCTTCTCCCATTGTGACACTTCCGTCTTACAATTATAGTAATATTTCTTCCCAGATGAACTCACGTGTTCAGACCAGTCTCCTACCCGGGTTACCCTATCTCTATCATCTCTCTGGAAATAAAATTAGATTTATGAGGATGTGTGTCGGAAAATCAGTTAGGCCCGGTTGACCTATTTTTATAACCCTATAGATAAAAGAATACATGTGATATTTTCTGCGATTCGTCATCTTTAATATGTAGTAGTTATTCAGATAAGGGGTGATATGGTTTCGATATGGAATTCCAAACGCAAATCTCATGCAACTATTTTGAACTTTTTGTATACATTTTTTGGTTCGCGACGATAGCGAATCACCATAGACGACATCTCCATAGTCAAAAAGTGATAAAATTAAGGTATTACACAAATGATATTTTTGTTTGGCTGATACATTTTTTTTTGTATTTGTTCATATTTTTTAGTCGCATGTAAGCTAAATTTGTTCTGTTTTTTATATGACTGCTGAAGCCAAGCGAGCTATCAAATATAATGCCTAGATTTTTTGTCTCCTGAACTAAGGGTATTCTGTCATTGTTAATAGAAATTACTAAATTTTGTTCAAAATGTTCTCTTTCATTACTGTTTTTATTCATAACCATTACTTGCGATTTTGAGGGGTTTAGTTTAAGATTGTGATGCTTTGCAAATCTGTCAATTCTTTGGAGATCTGAATTTAGTTGTTGTTGTGCAATATGGATTGTGTTTGTATTGAAAGGGAGATCTATTTGTAAGTCATCTGCATATAGTTTTATCTTTGCGAATTTTACCGATTTGACCATGTCAGATATGTAGATTGAAAATAGCAAAGGAGATAAAATTGAACCTTGAGGAACTCCTCTTTTTATAGGTTTAAAATCGGTTTTGTAAATAGCGGAATCATTTGCTAACATAACACAGTTTGTACGGTTGCTTATGTATGTTTTTATTAGATTTACGGAGTTCTGCGAAAACCCCTGGTAATGTAACTTAGCTAGTAACATTTCATGATTCAGAGTGTCGAACGCTTTACTAAAATCGAGAAGAACCATGCACGTACTATTTTTTTGTTCTTGATGAATGATATCATCCAAGATATTATTTAATGATGTACTTGTGCTAAAGTTTTTCCTAAAACCGGATTGACTATCGGGTATGATATCGTTTGTGTCACAAAAAAATCTAATTTGATTATAAATATGCCTTTCTAAAATTTTTGATGTAGCGGGTAATATGCTAATAGGCCTCAAGTCTGTAAATTATTTAGGTTCTGTTATTTTTGGTAAGGGTTTAACAATAGCTTTCTTCCATATTTCTGGAAATAATCCCCCCAAAATACATGTGTTGATTATATTCAGCAAGGCATTCATACAAAATGGGATACATAACTTTAGGTCTCTCATAGAGAAACCATCCTCTCCAATGGCATTTGATGAGATATTTGTTACAATTTTGATTAGACTGACCCTGTCTAACAGTTGGAAGCTAAGAGAATCGTTAATGTTTACATTGTTTTTGTAAAAAATGATTCATCCTTGGGAAGCAGTGTCAGGTAAATTGTCGGTCTGTTGGAAGTAATTGTGTATGTCATTTACATTTTGTAAGTGTTCGGGTATAGTTGAGTGAGTTTTCTTGCATGTTATGTTGAGCTTTTTGGTAGTGTCCCAAAATGCCTTACCTTTCTTTGTTGAGTAAGTTAAAGAATGTATTTTTTTTCTCGGATAATTGCATGCTTTGTATAGTTCCTTAGTTGTTTATAATATTTAAAATGAGCCTGTGATTTTGATTTTTGAAATTTTTTATGAGCTTTATCTCTTAGTCTGATTAAAATTGTTATATTTTGAGTTATCCAGGGTACATAAGGTTTTTCGGTTATTTGTTTTGTTTTTATCGGAGCATGTTTATTCAGAACAGTTACTATATTTTTATTAAAGACTTCTATTTTTTGGTCGATTTGGTTTATATAGTAAATATCCTCCCACCCAAGTAGAAACACTTCATTTAAGAAGGATTCTCTATCTATATTATTGTAGTCTCTATATTTAATAGTTTTTGTGATTTATTTATTTTTGACCTTCGAACGGCTGAGTAAATTAAATTATGATCTGAGAGATTTTGAGAAACTGCCAATGATTTAGTATCAATAGAGATAAGATCCTCACTAGTACAGATTATATCAATGAGGATAGTCTCTCTTGTAGAAAAATTGAATCTTGTTGGCTCCCTGATCCTTTGTGATAAATATATTTTTGAGGCGATTTGTGTATGCAGAATTATTTAAAATGTTAATATTTAGATCTCCTATCAGTAATAAATAATCATATTTGAGACTGACGAAACCGAGAAAATTTTCTAAGGAGTCTAAAAAATAAGTGACACTCTCAGAAGGCGAACGATAACTATTAACTAAAAGATAAGGTAAATTTAATTAATTAATTAAATTCTATACCTATGGTTTATGCACAGTTAATTTCCACATTTACCCTTGAATATTTCAACCCGCTTTTTATGTATAAAGCTATGACCCAGAGTCACAAAGTACATTTGAGATGTTCCTGATTAATAAAGATCACAAGACAAACATGGAGAAAGAGAACATCAAAAAAGAGTTCAAAATTTATCAAAACATGAGGAGATGGTCAGTAAAATCAAAAGTATAAAAGAGAGCAAGAAAGTGGCAGCTTCCCAGTCCTTTTTGTAAGACGAAATCTTGCAAGGAAATCCAGGTTGTCAAATTCGGCCGATGGCGGATTATTTTGTGTCTTCTTGCCTATTCGTCTCTGCTATACGCATCGCGTCGTAATCCACAAATAGCTTTAATTTATATTTATCGATAAAATTTTGAATAAATGTCAAAATCTGTGTCAGAAAACGTCAGGTATTGTTATTCAACTACAGCCTAACTCATAGATGGTCTGTTGGTTAAAGTTAACTACCGTTTAACTATAAAAATGATTAAAAAACGTTTTTTCATAGATAACTATAAGTTAAAATCAGTTAACCTGCGAGTGAAAAAACCGTACCTTACAAGCATAAAGATGCAAAGAGTTAAAACAGTGATTAAGATATTCGCCAAGAACATGCCTAACCTATGCTATATTTGGATATAAAGTTAAATGGCCATCGACCCAGAAAAGTTCACCCTTCAATCTCTTATAATTATTCCTTAGATTCCGTATTGCCAGAAGTTTCCCAACAATGAAAGAGGAAATCCCATAACCTGCGATAACAGTTCGAGATGTGGCAATGCTGACATTGAAATATGGTGGATTGCAGGTATATAGTTGTATGCATAGGTGGTTGTCAGCGACAAAATAAATTTGTTCATTTTTCATGCACAGCCTTCAATTTCTAGGAATCTTCTGGTGCAATACGTTAACCAATGGTAACAGCTGCTAGAATGGGTACTCATGTCGCATCTTACCTTATCTACACAGTTGTTATGCATAGGCTTTCTATCCCTAGATGATATCTGTGAAACCTTTATGGGATGTAATACGCCTTTCTCATCACCTCGATCGGAGTTAGATCGGTGCTCGGACTCCCTGCTGCGCTTGTCCTTTGGAGACCTAGTACAGTCTGAAAGTTTCATAAATTTACATTTCAATAGCACACACACACACCCACATTATATATATATATATATATATATATATATATATAATGTTTCTCTTGGCTATGGATGTTGCGATTGTCCGTAGGTGGTAGACGCTCTCTGACTGTCGAACGCGGAGGTACCACCCGGTGGATCTCGTGGGCGGGGCCAGAATGTGTGCATGCTGCATGTATACTGGTTCCCTCGCTAGAGTCCTCCGCGTGGCGTCCCCCCTTTCCCCGTGTATCCCCCTATAGCCCCGCGGTACCCCATGGGTGTTTAGACCTTAGGCTATCTTGTTATCTTATTTGCATTTAAAATGTTGACCATAAATTACTGTTAGAGGAACTCGAAATGTATGGCATTAGAGGGCTGCATTTGCAATGATTTGAATGCTATCTGAATAACACTTTGTGGAAGTACAGATTCAGGCTTCACCAAGATTAAAATGTTTAGTAGGTGTCCCACAGGGGTCCATATTAGCACCACTCCTGTACACTATAGTGTATGTATGTATGTATGACTTTTCTAACCAAAACTGATCATGCCGGATGACACTTTGTTACTTGTCACATCATAATTTCATTGGTTGGAAAGTCTTACATGTAGTTCCAAGTCTTTGGTTTCAAAAAATAATTTGGTTGTAAATGAATCAAAAACCGTTTTCATTCGTTTCCATCTCTTGCGCAAATATATGGATCATAGTCTACTATTCAAAACTGGATATACATATATACCTGAAGCAGATACAAGTGGATAAAGTATGCAGGAAAATAGCCCCCATTTGTTACTCTCTATACCAGTTTCGCAGAACTGCAGATAAAACTATTTTATTAATGTATTATCCTGCCCAAATACACTCTGTCATCTCATATGGTATATTAGCATGGAGTTACTCTATGGAATGCCAGATGATTTTTGTTATACAAAAGAGCAATCAGATGCATATCTGGTGTGCATAGAAGAACTAGCTACAGGCAATTATTTAAATACTTTGGTATTTTAACATTAGTGTCTGTGTACATTTTCCAGCTGTTAAGGCCAACATAACTACTTTCGAAACATTAAATAAAAATAGCTACAGCAACAAATATGATTGAAATGTCATGTTCAAATAATATTTGACGTAAGTGAAGACCTGAAATTAAATCAGGCTAACTATCCAAAAAGAAAAGGCTGACTTATTTATCCCCATCTAGAGATATGAAAAATTTCGGTAACTGTTTTGCTAAGGATCAAGATAGTTATCGGCAACAGTAAAAGTGACCTATAGAAATGTAGGGAAACAAAATACATCCAAAATAAAATAGGATAAATCTTCAAATTGTTGGGAAATATTAAAAAATCTCTTTTCTTTAGATGTTGGTCATAAAAAAGAACAACTTTGGGAGATTTACTGTTATGCACTTTTGCTAAAAAATAAAAAAATTGGAAAATCAACAGGTTTTTAATGTATGCAGAAAAAAATAACCGTTGAGAAAATTGAACACATAAGGCATCATTTTGAATGTCTTTTCATCTCCTAGACCTCGTCTGTCTTATATCAATAACACATAGTAATTCGAAAAAGGATTCTTAGATAAGGGAGTATTTTACATTAACACAAGAATATAATTCCATTGTAAAATCCGTCGATAGAATTTTTCGTTTCTGAAAATACAGGGTGTTTCAGAACTATGGGATCAAACTTGTAGGGGTTATTCAGTGTAACAGTAGAAAACATTTGAGTATAGGGACCCATATCAGGCGCTTGTGTGTTGTTATCTTTAAAAACGATAACAGAGATTATTTTTTGTAGCTGCATTCCATAACGCCTTAGTCGTGCTATCGTATTTGTGAGGTTTGCAAGAATTTAAGAAAAATTAATTGTTGCTACTGGAAAACTTTACCAATCAAGAATTGGCGGATATGCATTTGGCATACGGAGCAACAAGCTGCAATGCACGAGCAGCAGCGCGGTTGTATCAAGAACGTTATCCCGAACGACAGCATCCGGAATACAAAAAGTTTATTGCTATTCATCGGCGGCTCTCCGAGAGAACGGTCGAATTTGAAGAAGAGGTCCTTCAGCGAGTTGCCGACGAACCATCAAGTAGCACACGTCACATTGCTGAGGATATGAGTAACGCTTCAATCTGGCGGGTGGTACACAACTTTATCCTTACCACTTCCAGAAAGTTCAAGGATTGACTGCAGCCGAATATCATCCTAGAGCTCAATTTTGTCAATGGCTTCTTCATCAAATCGCTGCACAACCAAATTTTTTACGCTATGTTTTATGGACCGATAAAGCCTCTTTCACAAGAGACGGTATTTTTAATAGTAGGAATATCCACGTTTGGGACAAAGAAAATCCCCATGCAAGTTTTCCTCGAAAACATCAGCAACGTTGGTCTGTTAACGTAAGGGCAGGCATTGTTGATGGTTATTTGATACCTTCTACCGGAACGGTTAACAGGACCTATTTACCGGAGTTTCTTGGAGGAAGTTCTTCCAGAACTTCTTGAGAATGTTCCATTGAACGTTCGACAGCAAATGTGGTTTCAGCATGATGGAGCGCCGGCTCACTTTGCTGTACAAGCACGTGAGTATTTGGTTCAGCGGTTTGGGCACCATTGGATTGCCAGAGGTGGAGCAGTTTCTTGGTTTCCTAGGTCACCCGATTTAACGTCGTTAGATTTTTTCCTGGGTTTATTCAGGTTGGAGGAAGACGTTTTTAACATTTTTTGTGATCATATCATGTACAAAAGGCAAACATTATATGCTTCAAATCCTATTTAGTCAATTCATCGTCTTAGGGCCGTAGTGACACTTTTCCGGATATGAGTCCCTATACTCAAATGTTTTCTACTGTTACACTGAATAACCCCTAGAAGTTTGAAATACCCTGTATACGCATACCAAAAGACGATGTGAAGTCTGAAACGGTGGATAGGCCAAGTCATAATAGTTAGTCAAAACATAAAAAAATCTAATAAGTTTCCTTTTTAAATTACAGGCTTTTTAAAAATGGGATAAATCTACACCCTGTGATGATGTTTTAGTTCCCATTGTTTCTTAGACGGAGTGACGGACAGTGTCATTCTGCGTAGCGACAGTAAGACAGATAGTAACGCCACTTTTATTAATTCATGATTGTGTAGTGCCACCATGTCCGTGTACACCGTACAGGATTACGCCAACATCACCTCATTCATGAGAAGTGTAGATGCGATGCTAGTGCTGCACCTAGGCTTTATCGTGAGCGATACCAAAATGCTTCATCACCGGGCTTTTGGGAATGTGCACCGTTTACTCTCAGACTGACGATTCCCAAATCAAGCACATCACATGGTGAAACAAGAATTTCCTTTCCTTACGAGGACGTCGTACTACAAGGAGGCGAAAAAGACCTGAATACTTCAGTACGTCAAATAGACGCAAGCACGGGAGTGCTCAAAAGTAGAGCCCACCGAATCTTGCGTAAGAACGAACTCCACCCGTACCAGCGAGTACCATCAGGATTACGTCATCATTTTAGTCTGTAGTAATGACAAACGACAGCGATTTGTGAATATTCTTAATGAAGTTTCAGATGTGTTAGATAGAGACAAACAGAATATTATTGTCTAAACAGACTGTATTGCTAATTTGCATGTATAAAGATAGACGATGTTTTCATGTTGCATGATCGATCATATTTGAAAGATGAATAGTTAGGTTATGTTAAAGCAGGTTAGGTTGTTTTCGAATAATACTTTGGTCTTTGGTGTTCCTGTCCTAAGGTATTCTACTCATAACTGTTTTTTTCTCAAAACAAAAACTCCCCACTAAAATTATTATTAAGGTTTCACTGAAAACCATGAAATAAAATGAAAATAAAAATAATCAGTGAAATAACCTAACTTCACATAATCATAATATAAATTTGTTGTCATTATTTTCCTGACATCGTGATTTCATCATCAACGTACGTCCATTGATTTCTTCAGTACAATTTATGGTACGACGTAATAGTCATCTCTCGTGATTTTGACTTTAGCAAGATGGCTGCCCGGCCCACCATGCCCATACACTTAGAGAATATATTGATGTGGAATACCCGAGCAGATGGATAGGGCGGTCTAGTAGAGTTTTGTGGATAGCCGGTCACTAGACTTAAATCCACTTATTTTTTTACTGGGGAGCGGTGAAAGAAAAAGTTTACTCGAAAATGTAGCTGAGCTAGGGGGTAGAATAACGGAAGCAGCTGAGTTACATTCACAACATAACAAAAATTGCAGTTTCTATCTGTCTTGCACTTACTATGTACAATGAGACTGTCCGTCACTCTGTATAAGAAAAAATTGAAATTTGTAGCAATGAGAACCAAAAGATCATTACATGGTGTAGATTTTCCGATTTTTTTAAAGCTTATACATGATTTAAAAAATACACGACTTAGATTTTTTTCATAATTTTCTGATAACTATTATGACTTGGCCTATCTCCCGTTTCCGGCATGTCGTCCGCTTCTGGGACAGATCTGGATTCAGTTGTTTTTTTTAAAAGCATACTTCACTCATTGATCTTGCAATACATACAATAGATTTTTCTGAACAAGAAAATGCATGAAGTGTATCTTACCCAAATACTTGTCCCTAGAATCCCTGGCCACCTTGTAGTCTCTATTTTCTCTCTCCTTTTCACGTATTTTCTGTAGATAGGAGCTCTTTGACTGGTACGATCTGTCCCTATCTCTGGGCGATTGGGAATCTGGACTGTCCGAGCGATAGTTTCCGTTCGGCGATTCTCGGATCCGTTCGTACCTATCGCTGCTCGAACCATAACTTTTTGACGAACTATACTTCGAGCTCTATAATTTGAATGAAAAAAATGTACATGAATCACAAAAGTGCCATCTGTCCAGTTGTAAGCAGTTCCCCTCATCCCATATGCCTCGAGTTTATTCAATAGAAGAGAACGATCTATACAATCATAAGCTTTGAAGAGATCGAAAAATAGTCCCAGTGATATCATATCATAGTGGCTGAAAGAATAGATCGCCGTGTTGATGGATTTCCCTTTTACAAACCCATGTTGTGACTCTGCAATTAAGTTATTACAAATCATATGATGCATAATTCTTGGATACACCAATAACCCGAAAAGCTTTGCAAAACAAGAAAGTAAGATTATTGGCCTATAGCTTAGCAAGTCACAAAGATCTTTTTTATATATAGTTAGAATTATGGCTATTTTAAGTTTTTCAGGGAAAATACTGTACTTTAGGGCCGTATCGTCAGTCGTCCCTACAATTGTAGGGCGCCTCCTTGATTGTCATAGTCCTTTCTCTCCTTCAAAAATTTCTAGATTACACTTGTCCCGTGTCAGCGTCAGCGCTCTCCTATTGTGAAGATATGTTTTCTTTTTAAATTGTAGGAAATTTTAGGCTGATAAAACATGATAGAACTCAAAAGCAAGCACAATTTGATGCAAATAGATGTTTGTGACATAACCTAAAAATAGAGCGCTGACACGGAGGCGCCTTACATTTGTAGGGATGACTGACGATATGGGCCTAAGTGAGTTGTTTATTATGTGAACCAAAGGTTCCAGAATCAGTTCTAAGCAATATTTAAAATACTAGCTGGAATGCCATCATCACCACCACTCATTTTAGTTTAGAGTCTTTTGCCAAGTTATACTAGTTCTACAGCACTCACATATTCTACCGGCATCTACTCTTGCACATGGTCTAAAAAGTCAGAAAAGTTATGTACTGGTGCCTTCATTACTTAACTTACTTAATTACTTCATTAATACAGTATTCATTGATAGCATGTGCTATGACTTCAGGCATAACACAGTCATCTCTATTTTGACCTTTTATTTCATTTACTATATTCCACACACATTTTGATTTATTATCTGACTCTTGCATACTATATATATTTTTGATATGACATATCGGGCATTAGTTAATGATAGATTGTGCTCTCCTCTGACTTTGTTATAGCATGGTTTATAGGAATTGTCACTGTTACTTATAACATATAGAACATCCAGTCAGTCCCTACATTCCTTAATATTATTCTGATGAGGATGATGTGGGTTAGGAAGCCTATTTGTCACTTTTATCGTTTACATGGGAAACGATTGGTCAAAAATAGATTGAAATATACAGCTAAAATAATTCCTTTGTTTGTTTACATCATACTGAGAAATTTGAAGTAATTTTTGTCAGTTTATAGATCTGAGGTCTTTATTTTTTGAACTGAATTTGGTTTTCTGTATAACATTATCAAGTTCGTGCATATTAATCTTCATTGTTATTTTTTGAGCAGGGTGATCTGAGATTAATGAATTAATGTCATTAGATACATAAGTTGAGACGTTGGTGAAAATATTGCCAATACAAGATCCACTAGTGGATGTTATGCGTGTGTATTGGTATATTGTTTGATGTAAATCATATGAATTTAAAAGTGAACATTAGAGTTTGTTCAGACTTTCCTGAGAAAAATCTATTTTGAAATCTCCGGCTGTGAAAATTGTAGCACTGTCACTGTGGCGGATTTTCAGGAGAATTCGTTTTTTTCTGAAAATACATGCGTATTACCTGACAGTGGTCTATATATCGACAATATTATGAAGCTCAACCCATATAAGGAACATTTTACTGCAGCACACTCCAGGGAACCTGACGCAGATGATCTTATATCTGACCTTTCCGAGCACTGAACTCCCCCTCTCACAAGTTGATAATTTGGTCTCGACTCTTCCAGTGTTCAGTGATGCCAATGAATTTACAGTTGCTATTATCTGTTTACCTTATTTATTGAGTTTCTAAGGGACTGGACATTTTGATGGAGTAGAGCTATTCTGTTGTATTCCTTTATTTGCTTGAGAGAGTCATAGCTGTCAAACTCATCAGTATCAATTTGTTCAATGTTTATGTTTGAAAATTATGGCTGTAATTGATCTTATTTCTGAATTTATTCTCGATGTGTAGACTGGGCAATTTGGATCGCAGGCAGAGTGATTAAAGTCACTATATTTTTTGCCAATTTGAATATTTAAAATCATGTTCCTAACAACTGGTGTTTCATACTTAGCTGAGCATTTGTAGCAACATGGCTACTGTTTGCAGTACTCAGCAATGTGCCCAAAATTTGAGCATCTGAAACAGATTGCCAAATTTCTAACATAGACTCATATCAAATCGAAGTTTATCTGACCATGTTTCAGGCGGTGCTTGTAAAATCCAGTTTTCTTTATGTGAATTATGGCAGTTCTTCTTTGTAATGAGCTTGATTTTATCTGTGACACTATAGTTTAATTCAGCCTTATCGGTTCATCTATGAATTCTTGTGCCTTGTATCCTTTTTAAAATTCCTGTGACCATGAGCATAGGATCTATTCCATCTGATGTTTTATTTGTTATGTCTTTCTTACCTCTCAATATGTTTCTCAGTTTCTGTTGTTGGCTTTCAGTGTGGCTTTCTACCATTACTACCTGTGATTGTAATAGCCTAATATTTTTCAAGCTTCCTTCAGTAGTATCCTTTTGCGCCAACCCTTGTTAAGTCTACTTCTGACCACCTTAGCATTTTCTGTATTTTTGTTCAGTCTTCTGATTGTCTCAAGTTTCCGATTTTCTGGTGGACTCGTCCATGGTTCTTCCACTTGCTTATTTGTTCTTTGGTTGAACTTACTGCCTTTCCGCCTAAAATACTGGCATAACTTCGTAGTTGTACTATTTGAGTTCTACTAGTCTCTTGACTTCCTTGTTAGATAGGCTTCAACTTGCCTCCACATAAGTATATGAGAAATTTTTTGATTTGAATTTCATATGTTCGTATGTATCATTTTTGTTATTTAACTGTGAATTATCACCTTGTACATTTCTTTCACGCAGGCTTACAATTTCGTCAGTACCACACCTTTTTGCACCAATTTTTATCTCTGTTGTTTTTTTATTGGAAACCTGTTCACTGCCAAATATTATTTCATTCATCTCCTCTTTTTGTAAGGTAAGTGTGCTAAGGGAGCTACTTTGTCCCCTTTTCTTAGGTACTTAAAGATTTTAATCCATTCTTTAGGTTGTACATTCCTTTCAAATACACTAACACCACTTTGCAATAGATTGTACTAGAAACTACAAAAAAAAAACATAAAACGAGAGCGACTAAAAACATGTCTAACGTAAGTGAAACTTACTCTACCTTGTATATAATATTATTATAAAATAAATAAAAATGAAAATTAATTTGACTGGAAATAAATACTCTAGCTATTGAACAAACATTGGAGGTTCTGAATATATCAGACAGGTACATTACTGTAAGGGGCCTAACCTATTCATTAGGATATGAATGTTGAACCAAAGAATATTGAGAAACATTCAAAAGATACCAATGGACTTTTCATTGGCATTTATATATTTCAACTTCCTAATCTCTTTATATTCAAAAATTGTTTTAAAGATTGTAGTACTGTAAGTCAATAATTATGTCAGGTTTTATTTTCAGATAGCAGACAATGTCAGAGCGAAATAAAGGAAAAAGAAATAAAAGATTAAGGAAAAGTATATTGGTTGGAGAAGTACCTTGGCAGTTATTTTAGTATTGGGGTATTTTAATTTTGCCTGAAAAATTAATTGAGAGATTGGTAGTTGTGCAAACGATAAACAGTTAAACAAAACCACCAAGCCTCAAAATTGTACACAAAATGCTGCCAGAAAAATAAATCCTCACAAATGGGTGGCAGTGAGAGGTGTATAAAATGGTTAAATGCCAGTATAATATTCCCAACATAAAAGTTCTACAAGAATTAACAGCAATTAGGTTAGTATGCTATCTTTCTGCAAAAATGTTTGTCTGCTATGTCAATTCATGGATTTATTTGGATATAACAATTGCTACATGAATATGCACAACAGGATAGTGAAATGCAGCTATATTATATATCTCTTATGGATAATTCTCTACACACAAATCACAAATTTTCCAACTGTCATATGTTCTGTAAGAAGAGATTTGTGGCTTATTTTTCTTTCAAAACAAGAAATAACTGAGTCACATGGGAATGCTAAAGATTGTCAAATGACAAGTTTGCATCAACAATCATTTTAATTTCTTGTGAGGATAGAGGGTATAAGAGGATTGAACGGCAATAATAAAGTCTCAAGTTATTGAAGCTGCCTGAATTGCAGCATTCAGATGCATTACGGTGGAAAGTCTCTCCACTATGGTCAAGTTTTACAGCAGTGTGCTTGAATATCAAAAGCCTAATTAATTCATACATCCATTGTGGTTGGGCTCATCAGTGTTATGCACCTCTAGCTTATGCTGAGACAATAGTCACAACTATCATGTCATTTTCTGACAAATTAAGAATATAGAAGTAGTACTGTTTTACGTTCTGTAAGGAGGAACATTGAAATGCACTTGAATTATATTTTGATCTGCATCTACTTGATACAATTGATCTCTTCCTTCTTCACTTCAGATATTGAATGTAAAATCTGGCTTTTTCTATGGTTCTGCAGGCACAAGGCTGTTTATTTACAACTCTTGCCTTATTTTATCAATAAATTTTTTCATAAAATCCATGGTTTTTCAAATACCACACTGATACTATGCAAGTACTCTGGTTTAAAAGTTCTGAAGGGAAAAAACAGTATACACACACATCAGATAAACTAATTCCACCACTGTGTATAGTTGAGAATTTCAGGGTGTGAAAAAAAGGTGAATAAACCCTATTAAATGAATATGTCGACATATTTTTAATTCCTTCAGAAAATGTTTGACCATTTGAGTAAAAAAAAGTGTACAGAAAAAGACACTTACGTGAATACATGTGTGATGACTCTAATTCTATTTGACATTAAATAATACAAAGAGTAGACAAAAATTTTATAGAACAGTTCCATAACTTCACAGATCAAGAAATGCATTTTAAAACTTCAAAATGTTTTAGATTGTTAGTGCGCTTATTGGTGAAGCTCTTCCATGTGCCATTCAATAGTAATTTGCTATATAAGTTTCACAATAAAACATTGGCATAGTAGTATTGTGTATTTATTTATATTGGAGTCTAATGATTAGAATTTGTGTAACAATTTACAAATGCTCTTCTAAGATTAACCTCATCAAAAATCTTATTGATTTTTTTAATTATTTCACATCAATTCCAAATTAATGATGTGATGTTGCCTAGCTATAAAAGATCTGTTCCATTGTAAATGCCCATTCAGACCTATCAGAAATTCATTGTTGAAAAGAATCAAGTACTTGGTCTGAATCTGTCATTAGGAAGTCAAGCATATTTGGGAATGGACAAGTTATATCAACAGTTTATCAAAAATTATTAATACAACTGTTTTGTTGTACATTAAGAACTATTAATGAAAATCCTATAAAAATTCTCAATTTCCTGCAATAACATTGATAATAAACTGATGCAAAGCCTCTTCATTCCTCTTTTTGAAAGTTCTGATGATAGGAATATTAAAGTACATACATCAAATTCTATAATGAAAACACAATAAAACTTCAATATTTGATGATTTTTTCCAAAACACATAAAAGATTTTTAATGTAGGTTAGATTATATGTAAGAAAGGTAGCCATGTTTACTATTATGTTTTGACAACTACTCACAATTTTTGGGAAAAAATGATTCAGAGCAGTTTTTAATTAGTTTAGAAGCCAATAACATCACTTCAATTCCGATTTTTGTAGCCCGCAATTTTTATGCAATATTGCAAAGTATAAAAAATTGGAATTTGACGTGTGGTGGGAAATGTGTCTGGAAAAGTATCTATTTTTATAACAAACTCTAATCAGGCGCAAGGGTTACTGGTAAGCATTTTCAGGTAGATTACCATCTGGAAATAGGTTCCACATCAACAAAATGCAATTAGAGGGATTAAAAATTGGACCCTCGGAAAACCGTTCAAGTCTAGGCTAATTTGTTTACCTGATACGGGTGGGCTTGGTGCTTCTCGAAGTACCTGTAAAGAGAAAATAATTCGCATTAGTAATGTTAAAATCCAGTGAATTAACGTTTGAAAACGGATAAAGGTAAATATTACTCCAGACTGGAGGTTGTGTCAAACGACCGTAATGCCTACCCATCGTTCATCCGTTGCGTTTTCCTTGCATGCATTACCATCAATGCAAGTCTCTGAATAATGTTTTTGGCTTTTACAGCAAGCCGCCTCGTCAAATGATGTCATAAAAACCTAAATAACGCCTGATCCCGTTCAAGAACTAACTTTCCTATCAGACGCCATGTCACATAAGGGAACAATTTGCAGCTGAAGGCAAATGCTCCTAATTTCTTTCCTTGCCTCATTGGTTGACGTAAGATTGTGGCAGCACTGCCAACTACTGTCAAAAACACCCAAAACAAAACAATTTTCTTAATTTAAACTGAAATATTCTAGAGAAAATGTCGAAAATGTAACAAAGCAATAATTTTTACAACAATTCCAAAATAATAAATTACGAAACTGCCTCAAAACTTAAGATAGAAAGACAAGGATATGTTGGTAACTTTTTTGTTTCGACGTTGGCAGCATTGAAATTCCATGATTAGACGGGCGAGTTGAAGGCTATCTGCCTCAACAAAAACATGAGTGCCAGAATATGTGAAATTGCGATTCCTTTTAACTTTTATTTCTCATGGATTTATATTTATGTAGTAGCGTGATGTTCGAAATATATTGTGGATAGCTCTATACTAATATTTGTAAGTACGTAATTACACGTTCAATGATAATGGTGTTCTAGTTTGCGATATAGAGCATGTTTAACACTTCTATTTTTCAATTACCAAGTAAATAGTGTAGGATTAAAATGATAACATTTCGCGAACATGCATGCATTTCAAATACCTGGGACGCTCATTGAAAAGAAATATTTTTTTAGAGAATAATGTTAGGACGTAAAGATATATCCAAACAAATAGAGGAGCCTCTCGCCTACAGAAGCTTCCAGCGTGAAAATAATTTTCATAAAGGTATGTACACCTTGTTGTTTAATACATCACATCTTTGGTATAAAACATCTTATTTGGGCTATTTTTAATCTAAAGCTTATTGGCACAATACAATAATAGTTAACGATCACATTATATTCACATTCATGTGGTTTGTTTTTCAGCTTTATCCAGAAGTGCAACTCTCAGAACAGCTCTTCGGCCTCTCTTTGATGGAGACTACACTGATGAATCATCAAATCGCATTGCACTCTGTTTTGAAAGGTATTTATTTAGATTGTAGATAAATAAGTTGTTATATAATTCATGATGTATGCTTTAATGCTTTTTCTCTGGTTTATAGCAGGACATATTGGAATGTGGATTTTCGATTAATAATTTTGATAACTCAATAGTCCATTTATCAATAATAATAAGCTAAATTGTTTATAAAGTTATTTCAATTTGAATGTTTTAACATTTGTGATGTATTGCTTTAATTAATCAAATAGTCAGAACACATGATTGAAGGAACTGTGATATCTACAAAGAAGATTTATAGAAGAAAGAAGACTCAAGAAGAAAATAGAGGAAGAAAAAATGAAGAAAGGAAACCTACTGAATAACATAAGATGCTCATTTGAAATATAATCATCTTATTCATATAAAATATATTTAAAACTTTATTAATCAATTGTGATATACATATATAATGAGATGACTAAGATGAAACAACACCTATTATAATTTCCAGATATGTTAAGAACACTAGAAATTTTATCAAAGAGACCTCTGGATTTGTTAGAGAGCTTAGGTTACAAATCCTCTACTTGCATAATTTTAACAAGAAAGTTGCTGAGGTAAGTTAAAATGTTTGAGAATAATTTTATATAAACTTTCCTTTTAATTTTTTTTGTTTTTTTGGATAAATACTATATATTAATTGATGGAGAATTGAATGGAATTATTTTTTTTTATTTAATGGAACTGTATTATAGTTTTTTTTTTTGAGAAACTGTCAGATTTTTTTTGTTAAACATTTGTTTTTATATGCAACTAGTAAGTAGTCCAGAGTCTGGAAAATTTTGGGTGACCCTAATATGCTGTGTTTATAAAATGTAAGAATTATCAGTTTTGAGAATCTTATTTATTATTTTGATATATACTAAGTGAAAAAAAAGGTAAACACCTAGGTATGTTTATCTTACTCGTAAAATAATTAAATTTTTAGCCTGATTCATTAACTGACTGCAGAAGCTGTTTCAATAATGTGAGGATCCACGATTTCTTATACACCCATCGACATGCCTGGGCACCGTGCTGATAATGTTGTTGATATCCTGTTGGGGTATTTCATTCCAGGCTACTGCAACTTCATGAGTAAGAGCTGTGGAGGGTGTTGAAAGTTCAAGAGATAAGTCAGGCAATCATGGTGGCGAATTTCAAAGGTTGTTGTGATGTTGATCCATGAAGGCTAACAATGCTCTGGCAACATACGGCCTGGCATTGTCTTACTGAAAAATCTGGTGTTGAATGATGTTTAGGTATGGAATAAGATGAGCCTCCACTACTACCTGAATATAGTGTCGGACTGTCATATTTCCACTGATGAAAATTAGTGTTGATCTGCTACTATAAGCAATAGCATCCCATACCATAACTCACATGGTTTGGTGAATGTGATGCTCTCTGTCAAATTGTGGGTCACGTCTATCACTGTCGCCCCAGACAGAAGCGGGACTCTTCACTAAAGACCACCTGATTCCATTCCCGGTCCCATGAATGAATGAATGAATGAATCTTGAAATTAGAGGCAATCCGGCCACCATAAGGAGCCAGTGCATAGGCCGCTTAAGCGGGCCCTTATGCACCTCTACAATCCTTAGATCACAAGCCTCGCCCTTTTAGCGAAGTTGCGAATCGCCTTGAGTCCAAGCTCCTTGATGTCCTGAGCGTCCAAAGTAATGGACCCCAGTATAGTCTGCCTATAGTAGCTCATAGCTTCACAGCGACACAAAACGTGCGCCGAGGTCTCTTCCTCTACCCCGCAGCGTTCACACAAGGGATCCTCAGCCACCCCCATCACGTGTAGGTGACGCCTTAACGTGTTATGGCCAGACAACAGTCCCACCAGCAACCTTAGGTTGGCTCTATCCAGAGATAGGCAGAAACGTTCATCCATAGCACTGGGCCCTTCAACGAGTTTCCGTGCCTGGCGGAGATGTCTGGAGATACTTTTCCATTTCTGAGACTGTTGTCTTGCAACCCACGTCTCCATTTTCCTCCTAGCTTTATGCGCGGTTACTCCTAGAGCTGGCTCAGGACCAACGAGCTTGCTGGCTCGAGTACTACTAAATCTGTCTCTCAGAGCCAGAAGTCTTATCTGATGGTCTTGTCACTCTGTGGTCCCTCTGGGATGTCCAGAACCCTTCGCTCTCTGTCCTCGGCCTTCCATAGGCTACGCTCTTACACACTGATGTATACTTCGGCGTAAGGATCTCTTGGTCCTTGAATGCTTCTTTATCACCAAACAATACGCGCAGCCACCACAAAAACTTAACAGAAAACCTGACCATTTTATCACTTGTTGTTCATGAATCGATATGTAAAAAATTCTTGAATTCTAATAAACATACATAGGTGTTTACCTTTTTTTTTGTCACTCAGTATAATAATATATGCATTACAATCTTTTTTTGACTCACATTCTCAATTTTCCACATCTTTAAACTTTCAGTTAGGATGTGATGCAATTATTTGATGTACATTATTATTAAAATGTACATGTAGCATTGTTTATCAAAAACGTTGGTTGAAACTATTGTTAGCATCCTTTCCAAAAGACAAAATGGCGGCAGTTTGTTTTTAGAAAAAAATGTTTTCTCAACCTGGACTTCCTTCAAATACTATCGACATGCATAGGGTGAAAAATAATCTCAATAAAATCATCTACAACTTAATATATGATGACCTTTAGTGTCAAGTCGATGGTTTTATAGATAATGACCTTTCAATATTAATGTGTGCCAAGAAAAAAGGTGACTCCACTTGTAAATGCCCCCATATCGTATATCGGGTGTCCACTTACATTCCTTACTGTCCGCGTCTGCTTTGAGTGCAAATCATGTCAAACTGTGTACAAGTTTAATTGGGCCATTCCTCCCATCAGAGGCAAGTTTCTATACTAATTGGGGAGTTTCAAAGATTTTGGGTCACAGTGAAAAGCAATGCTCATTAATACCAGTATATCCTCAGTCAACTGCTACTTGTTGGAAAGCATTGCAGTTCTATGAAATGGATTTAGTCCTCCAAGTTGGATTTGTGGTTGATGATGACCACTGTCACAGTGAAAAGACCAAAACGCATTTAGATCAAATCAACCAAGTGAGATTTGAATTTGGCTACTGACGAGGATAAATTAGCTGCTTTTGATGACAATGTCATTAGAAGATGTCTCTCATTGCCTTGAATCATAATAGAATGACTTCATTGTAGACACCTGTCCCTATTTCTAGAATCGAAGGAAAACAATTTAAAACAGTAGTCTTTAATATGACACCATTGATAGATTATATGCGATTCCTTGTTAAAGAAAGTGTATGCAATCAACAAAAACTACTTCTTCGGTACATTCGAGTATCTAGCCAAACATTGAGACACTCTAGTTAACAAGCAGTTGCTACTGTTAATCATATAGTTGTAATCACCGTTCTTAGCGGTTATGTCATCAACGCCATATGAAATAAGTAAACAGATAGAGTCTCCGTACCATAGGCGGATCTTGAGCGCAGAGGTCGTGATATGTTGTCCTTTACTTCTCATATCGTAGAAAGTATTCCTAATTTCTGTTTTGCTGGCATTACTTACATCATCGGTCTAGCATTTTTTGATTTTGTGAGTTTCCCCAGGTCTATGGGCAACCTTCATTATTTTCTGATTTTATCCGCTGAACACTGCGCAGACTAATCTTCAGCGCATCTGCTACTTTCCAGTACGCATGAAGTGGGTAACAGGGGACTGCTGTTTTCATTCTCTTCCTGGAGATACTCTAATAAATTTAGCACGAGCTGTCGGCCTTCTCCATTGATCGTATTTTCGGGCATTGTACAATTTTATATTGAAGATTGATAACAGGACAGCTCAAATTGCACGCTGATGTCAAGTAAGTTGCCACTGACAAATATGATTCAGGGCACTCATAAGTAACGACAAAGTTTTCGAGATGGAGACACACAACTAAAAAACGTATGCTTTTGAGCTTAGCGAACAAACGTTCACACACAGGACTAGGTTGCATGTGTATGTATGAGGGAGATGGAGATATATAAAGGGAAACTGATAGTCTTACATTGACCCGCCAAGAAAGGTAACTACAACTATATCAATATATTAATTTTAACACTATCAGCATTATGACCTTGTTCCTGCCTGTCAATGAAACTCCGAACTTGAAAAACTGTGAGCTTATCCTTACATACAGGGTTTGTCCGGAAAGTAATAGGACTGAGTCGATTTAAAAAAATTTATTGAGCCAATCGTTATAATTCTTTAAAAACTTTCAAAATAGGCTCCTTCTGCGTCGATGCAGCGCTGCCAGCGCGATTTCCAAGCCTTGAAGGCGTCACGGAAAGTACATGATAATTGGTATTTTTTTTGAAAAAATGCGACGCTTCAAACATGTTGGACACAAAACAATATTGTAATCACTTCATGAACTTTATGACTTGACTGTCAAGCGACCAGCACAGATTACATATGGCGTAGGATTGAGTGGCGATTATCTTCTAAACCATTGTCAGTGTCTAAAACTATCATATACAAAGTTGTAAATAGTTTAGTTACTATAGCGCTTATAGTTTTCGAGTCCTCAAGAAAATCCAGGTTGATGTAATATTTTTTCTAGAAAACAGCATGTTGTTTTTTCAGCAGATCTATTAAATGCTTCTAAAACAAAATGTATGCTAATAGAGTACTTGAATGCAAATACTATCACAGTTAGGACAAATAGTGAGAAAATTGAAGAAGTTGAACCAGTTAAATATTCGGGCATATATATATATATATATATATATATATATATATATATATATATAGATAGTAAACTAAAGTTTGAGGATCACTCAGTGTACATTATATCAAAAATTGTCAAAATCAAATTACTTTTGTAGATCATCTCATAGTTGTAGTACATAATCCAAAAACATAGTTTAATTATTCTACCTCATTTACTATATTTTTCAACCCTGTTCACTGCCAATGAAGTTGTGTTCTCAAAATTAGAAGTCCTACAAAATAAAACTATGAGAATAATATTGAGTAAAAATAACACCAAAATAAAATCTGTTACAAGAATTTCAGTGCTTGAATATAAAAAATTTCCTATATTTGGTTCTTACTTTCGTATTTAAAATAAAAAGTCATCTCTTGCCACAACATTTAGAAAATTACATAGAATTAAATCATTACCATAAACATTATTCAAGAGGAAACATAGATTTCAATTTACAAAATTGCAATAATAACATAACCAGCAAATCAATATTTCAGAAGGTATTACTTGAATTTAATAAACTTTATAATGATATAAAGTCTACTTGTAATTTAAAAATGTTTAAAAGAAAATCAAAGGAAAAGGCAGTTAAAATTCTTAGAGATGGAAGTTTTTTTCTTCTGAATATAGTTGATGTAGTTTTTAAAAGAACGTAATTGTAGCAATCATGCTAAATAAATAAACAAAGAAAGAAAACACACAAAATCATTAAAAAGTGTCCTAACATATTTGCCAAACTTTATCATGACTTGTAGCTCCCAAAATATTTTATAGTGGATTTTATACCTGGTAACATTTGAAAAAACCGTTTTATGACCTATATAGATTTGACGTTTCCACAGAAAAGTATATAGTAACAGTAAACCTGATCATTTCACTTGTCTAAGCTAATATCTTTTTGATGTAATATTGTTTTATTTCTTGTAGAACTCACCCAGATATCCTTTTACATACGCCTTTGAACAACTGCTGCTTCATTACATCTTTCTTGAATGCAAGGTACTGTACAAGCGCGACAAGTACCCACCAAAGGCAGAACAACAGGTAGAAGATAGAATTTTGAGACTTCTGCTGCACATTTACAATGCTTACATCACAAAGCATTTGGTGCCAGCAGATAAGATATTTCAGGAGTCAGCAAAGGCTATTATTAACCTTTGTGTGAAGTTTAGGAAGTACTATGATGTAAATCATATGGTTATTGAAAATATTGTAGTGTAAGTGTCTGTTTTATTCATATTGTTTTGTCAATACTAATAGGTTAATTTTTGTGTGAACATTTTGTCGCGATGCCATTTCCTTCCTGCATTCCATTTACTATCATCTGTCGGGTTCCATAAGAAATTTAAAGAATCAGATCAATCAAGCATAGGATTGGCATCTTCTAAGGTAATATGTTAATGGTAATATGCTAATAAGAATATATCATATTTTCAGGAAATTGCTAAGGAGAAGTGGGCAGTTAGATGATGCACTTACCCTTACAAGTAAACACCTGCCTTGTTCTATGGATAGCTATTTGAAGGATAACAGTGCTATTAAAATTTTTGAAAAGATTACTGCAAGTGACTATGTTGGTAATAGTTTTCACCCAGATAATCAGGTAATTTTTTGTATGCGTTTGTGTAATAATTCTCCAATTATAATGTAATCTTGTTTATAAGATATGCAAATTATCCTGTTCAAAGAATATGCACATCTCAGAATTTAACTTCTTTGTGCATTGACATGTCATGATTTTTTGTAAGGTTGACCCAGTTATGAAAGAAAATAATGAGAATGTAGACCTTACACTGGACCTGGAGTTGAAACAGTTTGATAAACAGAGTAAAGAAAGCAAAGGTATTGTAACCATTTGCCTGGATGATGACAGTGATGTCGAAATTGTCTATGAGACTCCAATTAATGAACCTCACAGGTGAGTTTCTGGCTTTTTATAGAAAAAATATTTGCCTGAATCAGCAGCTCCAAAACTCCCAATGACACTATGTGCATTGAAAGATTCAATTGATTTTGCTTCACGTTACAATCATGAAAAGGTTTAATTCATTATGCATCTCAATGCTTATTCAGGAGCCCCAGATCTCCCAATGACACTATGTGAATTGAAAGATTCAATTGATTTTCGCTTCACGTTACAATCATGAAAAGGTTCATTTCATTATGCTTTAGATATGACACTGGAACTTGTATGTGATTCCCATCAGTTCACCTGCCATATATTCTATTGCCATTTACTCCTAGATTAAGAAGTATTGTTTGGACACACTTTGCTCGATTTTTTTGCAAAATTCAAACTAATGGCAATTCATTGATATCCATAGCAAAGGCTTCTGAGAAAACATTGACACCAATCTGAAGCCAAAAAATAACTTGTTGGAACCTGCTGACTGATTTGAAGGATTTTTTCAGTGGATATCTCCTCTAGTACATTAGTGCATTTACAGTTTCTGCAAAGTAAACTGTTTTTATCTCCACAATATTGCACCTGATGTATGTTTTTTACATAAAGTTTGGAACACCCTATGGAATTCAGAAACCATATAAACTAAACATAATGCTTTCGTTTGTCTGACCAAAAAGACAGCCAACCATAGACAGCTATTTCGTGCGTCTTGGTTACTCATCAGCATGGTGTAGGGTTGGTGTTTTGTCTTCTCCAACGTTCTGTAGGTTGTTCAGAGTAAAGACTTCGTTCTTCCAATTCCCCTTTTTTACATTTCTCTACAGAACAGCCAATGTGTCTTTCCCGACAAGACAGGAAAACGGAAATCATCCTTTTAGGAAATTTAAAAAAGTCACTAGTAATTCCTCGATTTCACATAACCATTGCCGGCACATAATCCCCCACCTTGGAAAGCACTTCCAAAACAACGAACGCGTCACTGTGTCGGAAACACACCTTCGTCACTGGCCTCTTGACAATTCCTGCTGAAGTTCGCACCATCACCGCAGGACAGTGCCCATCTGGACCATTAACTGCTTCTTCAATCCGCCACTGCAAGGGATACCCATCATTTGTCCAGTCGTTAAGTTCAGTTGCGGCTGTTGCCACTTGTGGCATTTCTGGAGCTCCACCAAATATTCTTTGGTCCACCGCGACTAGAAACGTTGCTGCATTTTCTGAATTAAATGATATCTAGGGTTTTCCATTAATGACTTGACATCTTTCTTTTTAAATAAAACGCATTTGAGATATCTCGAAAAGTTACTGCATTTTTTATCCGATGTACTAGTTCTATTAACACCAAAGCTCCACATAACTTTAACCGTGGGATTGTCAAAGATTTAAGAGGAGCCTCAACTCTAAGGTTTATAGTCAAGCTATTCTCATTAATGACTCCATGATGTGGAAAGTAATAATCACTACTTACCTTATCCATATCCAAAGTCTTATGGCCCAAAACTTGATACTCATCCATAAAGTCTTAAGTAATTTGATGGTATTGTCTTATTTTTGTCTAATATTGTTTCTAATGCAGTATATTTCCTCAAAACACTGATTCTAGAATCACCTAGCTTTCCAATTTTGTCACAAAGAGGTAGTTTGACTACAAATTATCCATCATCGGCTCTCTTGGTGGTCTCAGAGAACAATTTCTCACACTTCAACTCTTCATCAATTACTATTACATTACCTGAATTATGTGGTTCCTGTGTTTTCCAAAAATTTTCTAGCTGAAGGCTAATATCATCTGGTTGAATAATAAAGTTACATCTATAACCTACCAGCCCTTGTGATGCTGCCATTCCATCCCTTCTTTGTCTTTTGCTAGCTAGCTTTGCATAGGCGGGTAAAAGGGATTTTGCCCGCACATTTGGCCTCTTGTCTCTGGTCAAGCGAACGAAAGCATCGCCCCTTCCTCTATACCAGAGATACAGTCTATCGAGATAAAACAGCACAAAGCGACATCTATCACACCACCAGAATCTACCACTGCGGCAAGCACACAACAGCTGTTAGTTGGAACTGTTAGGGATCACACTTCACGTTTAATAGACCAGTCACTACGTGACCGTTAGATGGCTGAAGATTCTGGCCGTAAAGTAGATGTAGTCTACTTGCCATTGAATAGACTGAACATGATGCTTTCTTCCGTCTGACCAAAAAGGCAGCCAACCATGGACAGCTGTTTCTTCGTGCTTCTTGGCTACTCAGCATCATGGTCTAGGCTTGGTCTCTTGTCTCAGGACAAACAAACGAAACATCGCAACTATCCTCTATACCGAAGGTACAGACTATCGAAATATGACTTTTTGGTGGGTCAGACGAAAGCATCATATTTAGTTTATTCGATGGCAAGTAGACCACAGCTACTTTACCGCCAGAATCGTCAGCCATCTAGCGGTCACGTGGTGCCTAGGCTATTAAACGTGAACTGAGATCCCTAACAGTTCCAACTATTAGCAGCTATACGCCGCTTTCCGCAGTGGTCGATTCTGGTGTGATAGATGGATCTTGAAACCATATGCCAACCTTCAGAAACACCCTGTTGAAATTTTTTGGTGGGACGTTGACTTTCTGCATGTTTTTACTTTATAAATAAGTGTATATCAGGATGGTGTTGTTAAAAGCGTTTCTTTGATTCACTAATGTTTGGTGTACTCGCGTACAGACAAGAGTAACACTGTCGAGTAATTTAAGACTAGGTGAAACCGAGTACTTGGTAAAATCGGACCAGTACCGGTGCGCCCTTAGTGTTGAAATTTAATAATCAAAATTTTGTTTCTCAATTACTTAGCACAGCACAGCAGTTTTTGGATTTTTCATGATGTCTACAATACAAAATCTAGTATAGAGTCTAAGCCTATTGCGATTTTTTGTCATGTCTGTTGCATGTTAACTACTAACTCTTTACTTTTTTAGACAACGAAGGCAGGATGGACCTATTAATACAATATCTTTTGTGGGTGGAGGTGAAGGCAGAAGATCAGAAAATGTTGATTCAGCTGCAGTTCCGGAAGTAATAAGCTCAAGACAAACCGGGTCGAAAACGAAAAGTGTTGTTGCGGAAGCTAACGTTACACTAGAAGCAAACAATGACAAAAAAACTGATTTAGATACCACTGCAAAAGACTCTATTACTGTGGAGAATATTGTTACACTCAAAGAACCACTAAAACAAATTGTTATAAGTGACGACCAGGAAAGTAACCGAACAGTTGTTCCACCAAAGGCTAAACACTCTGGCTGTAGACAGGATGAATCTATTGATACAATAATTCAAGATGAAACACAGCATATCACATCTTGTGAGTCTAAAGAGGAGCAAAGGATACCTTTTGAGGATGGAGGTACAGGCAGATCAGAAAATGTTGATTCAGCTGCAGTTCAGGAAGTAATAAGCTCAAGACAAACCGGGTCGAAAACGAAAAGTGGTCTTGATGAAACTAAAGTTACAATAGAAGCAAAAATTGACAAAAAACCCGATTTAGATACTACTGCAAAAGACTCTACTACTGTGGAGAATGATGTTACACTAAAAGAATCACTAACAAAAATTGTTATAAGTGACCACCAGGAAAGAAACCGAACAGATGTTCCACCAGAGGCTAAACACTCTGACTGTAGACAGGATGAATCTATTGATACAATAATTCAAGATGAAACACAGCATATCACATCTTGTGAGTCTAAAGAGGAGCAAAGGATACCTTTTGAGGATGGAGGTACAGGTAGATCAGAAAATGTTGATTCAGCTGCAGTTCAGGAAGTAATAAGCTCAAGACAAACCGGGTCGAAAACGAAAAGTGTTATTGATGAAACTAAAGTTACAATAGAAGCAAAAATTGACAAAAAACCCGATTTAGATACCACTGCAAAAGACTCTACTACTGTGGAGAATGATGTTACACTCAAAGAATCACTAAAACAAATTGTTAAAAGTGACGACCAGGAAAGTAACCGAACTGTTGTTCCACCAAAGGCTAAACACTCTGGCTGTAGACAGGATGAATCTATTGATACAATAATTCAAGATGAAACGCAGCATATCACATCTTGTGAGTCTAAAGAGGAGCAAAGAATACCTTTTGAGGATGGAGGTACAGGCAGATCAGAAAATGTTGATACAGCTGCAGTTCAGGAAGTAATAAGCTCAAGACAAACCGGGTCGAAAACGAAAAGTGTTCTTGATGAAACTAAAGTTACAATAGAAGCAAAAATTGACAAAAAACCCGATTTAGATACCACTGCAAAAGACTCTACTACTGTGGAGAATGATGTTACACTCAAAGAATCACTAAAGCAAATTGTTAAAAGTGACGACCAGGAAAGTAACCGAACAGTTGTTCCACCAAAGGCTAAACACTCTGGCTGTAGACAGGATGAATCTATTGATACAATAATTCAAGATGAAACACAGCATATCACATCTTGTGAGTCTAAAGAGGAGCAAAGGATACCTTTTGAGGATGGAGGTACAGGCAGATCAGAAAATGTTGATTCAGCTGCAGTTCAGGAAGTAATAAGCTCAAGACAAACCTGGTCGAAAACGAAAAGTGTTCTTGATGAAACTAAAGTTACAATAGAAGCAAAAATTGACAAAAAACCCGATTTAGATACCACTGCAAAAGACTCTACTACTGTGGAGAATGATGTTACACTCAAAGAATCACTAAAACAAATTGTTAAAAGTGACGACCAGGAAAGTAACCGAACAGTTGTTCCACCAAAGGCTAAACACTCTGGCTGTAGACAGGATGAATCTATTGATACAATAATTCAAGATGAAACACAGCATATCACATCTTGTGAGTCTAAAGAGGAGCAAAGGATACTTTTTGAGGATGGAGGTACAGGCAGATCAGAAAATGTTGATTCAGCTGCAGTTCAGGAAGTAATAAGCTCAAGACAAACCGGGTCGAAAACGAAAAGTGTTCTTGATGAAACTAAAGTTACAATAGAAGCAAAAATTGACAAAAAACCCGATTTAGATACCACTGCAAAAGACTGTACTACTGTGGAGAATGATGTTACACTAAAAGAATCACTAACAAAAATTGTTATAAGTGACCACCAGGAAAGGAACCGAACAGATGTTCCACCAGAGGCTAAACACTCTGACTGTAGACAGGATGAATCTATTGATACAATAATTCAAGATGAAACACAGCATACCACATCTTGTGCGTCTAAAGAGGATTTTGAAACAGCCAAAATTTTAAATGAATTGGAATCAACGATAATAAGCCTTAACACGCCTCGCCCAAATAGTGGTGATTCTCTAAGCACCAAAATTGTACAGGTTTGTAGAAATCCAGAGGAGGGAACATTAAAGAGCAGTGATGAGGTAGCATACAGCATAACTCTGTCTAACACAGAAGACTTCACTGGTATTAACACTCAGATACCTATGGCGAATAGTCCCGTAACAAATAAACTCAATGAGTGTTCACATGATTCATTAGCATCAGTTAGCAATGAAGTTGAATTAGTTGACCAGGCGGATTTTGACACTGCTTCAAAAAGTAATTCTGATGTGCATGAAGCAAAAATTGATGAAAAATCCGATTCAGATACCCATACAAAAGACTTTACTTCCGAGGAGAACGATGTGACACAAAAAGAGTCACTAAAAGAAATTATTATATACGACCAGGACGATAACAGAAAAGATGTTCCACCAGAGGCTATACATTCTGACTCTAGACAGGATGAATCTACTAATAGAATAATTCAAGATGAACCACAATATATCACATCTTGCGAGTCAAAGGAGGAGCAAAGGATATCTTCTGAGGATGGAGGTGAAGGCGGGAAATCAGAAAATGTTGATTCAGCTGCAGTTCAGGAAGTAATAAACTCAAGACAAACCGGGTCGAAAACGAACAGTGAATTGAACGAAGTATCTGAAGCTAACTTTTCACTAGAAGCAAAACTTGTCAAAAGACCCGATTTACATACCTCTGTAAAAGACTCTACTACTGTGAATGATATTACACAAAAAGAATCGCTAAAACAAATTGTTATAGGTGACGACCAGGAAAGCAACCGAATAGATGTTCCACCAGAGGCTAAACGTTCTAGACAGGATAAGTCTATTAATACAATAATTTTACATAAAACACCGCATATCACATCCTGTGAGTCTGAGGAGGAGCAAAGGATACCTTTTAAGGATGGGAATGACAGTGGAAGATCAGAAAATGGAGATTCAGCAGCAGTTGTTCAGGAAATAATAATACAAACCAGATCGAATACAAAAAGTGCGGTTGCAGAAGCTAACATTTCTCTTGAAAACAATGATGTAGAGGAGATTGTAGTTGAAGAATCTAGGCAAAGGAAAGACACAGATAGAGATGTTATTGAAGATTGCAAGGGAGACAAATTTTGTGAAGAAAGTGCCAGTACAGTCCAGATAACAACCAGATCAAGATCTAAGCACATTGTTGAGAAATCTTTAGAAGATAGCAATATTGAAAATTGCGAATCCGCAACAGCCGAGAAAAAAATAGACCAAGAAGGTTTAAAAGGGAAGCATAAAGTTGTCAGTGAAAATCCTGATGCGACAAAAATTTTAAAAAAGTGTCAAGAAGCTTCTGGGGACACCCAGATGACAAGATCTAATGATACAGTTGCTGAGAGATTGGATATTCCACTTAAACAAACATGTGTTTCAACTCGTAGAACGACAAGAAGTCAAACAAGAAGTATTTCTCTTAAAAACTGTCAAGCTGTAAATAATAAAGGAGCTGTCACTGATGCTCCTGGAAACAACAATAAATTAGAACTGGGTGATGACGCCATTACCGAAATCTCTGATATTCCAGATCAAAAAGAAACTTCAGATTCAGTTCTTAAAAATAACAACAAATTTCAACAAGTTTCGAGTGACCTAGACAATCAAGAAGCAGTTATTAATGGTGACTCGCATGAAATTGGGATCAAGCAGCTATCTCAAATTCCGATGGAATCTGTTGGTGATTCTCCAACTGAATCTGAAAGGTCAGAATTGATAACTCAGTCTGATATTGCTAGTGAAAAACTCATTAATGACATATCTGAATGTGAGCCAATAACTGCTAAAGACACCCAAGAGAAAACCATCAAGATAGTGGTTCACTCAGTCATAGTTCTTGCTTCACCGAAAAAACAAAATGCTTTCGAGACTCAGTCATTCTCCAGAAAGACCAAAGAACTTACATTTGATATCAAAGATCCAACAGTTAAAGTGGGTGATTCAGAAAACGTTAAAGACTTGGAAAGTTCCGTCACTTCACAAATTGGGACTGACAATATAGTCGGTGGAGCAGCTAGTCAGTTAACTGTTGCCAAGGAAGAACTACCTCAGGAGGATAATAATACAGACCTTCAGAAGACGCCAATGCAGAAGTTACAGTTGGTCGTAAAATTAGAACGCTCAAAAATCTTAAACATTGGAAATAATAAGGGCTTGAAGGATGGTTATGTTAAAGACGTTAATGTGGAGTGCAGTGCCAAAAACCTGGACTCCAAAATAGATATTTCTAGTGATAGTTATCGAAGACCTATTATTGATGAAAGTGCAGTATCAAATGAAAAATCGATTGAGCCGGAAAGTACTAGTGGAAAGATTCTAGATGCGGAAGATTCAAGCCCAACTGAAATATCGAAATTCCCTGCTTTTGAAACAGATAAATATATTAATCTTGAGACAAGGACTAACGATGATACCCTAGAACGTCCTCATCATATTGAAGAAAATACCCAAGCTTCTGAAACAGAAAAATTCATCACCCGTGAGACAAAAACTAATGATGAAACTCAGAAAGGTTTTGGTGATAATACCTCTGTTGAAAAATTAGATATCAAGGGAGATAGTACAAAACATGAAATAGGAAATATTGTTCACGTAGAAAATGTATCACAATGTTTGATCGAAAATCAGATTGAAATTTGTCAAACTGATGTAGTAAATAATCCGAGGTATTCAGCGGACGAAGAAAAATATTTTGAGGCAACAGTATTTGAGACTGAAGAACTTCTGGAAGTAGTTGTGGATAATTCGGAGTCTGGAACAGAAAAAAGTTACGATTCAGACGTTCATTTGGGGGATGCACTAATTTACGAAAACGTTTCTGATGTTTCTGTGGAAAGAGATATCACTACAGAAACTGTATCTGAGGAGACAATTTCAGATGGAATACCTAGCAGTCGTACGGAAATTGTAGACGATCTGAACGTCCACAATGAAGAAATTGTTCCCTATCATATTCCGGATGCTAGTATGTTGGATCATGTAGCAGTACTTCAGCAAGAACAACAACCTGAGAAGAAAAGAGGTAGGAAGAAGAAGGTGGTAGGGGAGCAAAATACTCAGTCAAAGAGAAGATCAAAAAAGGTATTGTTGAACGAGGAAGGTGTTGAATATAAACGAGTTACTCGTAATGCGACTCACATTTCATCTGTAGCAAACTTTAAACCAGATGATTTCTTATCACAAAAAAAAAAATTTAGTCTACCAACAAACAATGTATACGAACATAAAATAGCTGAAGTTAATATTACCAGTGAAGAAAGTAATGACAGTGAAAGGAATAACTTACTGATAGACGAAGGTATCGATACGAAAGATTATCTTGCGCTTAATAATGCTGAAGTGATTCCTGAAAAAGATCCTCTTTCAATATACGACGAAGATACCTTAGACGAAAAACTGAGCATTCCCGATGCATATGATGCAGTAGATGAATATAGGTTTGATTCTTCTATATTTGGAACTATTTTAGCTGATGATACGGTTATAAATGAAATTTTTTATGACAGAACGGATGCAGGGGTGCGTGATACTGAGAATGACTTAGACCAAATCCCCTTAACTGAAAGTTTGCAGTCAGCAGAAATCCCGAAGGAACTTCAAAATGAAAATGAAGAAAATTCCTTAATTCAACCAGATATTGCAAAGACATTGAATCCTTTACAAACTGCACCAAAAAAGAAAATTATGAACCAGTATAAGCAAGACCCAAACCTAATGGAAACTCTGAATCAGACATCACCTGAGGATAGTTCCCACAAGAAATATTACACAACACCGAAACTCAGAAGAAAATCCAAAATACTCTTGAACTGTAAAAGTACTGTATACCCCACTGTAGAGAAACTAAAGAAAAAACTGGAACATGACGTTGAGTCCTTCAAAGAGGCTGGGTGCATAAAAAAATCATTGGAACTTCATGGAGAAGCTGACAAGATTGATGAGGCAAAAGTTTCGCCAGAAGAAATTGATAGAATAATTCAGAAGTATAAGTCATCAAGGATGGGTGTTCAAATCTCCAGTGAAGGAGATTCGAGGAACCTTGACAACAAGGTACAAACATCACAAAAATCTGATAGATTAATCGCAATAGGGGACATCGACTTGAAAGGCACGCAAACTGAGCAAACAGCTGCTACTTCCAGAAAACGAGGGAGGGCACTAACTTATGAGGACAAATACAAGCCTGAAGACTTTGAGCAAAATATATTGATTGAAGAGGATTCATCGACTGAAGTTGGAAGTGATATTCAGAATAAAAACCAGCAAGGCTTACTAAAGGAAATTCGCACGGATAAAAACAGAGCAGGACATAAAAAATCCAAAATCAGAAGTGAGTCCAGATCAAAAATTAAATCTGTTGATAAAGTAGATGTTCTGGAAGAAGTAGAAAAAGAAAGCAACATTAATAAAATAGAACAACAGAAGGCATTAGTGGCATCAGAACACCCCGAGCAAAACAAAGTAAAAGTGAAACGTGGAATCAAAGAGCCGAATTCAAAAATTAAATCTGAAAAAAGTGATCCAGATAAGGGTGATTTACATCATATACAAAAACAGAACGACGCTACTAATTTGCTCGCAGGGAAATTCAATGTTGGGCCACCTGGAAGTGATATTCAGAATAAAAACCAATTAAGCCAACAAGGCTCACGAAAGGTAATTCTCACGCATAAAAATAAAACAGAACATAAACAATCCAAAATCAGAAATGAATGCAGGTCAAAAAGTAAATCCGTTGATACAGCAGAGGTTCTGGAAGCAACAGAAAAAGAAAACAACATTAATAAAATAGAACAGAAAGCAAATGTGCCATCAGAACACCCTGAGCAAAAGAAAGGAAAAGGAAAACGTGGAATAAAAGAGTCGAATTCAGAAATTAAATATGAGAAAAGTGATCGAGATAAGCGTGATATACTTCATATACCAAAACAGAACAACGCTACTAATTTGCTCGAAGGGGATTTGGTTCAAAGGAAGCACGATACAGCAAAAATGGAACAAAAAGTAGGTGGAACTTCTGCAAAATCAGAATATGCCGAGGAAAAACCAAAAGATGATGAATGCAAAATCAGCAAAGAATCGATGAATAAATCTTTCGAAAAATATGACAAATCGCGAAGCATAGTAAATGATAGAAAAGAAAAAGCCGTCGCGGATAAAGAACATGCTGATATTTCCGAAGAAAGAATGAATGTTGATAAGTCAAAGCTCAGGAGGTCTAGGCCTAAAAGTATAGTTGAAAGGGATCATGATGGAAGGGAAATTAAGTCTGGAATTAAGAAAAATGAGACAGAGAGCGCTTTGAAACAAGCATTTCAAAAATCGAAAAGCGGCATGATTTTAGACGATGAAAAGAACGTCAATGGTAGTATGAATTTATCAAAAGATAAATTGTGCATACCAGTAAAATGTATAACTACCGACATTGTATCAGATGCAATTGAGCCAAGACTTGGAAGGCCTGAATCAAAGAATGGGATTGTTGAAATAAATGATGTGAGTAAAGGTTCAGTTGAAAAAAAGCAAGGCACTGATTTAGAAAAACCACAAGAAATAAATAAAGTTGCGATTAAGGCACAGACGACAGAAGATTCAGATCACTTACAAAATTGTAAGATGTTATCAAAACACGCAGGGAGTGAAACTATAGATAGTGTAGCAAAAAGTACAGTACAATCGGAACAAGAAACTGAATTTGAGTGTAACCAAACTACTTCGGATATTGCTGAGATCCAGCATCTGCAAAGAGAGGGCAGGACAGAACATGGTTCAAATAAATCTAATTCAATGATACATACAGATGATCCGAAGAAAAAATATTCAGGAGAAAAAACTAGAAAAGATAATAATAATGAAGAAGTCAGTAAAGATGAAGTATCAGCTTTACCTGTTGTAGATTCTGCAAGGTCCACAAGCGAATCGATAAAGCCAGTGCCCGATTTGGCAAATAGAACTGTCAAACGGTGTAGACGGAAATATCTCATCACTCAAATTATCAATCAAGATGAACATATAAAATCTGAAGATGTTAATATACAAAAAGAAGACAAGGCAATGGATTTATCCATGAAGTCAAACACAAACGAATTATCAGGTCTTGGCGTGCCATTACAGGAAGTGAACAGGTATGAGACTGGAGAAGTTTCTTTGTTGGATCAAAGTTGCAAAGAAAATGAACATCAAGGTGAAGCTGAAGCGTTGCCAATAGAAATTCTGTCAGAAGAAATTGAAAATTTACGGAAAACAAAATTAGAAAAAGAAATAAATGATGATTGTTCATCGGCGAAAAGAGCAAGGCTAGATGAATCGCTAGCTAAAGCAGCATCAAAATCTTCACCTAAAAAAGAGAGAAAAACAGATGAGACAATCGTAAACCTTTTGAGTGGAATAAGGGATGCGCCAATGGATAGTGACATTTCTTTAAAAACTGTTACAGAAGCCGTAGAGATAACACCAGAAATGCAGAAAGATTATCACTCTTCTTTGGATCCAACTATGACTACATTACCCAAGGATCAATCAGATAGTCTTGAAAATATCACTAAAGCAGAAATTGAGCCTCATAACACACCTGAAAATGATTCGATGATATCTCAGAGTGATAACATCGCAGTGGTATCTCCTGTTAATGATATACAGAACACAGATATATCAAATGAAAGTGTCACTACTATCGATGAAGTTGTCAAGTCGCCTGAAGCTGAGCATCTAGGGTCCGATCTGGTCGTTTTTGTTGAAAAGGATGATTCAAATGTACTTATTGGCAATTGTGTATCTGTTGTTGAGTCCTCTGCGGATACTAGGCCTGATGAAGAAAAATTAGAAGTGCCTGCGCACGTCGCAGAATCAGTTTTGTTATTATCTGATGAAAAACCTTGTAGCGTACAGCATCATGTTCAAGCAATTGATGACACTGTGGAAAAAAGTGAAGCTGAACCTGTAGCCCCTGAATTGGATGATGAAAATAAACACGCAAGGTCTAAAATTCTTGTTGATCAAAACACATCTGCTACCATTGTGAATCCCAACATCGAAAGGATAAATTCAGTTGAAGAAATGACTGGAGCTACAGGTCTGGTTGATGTTCCAATAGGAAAATCAGACCTGGAGATTACTATAGAGCAAGGTGATGACCACAAAGCCTCAGACTCTTTTCCAGAGATAGTGAAAAATGTAATTGTTACGCCATATAATGATGAGGTGATCAATAATGATAAAAGTCAAGATGCGCTTGCTGCACCACTGCATGCAATTGAAATAATATTTGATGTAACAAAATCAGTTTCTGAATCAATCCAACCTGTTCACCAAAATAATTTGACAACAAGCTTTGAAAAAATTGATGAGACTTCACTGTGCAAACCTGACGAACATATGGATGAAATCATTTCTGAAGTTCCATCAAACTTAGATGCTATGCAATCTGGAGATATAGCACCTGAGCCTCAAACTGTCGACTTTATAGTCGAGGATACTGTCAAGACAATAATAGCAACTGATGTATTACCTCAAATAAACAAAACTACAGATATAATCCCGCATGTCAAAGAAAATAGCACATCATGCGATACATTTGAAGCCGAATCGGCAGACGCAAAGGAGCTTGGCGTAACTGTACCTTCTACAGATATCACTGTTCATGCTACGGAAGAAAATGGGGATACTCTTACATCGAAAATGAACACCAATGAAGTTAACACATCTACCTCACATTCTAAGGCTGGAAAGCTCAATGATAAGCTTGATTCTGGAAGAGTACTTACAAAAACTAACAAAGAAGATGAAATGTTTGGAAAAGAAGCACTAAGTCTGCCTACGACTGTATCTCAAATAATATCCGAACACCAGCCATCGTCTCAAATACAAGCGTTGACGACCGATCCTAAAACTGCTGACGAGCAAACTAAAGCAGTGCCTGTCGTTGAGGCAGAGGTTTCGTACTTCTCAGAATCCACAATAGCTGAGCAGTTGATGGAATTGAACAAAGATGTACTATCATCCACTGCGGAAGGTCTGCAGTTCGAGGTAACAATAACGACTCATTCTCCTGGAAAAAGCGAGAGTGACGACCACTGCATCCTGAACATTAAGGACGAACTGGACATCGGTGAAGTCGAGGAGTTGAAGGACCATAACGATTCATCCTCGTCTCAAAGCTACTTAGGAGATACTAAATTCATAAATTATTATATCATTGAGGATCTACTAAGAGATGCCGAAGAAAGCAAAGGTGATGAAGGAGCCAATGACCACAACTATTATAATGCGGGTAAGTGAATTGAACTATAATTATTGACTGGGTCTTGTAAATATAGATCAAATTTAAAATCCGATATGTGATGGATCCTAATGAATGCTTCAAAAACTTTATGTAATTTTGCACAGAACGTCATAGCCTTGAGAATACTTAGCCCCGATTTTACTAACAGGAGATCAAAATTCTTGATCCGGATCAAAATGGACCAATGAGAAGGCATTTGAGTTGTCTTTCTAATAATGGATCTACTGAATATAGTCGATTGTTTTCTAAAATATTTCCTAAACTAGTGAAAAAATATACGATTCAAATCAAGAAACGATGACCAATTAGAAAGCGTTTTAGTAAAACTGAATCAATAATTGGAGAATCGGAAAGGACCCTTTAATCCCTGCCCGAATTGTGGATCAAATCTGATATAATCCCTAGATTGGTATGACATCAATTACAGAGCACTTTATTGAAAAGAACAGTCGATTACCTGAGAGAGATAATTTAAGAAAAAATGATATCTTTTTAAAAATGCATCAACGTGTGTCGATTGTCGATTAAATTGCCGTCTAATGTAATCTGTAGATTATTGTTTGGCACACACATCCTCTGTGAGTGCGCGAAATTTATGCAAAGTAGTGGCAGTCATATTTTTAAAAAAAGTATGCATACGGGGGCCACGCTATATATTTTCAGATACACGAAAACTAAAAACTATTTTAGAACTAGTTTATTTATGTTTAAAGTATTCTCCTTCAGCATCAATGCACTTTTGTAAGCTGACCTTCCACAAATGAAATACTTCTAAACAGTCAGTTTTTGGAATGTCTTCAACAAACCGATTAATTACTTTATCGACTTCCTCTCCGGACGAAAATTTTCGCAGATTTTTCTTTTAAATTCTTGAAGAGCCAGAAGTAATACATTGCCAAGTCTGGCGAATAAAGGCGGATGTTCTAGCATTTTGATGTGGCGCTGGCGTAAAACATCTACAGTTAGTTGGGCAGTGTGGCTAGAGACATTATAGTGATGCAGGATTGTACCTCTGCAACACGCATTACCAAATGCCAAATTCATTGATGTTCAATTAAGCCGACTTGAAGTTCATGGTAAGTCGTAGCGCGATAACTCTCTCGAGACAACTTCATGTTTCGTTTTGAATTTGTTTACACCACGTGCACTGTAAGACGCCTGCAAATGAACTGAATGCGGCGACTTACTTCTAAAGGACTGTTCTTTCTAATAGTGCACTGTTTCCGGTTTTAGCTAGTATAGGTTATGCGCATCTCAAAATATACAGCGTGCCCCGCGTATAACGTATGTACGTTTCTTGGGGAAAAGAAAGAGCACAGGAATATCTTGATTATATTTGAAATCAGAATTGTCTTGCACGTTCAGCTACAGGACTGCCCAGTGCTACCATAACAAATTGTTCAACGAAAATTCTTTAGGCGGAAATCGCGGTAGATCCACCAAATAAACATTAGATTGGTCAATTACACTCCATTTCAGCTCTTTTAATTGAATTGAGAAATAAATCTCAACTACTATGTGTTAAAATAACAAGCATTCGTGTGTTGATGATACATGTTATTCATGTAGAGTAAAACGAATACTGAATATACAGAATAAGAAAAAGTTATTACTGTGTTTTGCAGTTACATCCTCTCACTGAAAGAGAAAGAGAAATTTTACTATACCATAGGCCAGCCACAAAATGTTTCTGTCTGCTTTGGCGACTTGCACCCCCGCACACATGTTGAAATGTTTCTTTTCTGTACACAATATTTATTTTACTAATTCAACAGTGACCACGTTCTTTCTGCCAAGTTTATCAAATTAATCTTTTCGAATAGAATTAAACAGGCCGTATTAATAGCACTGATGATAAGCATATGATAAGGAAACAAAATAATTAACGACCGTATCGTCAATCGTTCCTACAATTGTAGGACGCCTTTATGACCTCCTTGATTTTCATAGTATTTTCTCTCCCTCAGAATGGCTGGGGCAGTTCTAGATTTCTACTGTTCCGTGTCTGCGTCAGCACTCTCCTATTGTTTTCTTTTTGAATTGTAGGAAATTTCAGGCTGATATAACAGATGATATAAATCAAAAGCATGAAAATTTTGATTCAAATACCTCGATATTTGTAACATAACCTCAATATAGAGTACTGACACTGTAAGTAGAAAACTATGAAAATCAAGGACGGCCCTAAGAGTTCGAACGCCTGGTCACATTTTGCCTCGAGAGGGTGTTTCGACCAGTATGCCGTGCCCTGTATGAAGCCTTTTTTTACTTGCACCTCCACGAAGGCCCAAGGCCTTAACATCCATAGGTACCATGGGGCTATAGGGGGATACAAGGGAAAGGAGGGGGCATACGGAATCCAGCGAGGAAACAGGTGTGTATGCAGCATGTACACATTCTGGCCCCGCCTATGAGATCCGCCGGGTGGTACCTCCGCGTTCGACAGTCAGAGACCGTATACCACCTGCAATACAGTGAAACGTTTTGTGGGTGGTCTTAAAATTAAAAAGAATGAAAATTATTGATGTTTTTAGGTGATCCATTGTTCAGCGGAAAATCGCAGGAAAACTCCATCATCCCCGATATAAACAAACCAAGCCAAACCGATTCTAATAGCTTTCCACAGCAGACGATGGACTTCGGCGACTTCGAGAACAATGATCAACTGGGCGACGCCAATGAGTACGCAGTCAATAATCTTCTCTTGCTGGTAGGTCAGACTACTTCTGTCACGAATCCTTACCATGTCGGAAGAATCGGACTAACTGACATAAAATCCATGGATTTGATGGAAGAAAGTGCAGTCAACAAGGTTCCTAACAAGAGTTCTGACTTTTCCAGTGGTAGAGAGAGTTGTATACAATGTAAGAACGAGGAGAACCCAAACCAGTTGGTAAGTATAGGGTTTTACATTCTCATATTTTTTCTCAAAAACAAAAAGTGAGTAAAAATGCAAAAATGGCAGTTTTTGTGGACAGTTATCTACATTCTTCTACAAGAAATGGCCCAAATTACATTTCGGAAGCTCGAAGAGGAACGTTTCTACTTTAATTTATGCATTCTTATTATATTACTAGCTGACCCGACAGACTTTGTCCTGTCTTAGCTATGACTGGGATGAATAATGTAAGGGTATAAATATGGAATATAGGTAATAGTATAGGGAAGTGTTTGCACCGCCATGTGGCTAGCAGCGCTGCCATTCCCCCATCAACTTATCGTGAAAGTAGGCATAAAATTATGTCGAATGACTTATTTATTTTATTGCTGGATATGAGTCAAAAAAATGTATAGAATCTGGTTCATTTCCGGAAACCAATGAAAGTAGTGGCTGTGGTGGCGGTACAATGGAGTCAATTTGACTTTTCCACTGCCGCATCATAATCCAGGGGCTTACTTTTTAAACTGGAAAGCCTTACAATGTGGTCTCACATCGTTCATTGGTCCAATAGCAACGATTTGTTGTGAACTGTAATCGATTGCCACGTCAGAATTGAATGCAGCTTGATTTAGATTAAATACACAATTCTACTTCATTTCTTACTTCTCGTTGCTCGTCAGTTTGACTTCTGCGAATATATCTTTGACTTGCAGCATTGCAAGTTCTGCGACCTAGGTTGGTACGTCTAATTGGTGGCGTTTTGAAGAGCCGCAATTTTTGTATAATGCATGATTGCGGTGAACTAACATCCACCCTTGTTAATTATTTTTGAACAAATACTTCTCAGACAACTCATTGAACAAACTGAAAACAGGATAAAAGCTCTAATCGAATAGACTGCATGAAATAAAACAATATTTTTTTATCAATAAACACTGTTAAATATAAATTTGCGGCGTGCGAGCTGTCAAGTTGAAAATGTAGTCAATTAAGCAAAAGAAACGTATTAACATTCGTTAAAATTAATATAAAAATAATTAATATAAAATACACACAGCTGTATGTCAGGAATACATCAAAACGTATTAAAAGTATTTAGAACGAAAGTTAAAATTACATCGTGAACCACCTGATGCTGCACAAAATGTGCCACAGGATCATGAGTAGGATGAAACATATGACAGATGACAGAGGTTGGTGGTATCAGTGTCGATGGATGGAGCGAAATTTTTTTGTAAAATGTGTGCTATGTTGCCAAATCACTTCAGATGGTGTGATTTATCAAGATATGTTGAATAAGAACTTGTCAATAGACCAGAGGCAGTTGAACAAACTATATTGTTGATGAGATGGACAATTGAATTATATATATATATATATATATATATATATGTCCATTACTCTATATATATATATAAAGAGAATATGATCATGCGGAGAAAGGTATATAACAACAAGTAGGAAAATAATGGGCAAAATCCGCAAAAAGGAGGAAAGTGGATTCGAGCAGAAAATAGGATAGGTAACCCGAGCGATACGTATTTCTGCTGGTTGGCTTCATCAGGCCCGAAATGAATGCACATATGAAACTACAAAAGTAGATACACATGCCCACACATCCGGATACGGGTGTAACCTGAGGAAACGAAGTTGGAGGGGGAAGAAAACGACACACGAAGTCCACAACAAGAGCCAACCTACACATTGTAGTATAAAATGGCTATACGACCTCGAATTTTCAAGGAGACGTCTAACCACCACTACGCGGCCGGTTATAGCCACTTGCTGTGGTACTTCAAGCCCAAAGGATCTACAAAGAGAATATGATCATGCGGAGAAAGAAATACGTGTCGCTCGGGTTACCTATCCTATTTTCTGCTCGAATCCACTTTCCTCCTTTTTGCGGATTTTGCCCATTATTTTCCTACTTGTTGTTATATACCTTTCTCCGCATGATCATATTCTCTTTGTAGATCCTTTGGGCTTGAAGTACCACAGCAAGTGGCTATAACCGGCCGCGTGGTGGTGGTTAGACGTCTCCTTGAAAATTCGAGGTCGTATAGCCATTTTATACTACAATGTGTAGGTTGGCTCTTGTTGTGGACTTCGTGTGTCGTTTTCTTCCTCCTCCAACTTCGTTTCCTCAGGTTACACCCGTATCCGGATGTGTGGGCATGTGTATCTACTTTTGTAGTTTCATATGTGCATTCATTTCGGTCCTGATGAAGCCAACCAGCAGAAATACGTATCGCTCGGGTTACCTATCCTATTTTCTGCTCGAATCCACTTTCCTCCTTTTTGCGGATTTTGCCCATTATTTTCCTACTTGTTGTTATATATATATACATATATATATATATATATATATATATATATTAAAATAATCTAATAAATATAAACAAAAAGGCATTTTAGAAGTCTCTAAGAGAAGTGGTCCGCCTAGAAAACTAAATGCCACATCAGTTAGATTAATAAAAGTAATTTCGTCCAAAGATCCGTTTAAAACCCTAAGCCAAATAAAAGCCGAAATCGAGACAAAGGGAATTGTCAGTGTTTCTACGAAAACTATAAGTAGAAGATTATATGATTTGAAGTTATTTGCACGTCGCCCGAGTAAGAAGCCGCTAATATCGAGGAAAAACCGTAAGGGCCGATTACAATTTGCACGGTTGCATCTTGATTGGAGCATCTGTGTGACTGGAAGAGGGTATGTTTGAGTGACGAATCCAAGTTCAATATGTTTGGATCAGATGGTGTTCATTACGTTAGACGTCCTAGTGGACAAAGATTGAACCCCAAGTAAACTTTGCCTACTGTCAAACATGGAGGCGGATCTGTTATGGTTTGGGGGTGCTTTTCGGGGTTTGGGATGGCACCTTTATAAAGAATAGATGGCATTATGGATAAGTTTGTATCCACAGACATATTAAAGCATGTCATATTACCCTATATAAAAGACAATATGCCCTTAAGATCAATCTTCCATCAAGATAATGACCCGAAGCTCACTTCGAATCTCGCAAAGAAATTCTTTCTGGATGAAAAAATACCAGTTCTCAAATGGCCTTCACAGTCTCCCGATATAAATGCCATTGAAAATCTATGGGAATACTTAGATAAGCAAATACGAGATAAAAATTATTCAAACAAGGATGAACTTTTTGCCGCTTTAGAGCAAAAGTGGAGACAGATTGATGAATCTTATATCAAGAAACTTCTACAATCTATGCCGAGACGATGCCAGGCGATGATTGATAATAATGGTTATGCTACAAAATATCAACACAAACATGGTTGGTTTTCTATAATTCAATGAACTTTGCTTCTTCTTTCTATATTTGTTTTGCTTTGTCTATATATTTTTGTCCTTCATAGTTTCAGTTTTTTTTTCAATTAATTTTTTATTGAAGGGAGTCTAATGAATTTATTTATGTAGTGAGTATTATGCTATAACGAATTATGTATACAGGTTGGTGTATTAATAAAACAAGTTAAAAAGGAAATACAGCACAATATTAATTTGTCTATATCCATTATACATATATATATATATATATATATATAGATAGATTAATACACTTACTTAAAACAACAAACAGATTTATCTAATCCGAAATTGCTTATTTTACAGGATACACACGTGGAAGCTAATCCAAAAGTGGTAGTCGTTCCTAACGAACGTTTAAGTCCAACGTTCAACTCAGCCACTAACGATACAATCGTGCCGTTTGCGCAACGTACCGTAGAAAACTCTCCATCGTCTATATCTCCAGAACCTGAACCGTCTGCCAATTTTCCATCTACCGAGGAGAGCGACAGTGAAAAATGTACTAGAACCGCGACAACTCCAAGGATATCAGAAAAACGTACCGCTAAACCTGCCGTGTCACTCACGACCCCTACAAGAAAAAACAGTAGGACCCCTGTTGTCGCTCCAAAGAAGAAACATCCCTCTCATAAGGTTGAAGAAACTAAAGACACTAAAAACGAGCTCAAAAGACCTGCTGAAGATATTTTGCCACCACCTTCCAAGATCGCAAAATTAATTGAGACAAGTGAAAAGAAAACGCCAAAAGGCAAAAATAGCGTTCCAATGCCAGAACATAAAAGCGAATCTTCTTCAAGCCAAGAATCTGCAGCTCTTGGACACACTGACAAGCCGTTAGTCAACAGTACTCCCAATAATTCGGATTCTGTTGTTTATGAGTTGATGTATGACGTTATCAAACAACGGAAGAGGAAATCAAGGTTTAACATTACAGAAAAAGAAGCGCCTCAGCCTCAAACCAAACCACGAAAGTCTACGTGTAGTTCAGCGTCTGGAAAGCGATTTCCTTTGGACGTAGTGTCTGAACCTTTGAAGCCAAAAGGATCCGAAACCCTGAAACATGTAGAGGTAACTCCGAATATGACAGATAATCTGTTGAAGCTTAAATCAGTCCCAAGGCCTATCAAGAACCTTGTGGAGGCCAAGCGAAAGTCGTCCAAAAAAAGGACTAGTAAGAGAACCAGTTCGAAGCGAAGTGTCTCGAACAAACATGCTAGTAGAGATGACAGTTCAGATTCGTCTAGTGGATCTAGTGGAAGAGAAGATCGTGAGAAAAGGCAAATCTTAAACAACGATCTCTTTAATGAGCTGGTGCAACAGGGTAACGTCAACCAGAATATTTCACTCATTACACAAGACAACAAATTGAAAACTAAGGTAATATGGTAGAGTCTTTTTTTATTACTTTTTATCACACCTTCAGAAACAGTAAAAGATTGTTGCTCCCATTTTCTTCATGACCATTATAAAAAAAATCGAAAATGAATATTAAGTGTCTTATATGTTAAATCACGAATAACCATGCCTCTAATTTCTGTCGGTTTGTTTGTCGATCTGTCTGTTTGTGCGCGAATCATTGGCCCCTCTGTAACTTTGATGAAATTTTGGAACAAGGTTATTAATATGCCAAGGAGGAAACACCTTTGTAAGTTTTGCAAATCTATCCGTTGGCGGCAGAGCTAGGGACAAGAAAAGATAAAATGGATCGTCCTTCTTTTCTTGACGTTTTAAAGACTTCTGCATGTTTTCAGTATTGTGAATTGTTGCATATTTTATTAATAAGCGTCTGATCCCAGTAACATGATGCACATGTTAGGTGCAAACAAAAATTCCCGTTTGAGACTTTCAATAGAAAAATTTCTCCAACATTCGCTTTAGCAGCTGCAGCAGATTACTGCGCTTTATAAAAATATTTTTTTATACCGAAGCAGCCACGCTGGCAGAAGCCTAAATGCGCCTGTCATGAGGATCGCAAAGAAATTTTGTTAATCCGATTTTTGAACTACCTAAGGTTAGTAGAACTAGGAAAAGCTTCCTCTTGTTGATTGTTCCACAATCTCGACACCCTCGGGACAAAGGAGCGGTCGTATCGGACAGTTCCGGATGTACGAAGTTCGACACGGTTAGGATGGGAGGCCTAAGTCAGGCGGGTCTGTCTAGCAGGCACGTCGCGCGGCGGCATCATTGGAAGAGAGCTCTGAGGAGCAAAGCCCGTTGGTGTAGCGGCAGAAGATTTACGATCGCCAATGGGTTTTGAAAATATCAGTGAAACATTGAAAATGGCGGAATTTGTTTTTTGCCAGTAAATCCAAAAGAGTCAATTTGACAGCTGTCAAAATGTGACATTTTTTCCGTATAATAAGTTAGCAATTTTACGCTCTTTCCAAACATCGAAAAATCCAATATGGCGGTCATCAGAAAAACGAAAATTGAGGCAAGTTACGGGAAAACAAAAGACGATTGAGACATGTCATACACGCTATCTTATTTGCCTTAAAAAATGTCCGAATAATATCACATTTCGGCAGCTGTCAAATTAACCGTTTCGGATTTACTGGCAAAAAACAAAATACATTTTCGGTTTTTCGCCGACATTTCTAAAACCAATTGACCGATCGTAAATCGGAAGCCGGCTATCGAATGCACCAAGCTTTCTCTAAAACTTCTCCCATTTAACTTTTGCTGTAGGTATAACAGGAGCCGAGATCCCTATATAGAGAAGCTAATGTGAGACACTCTATATATGAGGTTGTTGGTTTGGGTTCTGCGAATTTTTATATAAGCTCATATTTCATATAAGCATATATTTGGTTAATTAAAAAGTATCAAAAATATAATGCTGCAATTAAATATTAAAAAGATGCTAATTATGCGTAACTACACATAGTTGTCAACGATTTGTTGACCTAATACGGCTTATTATTTACTAACGGTTTACCTTGCATTTTGGTGCAAATTAGACAAACGCTGCGCGCTCTCCGCCCTCTATCTCAAAAACGGTTAATTTGCATGAAGATATTCATAATGAATAATGATTTTTGTGACCTTTGATATTGTAAAACGCGAACATGAGATTTTTTGAGACTTTTTCCACGGGTTGACCTCTTGTTATATCTCATTCCGATGTGATATCCCTAATATGACTGGATTAATGTATTAAAAGACAACGCGACGCAACGGTTTAGTGCTTAAGAATAACTGCGACTAGTTCAATGTTATATGCTGTTTGTTGATTATTTTCCAGGTGAAGTCTTCAGCAGAATCGCTTCCGAGCAGTCGTACCAGTGAGCGAGGCGATTCGAAAATACCGGCAAAGGAGCAGTTGATAAGGGACAGAGAGAGTCATAGGTCGAACGAACGGCCTCGGAGCTGTCACGTAAGGTTTTTTGACCAAATTCATATTTCACAAAAAACATACGGATTAATTATATCTACATTATTAATGATTTCATTTAGTTGGTACTGCGATATTGTATGTAGGATCGACCAATACTGATATGTATATCGCCATATCTTACTGATATACAGAGTGTCCCAAAAGCCGACGTCAGGCCGAAAAGGGGGGATTCGTCAATAGTCCAGTTAAATAGCCGAAACTGCCGCAAAAGTTATAACAAAGCCACAAAGTTATTTCCGTTGGCGTAATGCTTGCGAATATTGTTCTATGAATTTGATTTTCCGGAAACCAGCCGTTTTTTGTAAAACCGCGAAAAACCGAAAAGACCTGTTTTTCGCTGAAACGGCTGGGATTTTTTTACACGTAAATTTTTCTAATTCTTGGGCCATCAAAAAAGGTCTGCAAATGTTTTGCTAAAATGTGTAGTTTTCGCGCTACAGCTTGCTGATAGTTTATGGGTGAGGGGTTTGCGGGGACAAGGGCGGGCGGACCTGCAAACCACCAAACTGCCGACGCACCGTCAACGGCGTCCACGCGTTGATGACACAGACGCATTTCTTACTACATGGTAGCGGTTATTCAGTAATAGTCCAGTTGGAATTAGGAACCCTGAGCTCGCTTGTCAGTTTGGCGTTCACCGACTTTTCCGAATGAACTAATTTTTGAAGTTTAAGTAAGTGGAGTAATTTCTCTTCAGTTGCTTCTCCATTGTCAGGATAAGTGAGGTAAGTGTGTGTACATTTTAGAATTGAAGTTAAATATTTTTTCCGTATATTTCATTGGGGACAAGAAGTTATGGACAAATCATTTATCGGAAGATGCATCAATTTTATTATGTTATGTTTCTTTTCAATTAACTGAACTCTGAAATGTACACACACATACGTATAGTCCTTCCATTATCAATAATTGGAAACGCAAAAAATCTCTGAGCTGCACAAAAAAAGGTGTAAAGTCCTGTGCAGATAAGTTATACAGCAGAGCATACTGCCGTGTCTACACGTCAAGCTAACGTACACCGATACATTGAGACTAGGACTAGACCAATGAGCATTATTATTGGTTGCCACAGCGAGTGTGCAGAGAAGACATATTACATATTTGCCTTGGCGTATGTTAGCCCAACGTATAGACGAGGCTCAAGAACTGCTAAATCTCTCATCATGGTCGTAGATCAAGAACTACCGGTGATCAAACTGATATTCGAGAATAATTATAAAAATAACGTGGAGTCTCGAAAACGAGTCTTTTGATGACTCATTGGGATTCTACATCCTGTAATGTATTCTTATCATTGCCACTCATTTATATACACTACCGCTCAAAAGTTTTGGGACAGCAGATATTTTGAGGGAAACCAAACCAAATCAAACAATAGAGTGTGTTTAATCAAAAAAATGAAAAAGAACTATTTTCCACTGTAACTCAGTTAGTTGGTAACTTATTTCTATCAAATTTGCTTTAAATTCGTGATTTATCGAAATGTCCACCACGAGCCCGAATAACTGCAAGACAGACACGACTCATCTGACGTATCAAATTTTCAAGAATAGGTGGTGATAAGGATACCCACGCTTCCTGCACTAGTAGGCGCTTGTTGCTTCACCTGTCTGTACAATTCATTCGACTAATACTCAATAGGAGACAAATCTGGAGACTGGGAAGACCACGTCGTGATTTTCTTTGCACCAAGTCCTTGATGCTGGTCCAAATAATTGCGGCATAGTCGAGATGAATGCTCAGGGTCGTTGTCTTGCTGAAATTCGAAATTGTTCGCAACAATCCTTTGTCCTGAGGGAACAGCGTTGTTTTCCAATATTTCCAAATTCTGCTCTTTTCGCATTATACCCTCAATACGAACCAAATCTATTCGATTTCCAGCAAAACAGCCCCAAACCATTACACTCCCACCTCCATGTTTAACAGTGGGCTACAAACATTGCGGAGCCATGCGTTCATGGGGTTGGCGGCATACAAACTGTCGTCGTAGATATCCGAACATTTCGAATTTGGATTCATCGGACCAAAGGACTCGATTCCAATCGTCAGTGGTCCAATCCTTATATATAGGTCGCAGGAGTGGAGTGGAGCTTAAAGTAACCTGTTTTACATTTTACTATTTTTAACCGAGTTTTTAGCATTGAATATACCTATATTTAGGGTTTTTAAATCGCTTATAACTGGAAAATAGTTATTTTTAGAGAAAAGCTCCTAGATGCCTTTTTTGTTCAGAATGATCAGGAAAATCTGAAAAAAATTCTTCCGGTCAAAAAACATTGTATTTTATTTGAAAAAATTGTTTAAACAAATTTGAACTGGGTTACCGCGCGGTATATTGAATTCTTAAAAACCTGGTAAAAAATTATAATTTTTGAGGTCGCCAAATATCTGAATAAAGTTAAAGCTAATCTCAACAAGACCCTGTTTGCTAGACCAAAACTGGTGGACTTTTGATTTTCGCAGACTGTACCAACAATTTGTATACGAGTATACGGGTTGTCAAGATAAGGATTCTCAATACATGTGGGAGATACAGCCTAGGTTAAATTAGGAAAAAGCTGCATTCTTTGAGGCATATTTACATGCCGTTGAGAAATGTTTAAAAATTTCATGGCTGAGGTATTTGGGAAAAACTAAAATCTGGCCAAATAGTTTTTATTTGTTTCTGACTTTAGTTTAAAACGTATCAAATTTGCACTTTTAGGCACCACATGAAGGTCTTTTTAAATTTTGTGTCCCGTTTTTGAGAAACCATCATCAACTTTATTTATTATATGGTCCGGAAAAAAGTACACCGTTTCTAATAGCATCATTTTTTACGAATTTAATGATGTTTTCGTTCGTTTGTCCAGAGACTAGAGACCAAGCCTACTAGACCATGCTGATGAGTAGCCAAGAAGCATGAAACAGCTAACCATGGTTGGCTGTCTTTTTGGTCGGATGGACGAAAGCCTCATGTTTAGTTTAACAAATATATTGTTTTTTTGGTGCACATGAAAGTTTTGAGATGCAGATACATTAGTAATGAATGATTCATTTAGAGGTACTGTTTTTAAAATAAAATAAATACATTCAACTTTTCAAATTTTCGGTGACGCATCCGAGCATTTGAAATGGTATTTGGAGAATAACGCGAGCAAAGTTAGTTTTTAATTCATTATTCGTACCGGACTTATCAATGATTGCAGCTGAGCAATTTTATAGCTACGCCATGTTAGAATTTTAGAAAATGTTGAGTGGAAATACCATTACAGGTCAAGGCGTTATCGGTGAAATAATTCATAGACAAAAATAACCTCTAATGAATCACCCGTTGCAAATGTTTCACTACCATTCAATATTAATTGGATTTCATTATTCCAGGAATATCCATACAATAACGGGGACTCCATGGACTCACGATCGACATCCAGTTCCAAGTCTTACAAGAAGAGGTGCTCTACTGCACCTCACAGCCAAAGTTTCTATCCGTAAGTAAAACATCATATCTAAAGGTTCATTCTACATGATTCTTGCGACACTTATCTAGATTCCAAATTCGAGAGTTCTCAAGACTGGAAGAAAAATAACTCCTTCACTCTTTCCTTCCAAAATATCTGGCAGCTAATGAAAAAAAATTGACCCAGTCAATTTGTTTAAAAATTAAGAGACAAGGTCTGTAAATTAAGTGATGTGACTGGCAACGTATCGTCCGATCTGTCAGACAGGGGAACATGTGATCCTCCCTCAGTCAAGCTTGAACTCTTTCGAGTCATTTGGTTATCCGTAGCGATTTTTTTGTGAGACAGTTTTCCCTGCTGTGTTCTAAAAATGAATGACATCAATTCCGAGCAAAGGTGTGCTACCAGGTTTTGCTTCACACTTGGGCACGGTGCAACGGAAACTCTTGCTAAACATGCCTACGGTTTTGTCAAGAGCCCAGGTTTTTTTGGTGGTTTGAGGCATTTTTAGAAGAGAGAGCGAGAGAGTCGATTGAAGATGAACCACGAAGCGGAAGGCCTTCATCTTCAAGATCCGATTAAAATATCGACAACATCCGGGATCTTATGCGTTCAGATCGACCGTTGACGGTCTGAATGTTAGGGGAATAGCTAAATTTGATTCACACCACCCTTCATCAAGAACAACTGGGTGTTGCATCACGATAATGCTTGTCAAACAGCAATGTCAATAACCGGGTTTTTGCCCCGTAAAAACATTCCTGTGGTTCCTCAGCCTCCTTATTCGCCTGACTTGAGTCCTTGTGACTTTTTTCTCTTCCCGAAGTTGCAATATCACCTCAAGGGTCAGTCGAAAACATTCAAACGGCGGTAACCGACCAGCTGAAGGCTATTACAGTATCGGAGTTCCAGCACTGCTATGAGGAGTGGAAGAACCGTCTCCAGCGCTGTGTGGTTTCAGAAGGAAGTTTTTGTGAGGGCGACAGTATAAAATTGCGATTTTGCAAGTAAAGAATTTAAAAAAATCACTTAATTTACAGACTTCGTATATTTCTTGCCTTCCAGAAGTAAAGTGGGACCAATGATAAATTGCTGAGAAATGAGCAGACAGTTTGCCTGATTTGCAAAAATGTTGAATGTTTCGATTATGGTTCTCAGATCCAAAACTCGGAGGTTCAATATACTAAAAGAAATATTTTGTTAAAACACCTTGTAGGTGTTAGAGGTGTCACATTGGTCGTGATCATGATCCTCACAAGATCAGTTTCAGTTCAAGTGAAACTATCCATATAAGAGTATACAGAGTAACTCAAAAATCCCTGACGAGGTAATGTGTACGAGAGAGAAGCGTGCAATACGTATGTCAGAAAAAGTGCACTGATGGCAACGCGGCAAGCCGCAACTGCATCCGTAACCTCGTCACTCGGGTTCTACGTATTTCTAACATACGTATTGCTCATATTTGAATGATTTGACTGCTTCACGTTTTTCATCATTAAAACTGGCCTAATTTACTGTGGTACCCCCACTGATATGTTTTGAAGGCTTGTAAGTTATCTTGCTGTATTCTTATCAGTAATTAGTATATCTGTTGGTGGTGTATAAATACATGAATAATATTTCCAATTTTAGTTTTTTGACTTCTATTCACTGAATAATTTTGTAAAATGTTTAATACTGATCCTTTAAAACCATAGTGATGTAATTTCCTTACCAATTTTCCCTATATATATAGTCTCAGATGCCCTTTTGAAATCTAAAAATACCCTTACGGTACATTCTTTCTTATCTATACTTCTCCAGTCTTCCACCACCATTTGGATTGTTCTTTATGTAGAATATCTCAATTTCTAAATCCAACTTGCTGTTTTATCAAAATTTTGTTTTTTTTCAATGGATTCAATTGTTGAAGTGACGTGAAGCAAGTTTCTGCGGTAGAATGATGTTCCGTTACACTGGAAAAATATTAACGATAACAATTTGTTTCAAATAGTATGCTGGCGCCATCTGTTGATCGGGTACTGAAACAATGAGTTAGACTAGCTTTATACTGATAGATCTAGGTACATTGATAGCTTTTATGTGAATCTTCAAAAGAGTGGATTTAGACCATTATTATTCTTGTGTCTGTGCCTTCATACGTTGATAGTAAACAACTGTTTCAAGAGCATTATGCATAAATTATTTAAAAATATCATAAAAGATAAATTACTTCTATTATTTCAAAAAAAATGTGACACTATAATTCGTCCCCATTTTTTATATTGTTCAACCATCTTGTTTACAGCAAATGAAAACATATTCAAAATTACGAATTCCACAAAATAAAGCTATGTGAATCATTTTAAATAAAAACAAATATGCTAGGATTAAGTATATGTTAGAAGAGTATATGTTAGAAGAACTACAGTGGTTGAATGTGAAAAATTTCATATGTTATTTAGTTCTCGTTTTCATATTCAAATTAAAAAATCATTTATTACTACCACATTTAGAAGACTTCGCAAGATTAAATAGTCATTATCATAACTATGAAACTAGAAGTAGTATAGCTTTTTATCTGCAAAATTGTCATAATAGCATAACCAGCAAATGTGTATTTCAAAAGTGAGTATTTGAATTTAATGAATTAAACAATGATATTAAACAGTGTTCGAATTTAAAAAAGTTTTAAGGTAAAATTAAAAAATCATCAAATTAAATTGCAGTAAATTGATGCAAAAAAATGTGTAAACAAATAATTATACCAAACTGAGATGTAATCTTTTCTTGGAATTGTGAGATAACGTCCAAATACAGCCTATGTTTGGGCATCGTTGGAAAATACGCTGATCAATGATATATTTTAAATTTTAACGTATTTGAATACTGGCTTAATTGTATTTAACTCGATGTTTTTAGTTACAATGGATCCGGTTACAAATCGACCGACTATGAACGTCAAGAAAGACCTAACAAGACCTTTGATGAAGAATCACTGAAAAAGTTAGCCCTCTTAAGGAAGAAATATGAAAAGGAGAAACATGCTCAGCAAGGGTCTAGCAGTAGTGGCGCTTCTGAATGGTACAGTGATTTTTACAAATTTTTTGGAGAAGCCACGCCGTTTCAACAGAATGTTCCTCCGAGAAGTGAGTGATTCACATATAATATACCGAACAATGAAAGGTGACCTCTTTTAAAATACGAAGGTCGTTCATTATGATAGAAAGACAAAAGATTTTGGATATATTTTTTCACGTTATCGCCTTTTAGTTTGTTGCTGTATACAACTTTTTTTAAACCGCCGGAAAAGTACGATTTTGGAAGGCCCTCAAAATATAGTCAACGCCAAACAAAGTGGCGTGCACGTCATCAAGGTGGGTGTGTTGAAAAATTTACATTGTTGCCAAACTTTTTGTAAAATAATAAAATTTATTATTTACATATCTAGGTTTATAAGCAATATTAACCTCAAATGAGAACAAAAATAATAGTATAATAAAATTATAGATCTGTACTTGCATAATCATTAAGTATGACAATTATTGATCAGATGACACTATGAAACTACCATATTTAATTGATAGCTTAAAGGTACTGAATAAAAATCCAAATGGGGTCCTCCAAATTTTATGCATGGTATTTATTTTACAGAATTCATACAGAAAAATGCATTCTAAAATTAGGTAAGCTACTGGTGTAAGCTTTTTCTGTACAATAAAGTTAGTCGGAGTTTCTTTCTTCAGCGCTGTCTGAATCTGAATCTTCATCACTCTCAAAGTTGATTATTAAAGGTTCGATGTCTGGTCGATCAAAAATTCGTTCTCTTTCATACCATTTAAAAATTTCTTGCTCAGTATGTTGAACACTATTTTTCCACATGTCTGGGGTAACCGTTTGTAGAGCCTCGTTCCACATATCCAAACAGTCTTTTTCACTGTTACCATCTCTACCAATATGTCTGTTATAGTAACCTTTTGCTATGCCCCAAATTAACTCAATAGGGTTAAATATACAATGGTAAGGAGGCAGACGAAGAACTTTGTGCCCATGTTGTTCCGCCAATTCATCAATCACGTATATTTTAGGTGGTTTGTTTCTAAAAAAGCAGTTATTTTAAGAATAGGAATAAACAAAAGAAATATAAACTGTCGACCAAAATATATATAATTAAGAAGCATTATGTACCGAGCAACAATACTCAATAGCTCTGTTTTAAACATTGTGCTTAAAAATGGTATGTTTTGATTTGTCAACCAGTCTTGGATATTTTTTTTTGTCCATGCATTGTTGGGCACTTTGTTCAATATCATGCTGTGATAAGGGGCGTTATCCAGTATAATCATAGATGGACTCTCCAATTTTTCTAATAACTGATGTTGAAACCATTTCAAAAAATTGTCCTGGTTCATCTCTCCATGGTAATCGCTCAATTTTGTTTTCGAAGAAAATATCGCTTCACTACCCTCAATAAACCCATTTTCATTTCCAGCATGTAATATAATGTATCTAAAATATATTAGTTTTAAATTTTATAGTGCAAATTGTGTAAAAGTACATACCTTTTACCATCTGTTTTAATAGCTTTCACGCTTTTTTGGTTTCCATTTTGCCAAGAGCGACCTATGGTCCCATTTTGAAATATCCAAGTTTCATCGAGGAAGACAAACTGGTATAAGGCCTCAACCTTGGCTTGATTGTATTGCCTTAGAAATTCCACCCTTTTCAAAGCTATACTTGGTAGTTCCATGAGCCCTCGTCGCGGATTGTCCTTAAGCCACTTAAATCCAAGATCTCTAAGCAACCGCCTTAAAGACGTGGCACTACCATCAAATAATGCCCTATCTCTTAATCGAGACCATAAAGTTTGTATCGTAACTTGTTCTTCTGAAACCATGTGTAATATGACGTTATAATTTAGTTAACAAATTAATGCAAATTTCTGATAAGTTATTATAATAACATCTTACTTTTGTGATACATATTATAGATCACTTCTCGAATGGCACTTGTATCCAATGTCGCTGTGTTGGTTACACGTTTAATATAACTCCGCTTTTTCTTGGGCGATTCTAAATTTGCATCACTTTTCACACCCTCGGAAATACGACTAACTGTCCTTAAACTAATTTTTAAAGCAGCAGCAACACGCTACAAAAAATGAAATAAAATATAATTATTAGTAACCTACCTCTTGAACAGCATTTAAAGGCAACAAAGGCCCGTTGTTGTCCCTTTCTTGCTCAAAGTAGTGCATTAACGAGGCCACGAGTTCCTTACACCGACTATTTAACTGTTTGGGCATCTTTATATACCAAAATTGCCTTTATCTACTCGTAAAATGAATAATTTTGTTTTGAAACAAACAGTTGTTGATTTACAGTATGCGGGGCCAAAGGATTTATAAAGATTTGAAATGCCACAAATTGATTCAGTGTCAAAATTAATACAAATGTCAGTTCCCAGTTTAAATAAGTTTCAAGGTGACAATGTGTCAACGCTGCGAAATCGGTTTAGTGCGTTTACTTGTCGATAAGTGATTGGAGCGTTTGCAAAACATTTTATTTCGCATAATGCGTCTAAATTTATCAGAAAGCAACTTATGTGATATTTTAATAACAATGTTTATATGACTATTAACCATAATAAGAGAGTAATGACCATTTTACAATTTATATATCACATTAATATGAAACTGCAATAGAGCAATTGTTTGTGATAGAAACCTAGGCATTAGGTCGGGGAATTTTTATCGTGATGACGTGCACGCCACTTTGTTTGGCGTTGACTATAGGTACCTGTTTCGACAGCTATTTAGTACCGGGTGTCTCATAAAGTTGCGTATTTAGGGGACTAAGAAAATGCCGACTAGAACGTTTCGAAATCCAAAGTACGCGCTTAGAGGGACAGAAAAAAAAACTGGAATTTTTACATTCAATTTTTTTGTTTGTGTTAGATTTATTTATATGATATCCATGTTACAAAGTATATCACATAATATATTATGTCTTCAAGACTACATTTTTTTATACAAAATTTCATTACTATGAATTCTGGTTTTCCATGAGATATTTTTTTCAATTTCCCCTTGAACATTTTCAAACTGGCACACATCTTGATATCATTACTTAATTTATTAAATTCGTACAATGCCTATTGAAATACTGACTTGCTCGTCATATCGCTACTGCAATTATGTAAAACCTACGTGGTTGTTTCTAAATTTATGAGGACATAACATTGTGAACAAAAGATAATGGTAAATAAACGCTATAATATTCAACCTAAAGGAGGTGTTGAAAGTGACCACCTCTGGATTCAACACAAGCCCGTGCGTTATGCAACATAGATTTTCTGACTCTGTGGAAAATATCTGGCGTGGATGAAGTGTTGCAGTGGATGATCAAAGTTAACCATTCTAAAATGCTTGCCATCTTTTGCACAAAAAAAATTGGAGTTACACTTGATCTGACGGAAACACGCAGAAACGCTTAGAACTAAATTCCAAATTACTTTCCGGCAACTTTATCATTTACTATGTACATCTTGAAAATTAAGTTTGATTAACAAAATGCGGCCTTGCAAAATGATCATCAGACCCTCCATTACATAGGCTCTACAGGTCCTGCAAAACAGGAGCCTACGAAACATAACCAATGTCCCATGGTATGTCTCAAACAAAACTGTACATAGAGATCTCAACATCCGTTATTTAGAGAATTCCATTAAACATCAGGCGCAGCGACATTATGAACAAGCAAAATCCCGGCATTAAAAATTATGACAGTAATTTTCAACAATGCTCAGACGCCTATTCTAACAGTTTTTTCTTTCTTTTTTTTCTGCTTCTTTCTATTTATAACAACAAAATAACAAACTGATGCAAAAGCAAAGGTCCTATAATATACGCGGTTTAAAGAATGTATGTAGTCCTTGACTTTAGACTTTTTATTTCAGCGTCTAGACGAGAAGCCAAATAGGGTCTACAGACTACAGAATACGATAATATTCTGCGACAACTTTTTGTATGCCATTGTGCTAATGTAAATACGTTCTCATCGATTTATTATTTGTCTTTATATTATTTATATAATATTTTACATAATTTTTATTTAAAATTAAGAATAAGCAAAATCGTGATCAGTAATTTTTTAAAGAAAATGAAGTGATTGTGTAGAAACTTATATATGATGTTTGTATAATTATATGATTACTTTTTTGTATTAATTTATTATTTTTTTTCTGAATTCTAAAAGAACTGTATCAAATACTATTTGTACATAATAATGTCAATAAAATGTATATATACATATTAGAAATTGTATTTTTTATGTTATATATTCCCCAGGAATCACTTAATACAGCTGACCTTCTATTACATTTGGGTGAAGGTGGTATTTATTTTGATTATTACTAATAAATAATTCAAATATATAGGATTTCTCTACAAGAATGGATAGTAGTTTTATGGGTTAAGTAAAAAGATATTCAGAAACGATTTTCGCAGCAAGATTGATATCTGACAGATTCGTATTTTCAAATTATTTAAACGTAGACAGATTGTTGCATAGCTCTAGGACAAAATATACATGTTTTTAATCAATGCAACACTCTGTATTGTAAATACAGGAAGATTCACATATCATTTGTTTTGCGCTTTCACCACTTGTCTGGAAAATTGCTCATATTTGAGGGCCTGAAACTGCCGTTCTTGACGACTGTTGTTGAATTTTGAAAGTAGGTAAAAAAGCATCTTATCTTGAAGCCACGCTGCTAGAAGTATTGATAATTTGACCTATAGTAATGGATGGTATATAGACAGATATGAAGATTTACCTATATACCTTTAGAAAACGAATTCATACTTCATTGCTCCATGAACAAATGCGTTATTAGTAGAAAAACTAAAATCCTTGTTTTTACATTATCTGCAATGAACACAATACAAGTCTGAATATAAGCACTTTTTTATGAGGGACAAAAATATGTAGACAAATTCTTTTCAACATTAGTGAAGTACAGTTTCGTGTCAGCAGAGGATTAGTTTGTGTTCACCAAGTATTGTAGAATAAGTGATTTTAAGACCATGCCGCGTGGTCCAGAAATTTCTTTCGATGTGAAAACTAAGATCATTGAGTTATACAAAGATGGTCAACGTCAAGTCGACATTGCCAAAAATTTGAAGCTGAAGCGTAAAACACTTTGGGCAATATTGAACAAATATAAACAAAAAGGTATCTTGGAAGCCTCTAAGAGAAGTGGTCGGCCTAGAAAACTAAATGCTAGATCAGTTAGATTAATAAAAGTAATTTCGTCCAAAGATCCGCTTAAAACACCAAGACAAATAAAAGCCGAAATCGAGACAAAAGGTCAGTGTTTCTACGAAAACTATGAGTAGAAGATTAATGATTTGAAGTTATTTGCACGTCGCCCGAGTAAGAAGCCGGTAATCTCGAGGAAAAACCGTAAGGACAGATTATAATTTGCACGGTTGCATCTTGATTGGAGCATCTGTGACTGGAAGAGGGTATGTTTCAGTGACGAATCCAAGTTCAATATGTTTGGATCAGATGGTGTTCATTACGTTAGACGACCTAGTGGACAAAGATTGAACCCCAAGTACACTTTACCCACTGTCAAATATGGAGGGGGGTGCTTTTCGGGGTTTGGGATGGGACCTTTACATAGAATAGATGGCATTATGGATAACTTTGTATACACAGACATATTAAAGCATGTCATGTTACCCTATATGGAAGACGACAATATGCCCTTAAGATCAATCTTCCAGCAAGATAATGAGGATTTAATATATGAATCAGTCACTTCAAAATTCATTTGAGTCTATTTGTTTTCAAAATGCTTTTGTTCTGGTAACACTTAATTACAGGAAAATGCATATTCTGGATATACACCTAGTAAGTCACTACATTCATTCGCTCCAAGTAACACCACGCAAAAACATCGGAAGCCCGGCACGGGTATAACGTATCTTGAAAAGTGACATTATGTCGATTTTTTTGATATTGTATTGGTTTTTTGTGACATTATGTGGGTAAGTTATTTACTATAGTTAGAAGAAAACGGCAATGCATAGGAGCATAGTGAGGATTTGTGTGCTACCAATATTGATGATAATTCCATTGGATTCTTGTCTCAAATACACTTGAGATTCAAAGCTAGAAATTAGTTGCGCATCCACTTTTTCTTATCCATTCTGTAAATTACATATGCAAATTTGCTGAATTTAAAAAATGAATAGAGATAAGAATAGAAAATTCCTGGTTGGTGGAGGGACAGGTGAGAAAATATGATATAGACAGGAATATATGTGAAAGTGAAAAGGTTATGTCATTATTTTTTATTTCCAGTCATTTAAATTTTATAAAAATTTATTTTGCGCTGTCAATAGAAAATACAACTAAGCGCCATTGCGAAAATGTTTGATATGTGATGAGTGAATATCGTAACTTATAACTTTTAAAATGACCTGTTTTCAGAAAGGACAACATATACCCTATTTCACGAGTATCCATCACGGGAGTATGACAGCTGATTATCTAGTACTATCTCAAAATTCCCCATATCGGCACAGGACACATAATTCTGACGGATCCGTCAACGTCATACTTGCTACCGGTTCTTTTATTTAGAAAAGTTCATTTTCAAACAATAAACAAAACGCTACAAACAAGTTTTATTAGATTTACACCGGATTCATTATTGTCAACGTCGCAGAATAACACAAAAATGTCACTTGCTGATGAGCAGTTCACCTCAGTAGACGTCAAAGCGTGATGGATACTCGTGAAATAGGGTATATAAATAATCCGTCGGGCACAGCTAATAGATATATTTCATTGGCAGCATAATCAGATTTTATACACATGCATACCAATGCACATAATCATCCAGATGCGATCTTGCTCCTCAACCAACAAAAGCCTTGTTAATTGGAAAAAAACAATGTACAAATGTTCAACTGAATATTGATGGTGAAGATATTGAATTCGTAGAAAATTTTAAATACCTGGGGGTTTTTGTTGATTCTCGATTAATTTTTGATATTCATTATGAAAAAGTTATAAATAAGATTAGTAGTAAAGTGGGATATTTATCGAGAGTTTCTGGATGTCTGAGTTCATATAGCAGAAAAATTATCTATAATACCATCATTCTTCCAAATTTCTTGTACTGTTCGACTATTCTATATATAGCAAATAATTCCATTTTTGAAAGACTGCAAATTTTACAAAATAAGTGCATGAAAATAATACTGGATAAAGATAAATATACTCCAATTAGGCAAATGCTTGCAAATTAAAATGGCTCAATGTAAAACATTTTATCAAATATCTTGTAATGATATTCATTTATAAAGTAAAAAATAATATATTTCCATCAAGTCTAACTAATTTAACATCATCAAGTGTCGACCATCATTTACATAATACGAGAAATAAAGATGACTTCCATTTAATGGCCAAAAAGTATAACATATGCTACAAATCTCTATTCCATCAAGGGTTGATTGAATATAATAAATTATACTCAGAGATAAAAGACCAGAAAACTTTGACAAAATTTAAAGGAAAATTGAGAAATCTACAATTACAGGTTTTTCCAGCATTTACATCATACATCATATGGCTTGAATTTACTAGTTCTAAGTTGTTTACAATTATTCTGTTTATGTAGCCAAATGTGCTAAATAAATCTTTCTACTACTACTACTAACTTTCTTTCTTTAATCACTATTGCTGCTGAAGGAAACCATTTTGAACATGTATTGTGAATTTAATAAATACATGCACTAATTAATGAAAGTAGAGTTACTGCTATCACTACGTAGAATGACACTGTCCGTCTAAGAATAAATTGGAATTTGTAGTAATGGGAACTAAAATATCATCACACGGTGTATATTTTGCTTATGCCTATGATTTTGAAAAGTACATGACTTGGATTTTTTCATATCTTGCTGATAACTATGATGACTCGGCCTATCCCCCGTTTTCGGACCGACGTCGACTTTTGGAACACCCTGTATAAAATATTGCCACCTCTATCAAAATCCGCAGAGTTTTCCTCCAAGTCAATATCCATAATGACGGGTCGCCCTTTCTCGCACGCCACTGCGCTCCACCGGGACGCTTTCCGCGCGCCGTCTCCTACACCCTGCTACCGTCACGTCCCGGCGCGTCGGCGACCCTCCCGCTCTCCGCCATATCGCTGTTTCCCATCGCAGACGGCCACCGTTACCCGCACCGACGATACGTCAGCGTCACGCGTACCTTTCCGACCACCCCCGTATAAAGAGAAGAGATGCCTCCTCGCCGTCAGCGGAGTCGCTAGGAGTTCTAGGCCACCCCCAGACCACGGTGAGTTCGGTGTCCTCGTGTGCCTATTCTACGACGGATGGAATGCATGCAACTGTCGGGGGTGTACATGTAATTCTGTCATACATTGTTGGACAGGAGCTCATTAGGGTTCTGTACATGTGGGTTCAGTCGAGTTCGAACCGAGATGCAGCTCTTCATATACTACGAATTATCTTGGTGTTCTCCCAGTACATTTATGGCTTTACTTAAATATATTAGTCATCTGGAGATAGCAGAAAATGTCAACCTTCCGTCATCTGTTTACCTCGTGTTTTTTCTGCTAAAGGAAAATCTGATACAAAACAGCTTGTAGCATACATGCATCTGTCAGACAAGACAGTTTGTTGAATATCTTTTTTATGTATATTTATATACGGCATGACGTGATACTGCCGCTGTATATGTTGTTAGCCTGCCAGACATTGATGGACTCTACCTCTTTAAGGTTTTGTATACGTGGTTTCAATTATGAAATGGCCTGATTCTCGCTGCACATCTTTCTCATACATTGTTGAACTCGAACTCCTAAACGTTTCGTACATATGGTTTTACTTCTGCAAGCCGGATTTATGCGAAACTAATTAAAGACTGCAGAAGGTGCCGCACTAATAGAAATAGAAAATAAGGACAACCTTCCATATCATTAGTTTAGTTCCTGATGATTTTTTGTCTGGGAAAATTTCAGACAAAACGTCTTGTAACATGCATGTATCTGTCAGACAAGAATGTTTGATGTATTGTGTTTTATTCTTTTTTACGTAAATTCATTCTTGCTGTACATGTTATAATTCTGTCAAGCATTGTTATCCCCAAGCACCTAAAAGTTCTCTGTATCCAGTTACAGTTCCAATTAAAAAATACATATCTTCAAACAAGCAAAACCGATTATCGATGTCCTAGTTTAACGTAATCTTCTGTTAACCAACTTTATATAAAGTACATTCATTTACACATGGTCTTATTCTAGTTTCTGGTAAGGGAGATCTGCTATATTTTTTGAAAATGTGTGGGACCAGGAAAACAAAGCAATAGTGCTTGAAAGCGTCATGGGTGATTTTCATCAGAGTTCAAAATTACACAATACCCTTTCGTACTAGTATGTCTTCTGAGATTATTTTTCTGTGTATGAGAGTCTGTATTTTTTAAGATTCACTTCTCTTTATCTTTCGTTTTTTCGAGTAATCTGTTATTATATTTTTCAGAGGACAGAGGGCGTAAAACATTTTGATAGCTACCATTGTAGATTTTTGTATACTGTTGTAATACGCGTACTCCCTGGATGTTGTGTTCCATCAGAAAGGCACTTGCAATCCCGCAAGGGAACTATAACAACCTATATAAGCTCTCGATTTCAGCACTTTCTTTATCGACACATACTCTTCTACAACAGCTAATCTCGGAACACGGCGACATCGACAAATACATCACTGCTGCAAAGGTCATTGGTCGTCGAAGTTCCAATCGAAATAGGGGTTGTTGGATGATCTTAATGAACCGTAACTTTGCAGCGTCGTCATGTGTCATATACATGACCGCCCATACAGCAATAGCTTCTAGCAACTATTCAAAATGGTAGCAGAAATAAAGAAATTAGATCTTCTATGTCGGGATGTTCGCCAATTCTTACCCAAGGATTGAGTATCTTATTAGGAATATTTCACTTTGAAGTACAATCCAGGGGGGGCATATGCCCCGCTCGCCCCCCCAATGGGCGCCCATGGTCATATACATACTGGTTGTAAAACTTAGGCTCGGTCAACGAAAACCAAATTATAGAGCAAAGCCTAAATGTAATTTAAACAACAAATCTAATTTAAAAGGAAAGTTTATATTGGCAAAAAAGATAATCGATTCTTCTATTTTGCCTTCTTGCAAATCGATTTATGAATTCTTCCATATCGAAATGTATATCTTTATGGACATACAAAAGCGCCGGTGCAGTTAGGCGATCTACTGTTATAGAGGCTCGCAACCACTTGATATTATCGAAATCAAACATGAATAAATTTCTCGAAACAATGTTGTAGATCAGGGCTCTCCAACATACGGCCCGCGGGCCGCATGCGGCCCGCGAACTCCTTTCTTGCGGCCCGCTTCACGGGTCATGTATACATCACATGTATAAATTACTCTCAAATACCGAATATGCCCAATTCTTACAAACTCAGTAATAATGTATAGAAAGATTTTATAATGCGGCCCTCCAAACTGCATTTTTTTTGAAGTGGCCCTTGGGCCACCTTAAGTTGGACAGCCCTGATGTAGATGGAACATTCAACACTATCGAGGCACGTTCCAATTTATAAAAATATTATCTTTAAGCCTTCATAATACAAATGTGTAAAAATGTGCAATATGTTGCGTTTATGGCTAGTCCGTCTCTGGCAAACTAAAGGAGTTAATAGTTTTTATTGGATTATATGATCGCCTAAGTTCCAACACAGCGCAACTGAACTGAAAAATTTTTAGAGGCGCAAAAAACGGCGGATCTTTGGATTTCCTATCGAATGATACTCATATCTTGATGGCGCCATTTTTTGAGCTACGTGATGTTAAAACTTAAGCGACTATATGTGAAAATTATTTAAGAAAAACTTATTTCCAACGACGCGACGTCTCCTTCAGGGGCCTGTTTCTCCGGAATCATAATGTGTTTCGTAAATCGGGAGGATTAAATACAACAGTTTCAGATTAGTCCCAAGATTCACCCATTGAATTCTTGCCCCATGTTTGGGAAACACCCTTTGTACATGGCTTACTAAGGCCCGTATCGTCAGTCGTCCCTACGTTTATGGCCTTCTTGATTTCGATAATATTACGTCTTCTTCGTTAACGCACATGTATGTCCTCCTTTTGATTTCCGACATCTGACAGTTCTGGCTTGAGGTTGTTTTGACGTTCAAGTCACATGACAGCAGAACCATAATTTATAATTTTCTTGCAAATAATTATCGATCACTCAAAAATACCTCGCTACATTGAACAAATTAATCAAATCCAAGCGAATAACCAAAATTTCTGTGTTATGTGCCGCGGTTATAATATGGTTGAAGATGACACACGGGTTGATGACGTCAGTTACACGAATCGCTTGAACGCCTTGGTTTTAACCGCGGTTTTGTTGCTAGTTGTTTATTTTAGAAAAGCGCGTATATAATCTCTGATTATTTTTATTATCACTTAATAATCGATGCTTTTTCGTCTACAACTGTGTATGGAAAGTTTAAATAAGAAACCTTTCATAATATTCATGGGAGAAATGTTTTTTCAGATTTTTTTTTAATGATGGAACCATGGCTTTGTAGCTATGAGAACTTTCAATTCTCTAAATTTTTCCGCATGTCAAAGAAAACATTTATTGATTCAGCAGAAATGATGAAAAAAGAAATTAGCAAAACCGTATACAGGTGGATATCATCTAGTGAGTTTATATGGCCATATTTTAATATTCTTGTGGTATATGGCTACACAGGATACTTTGTAAAGCATAGGAACTACATTTAAAGTGTCCCCAACAACCGTAATGAGTATAACTAATAAGGAGCTCCACTTTATGGTAAAACTGAAGTCAGCCTCTATCAATTTTCTCAAAAATGAAGCTGAAGTACAATAACAATATCCAATAGCCGGCAAAATTCTAACTTGTCACATTTCAAATAATAACCAGAAATATAAAACTACTCTTGAGTTGGGTAAATACCACAATTTTGCGGTGATAACTATGACGTATAACAGCTGATTCGTGACGTCACGGATCTTATAACCAAGCTGATAACTACACTCGCTTGAACGGATCGGTAAATACCAACCCAAAATGGTAAATACCATTTCCATTTGGTTATCCGCTTGAATTTGATTCTACACTCGCTTGAACGGATTGGTAAATACCAACCCAAAATGGTAAATACCATTTCCATTTGGTTATCCGCTTGAATTTGATTATTATAAATTATGGTTCTGCTGTCATGTGACTTGAACGTCAAAACAACCTCAAGCCAGAACTGTCAGATGTCGGAAATCAAAAGGAGGACATACATGTGCGTTAACGAAGAAGACGTAATATTATCGAAATCAAGAAGGCCATAAACGAGCCCTACAATTGTAGGGACGACTGACGATACGGGCCTAAGACAATACCGTCATGCAAGTTGCAAATAAAAAGTGTCAAAGAAAATGAAGTAGTATATATGTTTTTGACCTGACAGATGAAGACAGCGAGATTTGAACACCCTCTCACCATCTCATTTCAACCAAATGGAACCGTTTTTCTCTGATTTTGTCCGTCAAAAAGAATTTTGATAAAATTTGCTCGCAGCGTTAAAGTTTTTTCTTACATTCCTATCCGAATCTCTGAATTCTTCGATTATCTACCTTGATCACAAGGCACATGAGACTCAATTTCCAATAAGGCACTGACGAACATGCAGTGCTACCAAGCCGAATAATGCAGAATCACTTTATGTATTTATATTTGCGTCAAGCTGAACGTATAGGCAACTTACGCAACCCTGTTATTTCCACGTCATCATCGATGCGCTTTCACATTGATCAGGGTTGCCAGTTATGGTGAAAAATCACCACACCTGGCAACCAGTGGATTCGCACTTGTTATAGAGGACCTCATTACCTATCGAAATAGCTCCTATATGCGAGAGCTGTTCCAAACTTAACTTGTTCCTGTTGGAATTCATTCCATTTTTTAGATTTTCTATTAAACCAAAAATATGTTACACTGATAAGGACATTTAATTAAACCAACTAAAATTGTAATTAGGCCAATGAAAAAATTGATTAACTATGTGACAGCCAACAAGTTTAATTAGTTTGATTAAAGTCCGATTTTTAAAACAATTTACTTGAATCTATGAAACTAGTTTAAAACAAAACGTTTAATTCAATTTATTAATCCGTTTACTTAGATTGAGTACACCAATTTATTTAAAATTAATGTACTATTGAAATGAGTTTACATACTCCAAGTGAAACAATTTAATTATATTTATTAAATTTGTTTAATTAGTTTAGGTATAAGTATTTGCCTAGTTTTAATGAATTATTTTCTTTCAATTTAAGATGATATTTGGATAATATTTGGAATTTAAATTAATAAATTGCATTTTACTGACAGATATATATATATATATATATATATATATATATATATATATATATATATATATGCTCTGACAAATCTTAGATATCAAAAAATTTGGAGAACATGATATTGATATAGTTGATGCTTTCGAAACAAAATTGAATCTTCCAAATTTTAAAACTCTAAAAAATCCAATATTTTTATTTTAATTAATTGTTAACTTATTATAATATGAGATTAAGTTTTACCAATTACCTGTCCGATTATCCAGAAACAAGATATTCTTTGTTTGAAATTCAGAAAGTAGGGAAATGGATACCTGAAACTGAATAAGGCTACTTTACTTGATCATGCGTAAAAAAATCCTAATTTTATTTCTAATAATAAAACAATATTACACTCACCCACATTTACATATATAAATAAATTCGACATAGCTTTAAATAAACTAGGGTATTTAGAAATACTACAAAGTCTGATACAGCACGAGGCTCCACATGCTAAACATACGATATAAAAGAAAAGCACATCAAGCTTATGTTAAGCACAAGTTTGGTATAAATGCACTTCATTGACCTAAATACTGCTTCAGAAAGAAACTGTCAAAGTTCTTCCCATTCCGTCACGACACCAGTGACTCCCCTATACAGAGATGGTTTCATTGGGAGCAAGAAATATTCATGCTTATGAGACACTAAGCGCCTTATGCTCTAGTATTTCACTTGATCACTCTAACTGATTTAGTTCACAGCTACTACACCAACAACGGCAACATTAGAATATGAAGCTCTTCGCGAAAATCACAAATGAATCTGAGGAGTTCGAAGCGTGTCACTGGCAATGCGTCTGTCGCATACTCCCGATCATTCACGAATGTGTTCTGCCGAATCGGCGATTCACATAAACAGTTTAATTGTTTTTATTAAAATGTTCAATTGTTTTGAATGTACCTTTTATACGTACACTGGATCGCCTAAACTAATTAAACAGTTTAATAAAACTAAATTAGTTTAATATACTACTTTCAATTAAACTGGTTCTAGAAAATTCATTTTAATTAAACCGAATAATTTAGTTACTTTAAATAATTAAAACGTTCATTAGGGTTTATGAAAATTTCTCTTTGATTGTATACGTTTTCTGTGTAGTAGCCAGTCTTGATTCTATCCAAGGAGGAGGTCTTGACCCCGTCCTCCTGGATTCGCTTTTGCCTCTGTGCTTTCCAAAATTCGATAGTTCAACGATATCTAACTGAACTTTGCACAAGCACCTGAACAGAAGATCTACCGATCTGATAAATATCAATATTTCAACTTTCGCTTCGTAGTTGTGTTCCCTCAACGTTCAAGAGCTGACAACAAAAAATTCACCTCACCTTTTTTTGTACCTACTGAATTCTGTGATGAATTCACCCTGCACCTACCGAAGAGGAATTGAAGATTGCACTCCAGTTGTACCCTAAGCGGCAAGAGTCTCAAATTATATGGATTTTCAGTTTTCTAAAATAGTTTTGAGCTGATTACCTGACCTAATTGAGGTTGACTAAAAGTCCCTGTCACTGTGATCTACAATATATAAGGAATATTAAATTCCGTTAAAAGGAACAGTTATAGAAAACCACACAACCATATTGCCCGCACATTTCTTGTCATTATGCACCACAGTTGAAATATATAGATGTTTTCAGTTATTTTACTCTTGAACAAACAAAGAGGTAAAGCTAGTGATATTCTATTGTACTGCTTAATAAACTCCATTTTCTACCAGGTGGCTAATTTCACGAGACATGTTTACTTTTCTAGAAGTTTGATTATAATAGTTAATTACACCTTTTCATGCAGGTTAAATAAACGAAGGTAACGGCAGTTGCAATAAAATTACATCCGTCTATATATAGCACCAAAGATTACAGAGCATTTATAACATATTCGCCCAGAGCACATTATACTTGACTGGAGTGTTTGTTTTTTTAAGTTTTATTTTAGGACTAATGAACATCCTCTGTTCTCTAACTAAATGAGCCTAATAATTGAATCGTGTCTGAGTTCAAAATCGTTTTTTTGCGAGCTGTACATCACCAACTTTTTTGGTTGCATATAGGAAGAGGGAACTTCCCCAAGGAAACGGGTTGTTTGGGAAGTATACAAGTTGTTTCTTAGAGAGTTCCCCAATATCCCGATCATAGATGATCAGAACGGTATAGATATGCGGCTCAAGCGGAGTGGACAAGCTTCGTTCAGCAAGCTCTGCAGCGTGCAGCTGTTCTTCCTGTACAACAACCCGGCAGACCTTTTCTGCCTGCAGACATTCGTCAAAAGGGCTGCAATTAAGCAAGCGAAAAGGTCTTGTCATCCTGATGACATTCGCAGAGCGACGAATCTTGTTCATGAAGTAAGAAATACTCTACATGAATTCCGCAATGAGCAATGGAACGATTTTCTGGCGGGGATGATTGACTCAAGTACTCCTCTCTGGAAAGTGGCGAAGTCGCTCGGAAACGGAAAGCGAGAACAACTCCCGCACATCCACGGTCCTGGGGGCGTAGTCTTTAGGACAGAGGACAAGGTCGAGGTTTTCGCTGATGCTATGGAACGACAGTTCCCTCCCAAATATGATCTTGATAATGATCTCGACGAGGAGCAACAAATTGTAAGGTTCGTCAGGAGATATTTTAGGGCCAACGGCGTCAGTGATCACGGCGCCGCCATTAGTGATTCTTCATCAGAAGATTATTTTTCGGAAGATTCTTCAGCTGAAGAGTTGCACAGCACATGAGCGGCATTTCCCGAGATCCCAGCAGAGCTTCAACGTCACATTAAATACCTCAAAGTGCGCAAAACGCCTGTGGAGGATCAAATCACTAATAAGGCGCTGAAGCTGCTTTCACGGACTTATCTAGTGGAAGTGGAAGTTATAATGATTCCAAAGAAGGTGGGTTCGATATTTCCCCAGGACTATCATCCCATCAGCCTACTGTCTGTGTCGTCTAAGCTAGCTGAAAAGGTGATTCTACGTCACCCTGCGAATTTCTCGTCAGATCACCAAGTGATTCCTGACGTGAAATTTGAATTTCGGTCTGAGCATAGTACGGAGTTACAGGCGGTTAGGCTTGTGGAGCGAGTAACCAGGGGCACCCTTAACGAAAGTACAGGATGTCTTGAAGGCATCTGACAAGATATGGCACAAGGCCACAAGGGCCTTCTCTATAAAATAATTCAAAAGGGCTTTCCATTCTGGATCCTAAAACTTCTGAAATCCTTCCTTGAAGGTATGAAATTTTGGATCAAAATTAATAATTTCTTGTCGACAGTACGGCCCATCAGGGCCGGCGTCCCTCAGGGTTCGGTTCTAGGGCCAATCCTTTACTCACTTTTCACGCATCATGCCCCTTGCCCTAGCGACTGCGAAGTCTATATGCTGATGACACTACACTGGTGGCCCAGTCGCGTACCGGGAATCTGGTTCACGACAGGTCACAAAGTGCGGTGGATGATGTATTGGAATGGGCAGATCGGTGGATAATCAAAATTAATTACTCGAAAAGCTATCTATTGTACTAAACAACCTAGCGGCTCCCCGCCTGAGGTTTCAGTGAATGAAGGTTGCATACCATCGAGAAATTCTGTGTATCTCGGTGTCATTCTTGACAGGTTGATGACCTGGCAGAATCACACTGAAGTGTTAAAAACTAACTTCCAAATTACGTTTCGGCAACTCTACCTTTTACTATGTAGAACCTCAAAATTAAGTTTGGTTAACAAAGTTCGGCTATACAAGATGGTTCAGACCAGCAATCACTTACGTATTTGCAGCATGGTGTTTTCTTGCCAAAACGCATACGCGTAATCTGCAGGTTTTGCAGAACGGAACCTTGCGAACCATCACTAACGCACCATAGTATGTCTCCAACGAGACCCTTGACAGAGATCTCGACATCCCTTACCTAAGGGACTACATCAAACATCAGGCGCAGTTACGTTATAGTCAAGCGGAATCGCACAGCAACCCTCTGTTGCGTGAGTCAGTAGACTAGACAGTCGAGCAAGTTCGCAAGCACACAAGACCGCGGCTCGCACTGTGATCAAAATCAAATCGTGCAATTCTATATCCAACCAAAATTACGATTTTTGTCACACACAAATTCTTAAATTAATTTTTGGATTAATTTAAATTAACCGAATACCAGTTAACAATAGCAAGGCATCCCTTTAACCGGCGCACTTCACCCTCTTTGCTCTTCCCCCTTCCTTCCTTTCTTTCTTCATCCTTTCTTTCTCCCTGACTTCGTCCGGTATCTGGGCAACCAGACCTGACAGACCTACTGACCTACGATACTTTAACAAAGAGCGAAGGTCCCACGGACCGCTCTGACGGACATTGACGAATAGAGAGGATACAATGTTCTTATTTTTAGTTTAGTACTTGATTGTTTTGTAAAAACCTAAAGATCGCAATTTTGGTTGTTTGTCCAAAAATTCACCCATCTTATACAGGATGTCCCAGAAGTCGACGTCAAGCCGGAAACGGGGGATAGGCCAAGTCATAATAGTTATCAGAAAATTCTAAGTCGTATACTTTTCAAATTAGCGGCTTTAAAAGATCCGCGATTTTTAGAGAAAAAATTATGGACTGACAAGTCATCTAAAAAATATTGTTACACGAATCTACAAAACTTACACCAGTGGCATGTAGAAAATCATCAAGCCAATCAAAAATTTAGCTGAGCTACGGGACAGAATAACAGAAGCAGCTGAATATATTAATAACGGAAGATTCACTCATTGGGCAGGAGGGCAGTTTGAACATTGATTGTGAATTTAATTAATACATTCACGAATTAATAAAAGTGGCGTTACTATCCGTCTTGCTGACACTACTCGGATGTAGAATTATACTGTCCGTTGCTCCGTCTGAGAAAAAATTTAAATTAGTAGTAATGGTTACAGGGTGTAGATTTTTCCGATTTTTTTCAATATCTATAGTTTGAGAAGTACACGACATGAATACTTTTACATGAGCGCATGTTCGCAACGTTTCCTACTTCAAATCTACAGGGAAACCCGCTGAGGTAAAAAACATAGTTATATTATACAAAGGTAGAATTATTGCGCCACTGAGCTCATGGCAAAAACAAAAGTTGAGATCCCTTTATAACTGTGCATTCATTTGTTTCATATTTTGTTTTAATTATAACCGCAGTGGAGTAACACTTTCATTTTTATATTATTTGTGTCTCAGTGTACGTATTTATCAAAGATTTGAAGTAGAAGGTGTTGCGACTATGCGCTCATAAAAATAGTAAGGTAAATATTCGAGAATTTTGAAAGAAAGTTGCATATGTTCCAAAATAATAAAATTATAGAAGTGATTAACTTAGATATTTTACGGGCCATAAAAATCCTGTTATGGACCATCATCCTTTGGAACCACACTGAGAGACATTTCTTTACCCGAATAAACATTGAAATAAAAATAGGCTAATTCTGAGAAAAGCGGTATTGTTCCAGTATCTTTGCAGGAAGTCTCCAAATAGTTGATAAAAACGAATACTATTTTATTTTTATTAATAAATTTCACGTTGAAATACTTTATCAGCGTATTTCATTTATTTATATATTTCTCTTTGTGTGACCCGATCAGACCAGAATTTCCTAGTTATAACTAGTTTTATCTGACATTCATTTTTAAGCAGCAGTTCGAGTTCTATTATTTCACGGGTAGAACAGCGCACGCTACACTTCGCCCAATAAAGTCGCTTCATAATTATTGTAATATGTATGTACTTGAATTTTAAACTCAAACCACAGCCCTAACCAAAACCCAACCGGTTTGCCCTTTGGTTTAGGCCTTGAGTTGATTTTTCGTTTGGGTTTTGGTTTGGGTTTGGCCTATGCAAAAACCCAATGCAACAAATGCTTATATACTAAGTGACATGTAAATCCGAACACCCAGTTTAAATGGTTGTATTTTAATAAAATTTTGTATAAGTACTTAATGAAGCATAATAAGTAAATGATAAAAATTTCAAAATGATTACACTGCTTTAAAGCCCTTTAATAATGTGTGGATGCACCCTGATGTGCTACGCATTCTCCAACGCGCCTAGGCATGCTTCTGATCAGGTGGTCAATGTCCTCCTGTGGTATCTCATTCCAGGCAACCACCAACTCCTCTCGAAGTGCTTCTAGAGTCTGAGGAGGACGTTGCAAATTGAGCAATCTCCTACCCATCATATCCCACACGTGCTCAATTGGGGATAAGTCGGGAGATCTTGGTGGCCATGGTAACAATGTGACATCATTATGTTGAAAGAAGTCTATTGTGACTCTTGCAACATGTGGTCGGGCATTATCTTGTTGGAAAGTTGGATCTGCCAGGGTGTCAAGATAGGGTAAAAGATGGGGTTCTAGAACTTCGTGGATATAACGCTGCGCGTTCATGTTACCTCTGATGAAGATTAAAGGTGACCTGGAACCATAAGCTATAGCACCCCAACCCATAACTTCAACAGTGTGATGAACATGTCTTTCAACAAAAAACTGTGGATTCCTCCTTTCACCACGTCGCCTTCTAACCCTGGCACGACCATCGTGCATGCCTAAACAAAATCGAGACTCGTCACTAAAGACAATACTGTTCCATTCCTGATCCCAGAGTGACCGTTGTCTGCACCACTCAAGGCGATTACGTCGGTGTTCTCGAGTTAAAGGGAGGACCCAGTGTGGTCGGTATGAAAACAAGCCAAAACTTCTCATTCGTCGGTAAACACTTCGCATGCCAATAGGTCTTCCGTGTTCTGCAAACCATTCATTTGCAATGGACCTGGTAGTGGAGAAACGGTCCCTTAAGGCCAATAATCTTAGGCGGCGATCTTCACGGTCTGTTGTTCTACGGCGGCGTCCAGTGCCCCTTGCTCTTTGCGTACGGCCTTCTCGAAGCCATGCCTGACAACACCTAACCACAGTGTCTACACTTCTTTGCACTCTAACTGCAATTGCCCCAAAAGAAAGTCCAGCTTCCCGAAGTCCCACTATACGGCCCCTATCAAACTCACTGAGTTGACGAAATCGTACATGTCTCCGTACTCTAGGCATCGTAACCGATCGTAAAGGATGTCAAGAACCAAAATCCGCCAACGTTGATTCTTTACTGCGGCTGAAATATTCATTTTTAGAGCGTTAGTGAATTAAAAGAAAGCAGTACAAAAACCGGAATGTCTAACTGATAAGGCTGAAAATTTTTTCACTTGTTATTTACAGTAAGATAAATACATTCACCAACTTTTATTAAAATAAAACCATTTAAACTGGGTGTTCGGATTTATATGTCACTTAGTATAATTACTGTCGAGGTACGGCAGGATACCTGGTATGAAGTTTGACAAAATGCGTTTTGCCTAGTTAGTACTACTTTTAACTGACGTTCATTTCAAACCAGCAGTTAATTATGATTCTAGTTTTAGGTTTTGGCTGACAACATTTTTCTGCGTGTTCCTCAGGTCAATTCGAGTCGAAAAAGTCGTATGAACATGGACCCGCAAATGCTTCCTTATCGAGATATGATTTTTTATTTTTAGTGGGCGAAAACCACAGTATTGTTGGAAAATTGCTTTTATTTAACAAAAAACTGTTTACAATAACTAAAGTCCACATTCACGTTGTACTGCCCGATTAATACGTTTGTGTTTGTTTGTTTGTTGACGGAGTAGTTGTGTCAGTTTGATTGAACTTTGCAAAAATTACTGTCATGTTTGTTTTTACAAGTGAGAAATACGGTGACATGATGTTTGACTACGGATATTGCAACGGAAATGGCAGAGCATCAGTGAACGAATATTGCCGCCGGTATCCAAATCGAAGAATACCTGACAGAAGGGTATTTGGAAGAGTTTTGGCACATGTGAAAGCAACAGCATATGTTCCAAATGCTACTACTGTAACACGTCCAGAAGCTGCCCATGACTTAATACTGGATAGTGTTGAACGGTCATCATCAACCAGCGCCCGCAGAATATCACGTCGCACTGGTGTTAGCCGAATGACTGTCTAGAACAATGCACAACTTTGGTTTGTACCAATTTCATCTGCCACCTATCCAAGCTCTGCTGCTCACTGATCCGGACCCTCGTATGCAGTTTTGTAACTGGCTCCTCGCGAATCGTAATCTTGTTAAAAAGATTTTGTTCACCGACGAATCTACTTTTACTCGAGACGGCGTCAAAAATTTGAGGAATTCCCATTCTTGGCAGCTTGAAAATCCCTACGCAACTATCGAACGGAGTTTCAAACACCGGTTTTCTGTTAATATCTGGTGCGGCTTGTTAGGGGATCACTTAGTTGGCCCTTTTGTGTTTGACGGTCCGTTGACATATGAAGTTTATCTTCAATTCTTACGAGAAAAACTGCCTGTGTTGTTAGAGGATATTCTGCTGCCGATAAGACAACAGATGTGGTTACAGCATGACGGTGCTCCGCCCCATAGTGGTAGAAATGTGACTAAGTATTTAAATAACGATTTTCCTGGGCGTTGGATTGGACGAGGGGCGCAGTTTCTTGGCCACCCCGCTCGCCCGATTTAAGTCCCTTGGATTATTTCTTGTGGGGACATATGAAGTCTTTAGTGTATCCAGAGAAATCGCATACCAGGACTGAACTGCTCCGTGAAATAACTGATGTCGCTGACGACATAAGAAGTAATCGTCTTGTTATTGGGAAAGCCACCAGTCACATTATTAAACGGGCTAGACTATGTTTACAGGGTGAAGGTGGACAATTTGAACAACTATTGTGAATAGTTTTTTTTATTGTACCTAGTAATTTTGTGTTAAATAAATGTAATTTTCCAACAATATTGCGGTTTTCCCACCATTAGCACCCTAAAAATAAAAAAATCGACAAGGAAGCATTTGCGGACCCATGTTTATTGGACTTTTTCCTCTCGAACTAACCTGAGGAATACGTAGAAAAATTTTGTCCCTTACCTCGCGGGACACCCTGTATAATTCTAAACGGACTAAGATTTGAAACCAGACGCCATAATAACTTCTATTTTGCGCAAAAAGAGTTACCCAATCACACACTACACTTAGCTATTGGAGGTGGGTACCAGATTCCATACAATCTTTGGCTTCATCCTTTATTTGATATATTTTGAAAATGACGGAACCATTATATTGTATCTAGTATTCTAATTGAGGAAACTGTATTGAAACAAGATAATTTTCTCATCTAATCGGAACTCGTACCATATTTTTTCGTACTTTATATGAATGAGACACTTATATTCTAGAAAAATCTGCTTGCTCTAACATTAGAATAAATAGCTATGATGCTGGTATTGCAAAATCTAAATGCATTTTGGCGGAAAATTCGTTAAGATGTTAAAATGTAGTCACTCACAGTCGATGTTAGAGGTTTTGTTATGTTTACGATTGCTTTGACCGTAAAATGGGAATAAAAGCGTAACAGCTTGTAATATCTTTCAATTACCAAAGCAAACAATACATAAATCTCATAAACAAGGTAGAAGGCACCAGAAAATGAATTACGAGATTTGTGTTACGACGGTTAGCACATAACGACTAGTCCGTAAATGTTTAGAATACTTTCCGGGTATAACAGAATGCTGGGAAATGTTAGGGCTGATGCAGCACAGTGGCACACACAGTACTACCAGAGACCAAAGCCTGTTAAAAATCGGGTACGTTGGATTTAGTAGTATTTCCGTCACTGTGACACGTCCTCCAGTAATTTAAATCGGAAATCATTTTTGATGATTTGGTTCTACATGTAATTAATATGAGACAGCAATTTTTGAAAAAAAATCGTAGGGTCGTTGTGATTTTACCGCTCAAGCGAAAATTTGCCTTCCCCGCACTTCTAAAAGTTTTGGGGACTCACATATTCGCACGATATCTTCTATCGGAGCAGTTTTTTGCTTTTTAATGAATTTCAGTAGCATATTCGTATGGGAAACATTCCTGCAGGCGCTCATGGGCAATTAGTAGGATAGTAAAATAGTTTAGTGTCACCAAAATCAAAGGGATCGACAATCACTGTCACTGTCGCATCTACGTATACAGGGAAAACCAAATATGTCTGAAGACTTGAGTTCAATGTGTACGACAGAGATGCGCGAGAAGTGTGTATCAACACATGTAAGAAAGAGATAGCAGCCAGCTGAAGAGCGGAGGCAATTGGCTAGCGACAGTGACGCAGAAGGTCGTGCAATTCTACAATAGGTTAGATTATTGTCAAAACCCCAGAAAGAAAACTGTTCGAACATCCCATCTAATATTTTGTTTTCATTTTGACTGGAATTATTTATTTCAATTTTATTGTCGCTTATTATTTTAATTTATTTTAGAATTATCTGGAATGTACGACATGCGATGTTGCCAAGGACCGATCCGGGATTGTTCCTTGTCAGATTCGACACAATTCACAATTCAGAAATGTGTACGTTCAAAATTAAACCAGTATTTGGGCGTAGAGAAAAAACTAGCACATATCTTCAACATGCATCTTAATTCAAGGAATTGGTGTAACATATTGGAAGCGCGGCAGATTGCCGCGTCAGCGTTGCTAGGCAACGCGGTGATGAGCTTCGCTATCCAGCCGACTTCTATCTATTTCTAACATATGTCTATAGACACCTCTCTCTTACACATTGAACTCAAGCCGTCAGACAAATTTGGTTCTCTGTGATAGCACACCTATTCTACCAACTACAACGGCAATCATACCAACATTCATAGCCGTGAAGAACTCTCCTATTAAAGGATTTAAACCAGAAGGTAAATATCAACGGGTTAGTAGACGCACACACCTTAACCAAGCAGTCTCATAAGAATATCAATTTCTTATCAAAACAATGGATCAATTAACACTAATCAACGAACAGTACGCCTTCAAAGGAACTGTCCTTACCCACTTCCCTTCATCTCCTTATCATAATCCATAATCTACGTCCTTTCTCTTAAAGAGCAGCAGCTGTTAACAGTGCGTTAAAGTTTCAGGAAAATACCTCGAGGATGGGGTTCGATCATTTTTAACAAATACTGCAAGCATGTACTCTAAAATGGAGTATCGTCGTTATTAAGGTATCATCCAAGAAGATGACCAACTCTATGCTGTATGTGGACGTTCACAAAAAATTTCCTTCGTCACAGCGACGATGCCAAAAGTAGGATAGTAACATAAACAGATTCCATTTTCCTTTCAAAAATTTCTTTATTTTTAAACAGTATTTTATATTTATATGGTTAATTAAGACCAACATCAACCAAGCTTACAAATCTGTGTAACATATGTTATTGAAAATTATAATCGACCAAACTTCGTTTTTTGACGTTTCAGAAGCTCCTCATCACTTTAAACGTATACAGGGTCTTTCAAAAAGACGTGAAAATATTAGAGATATTTAGGTTTGAATATTTGAGGTAAAATAATAAAATATTCATATGAAACGGTTTAGCCTCCCCTGTTCTGAAAACACTGTGAAGCTAGGTATTGGAAACATTATACGGCAATTGAATATTACATGCGCGTCTTAACCTCGATCAGTAGCGTAGAAGCTTACCATTCAATAAACGTTGTTTATGTACGCCACTATTTTTCATGGTATACTTCTCCTGGAATAATTCATGTTAGATTCTTCTGTTTGTCTAAAATCACAACTAGTAATTGTGAAACCAATTAATTTCAGTGAAATTCTAATTATTTTGAAGATGATCCTTTATGAACTGAAGACGGCGCTGCGTGGATAATGCAGAATCAACCTACTTGACGCCATTTCTGAGCGCTATTTCCGCTATACTGCCGTAGTTAGGTAAAAGGCAGTAAAGCGCATTTATTGGCGACGACACATATTTCTTTTATGATCACAATTACAAAATATACTTTGTCAAATATTTCATATTAACTACATTTCCTAATCACAAAAGCAGTAAATCAGTTTATCAAAGCAAAAAAGCAGTAGTCTTCAAACTATATACCTTTTATTCTCTCTATGATACAATTACTGCCTTTTTATTTTTACCCTTTTATAACATTTTATGCTGGTTACTTATTTGGTGTTATACGAGCCCCTTCCCACTTCAGTTGGCCCAACTATTGAAATCTTAGTTTTTTTCTTATCAAACACAAATAATAAAAATGTAGCAGGGTGTTATAGGTTTAAAATATTAACAATGAATATTTTGATAATATATAGTAGAAAACACCAACTTTATCACTCCCTAATCAAATTTGCAGCATAAAAATAACACATGTTGCGATTACAGCATATCAACCTATTTTCATTTCAATGCAAAATAAGTCTATAACGCATAGGTGGCTGTGAAAACTAAAGGCAATAACAATTGTTTTTATTAATCACAGCTGTCAGAATACGTTTAAAATAGTTTTGGGTAGTTAAGGTTTTCAAAATGGGTAGAGGAAAGGTTATTAGTGAGAAAATTCGGTTACTGATAATTAATTTTTTTAATTCTGGGAAATCAAACTCAGAAATTACAACTTTGTTAGACTTATCGCGGTACAGTGTGAGAAATACTGTTAGAAGATATAACGTAACTGGTTCAGTTAATATTAAGCCACGATATGTGAAAAAAAGTAATATCACAAATACCGACCGAAGAGCATTAAGAAGAATAATCGTGAAAAACAGGCGTGCCAATTATTTACAATTAAGTGCTCTGTGGAGTGACGCTGTTGGAAGGAGAATTTCTAGGTCCACAACTCATAGATAGGCCCACCAACTGGGATTTAGCACTTGCAAGGTAAGTTTTCTTATAAAAAAAAAGTGAAGTAAAAACCCTAAAGTTGCACAACTAGGCCAAAGAAAAGCCACTATTAACTCCATTGCAAAAGAAAAATCGGCTTAGATGGGCTAAAGAACATAGACAATGGACACCTCAACAATGGTGTGCAATACAATGGAGTAATGAGGCTCGATTCGAAGTTTGTGTTGGTGACAGTCGCAGTAGAGTTATTCGCAAAAAAAATGAAGCATTCCATGTTGACTGTCTGAAGAGAAAAGTGAAATTTCCAGCATCCATTATAGTCTGGGGCAGTATGTCATCAAAACGAGTAGGAAAACTTGATTTTATTGATGGAAATGTGGATACAAACAAATATATGGCAATTTTGGAAGAATCGCTTTTGCCAGTGATTGAAGAATGTTTGACATCCGGCCAAGATTTTGTGTTTCAGCAAGATGGTGCAGCGTGACATACCTCAAAAAAGGCTATAAAATGGATGGAAGAAAATAATGTACCACTTTTGAAATGGGTTCTACGACAACCTCCTGCTCGTGCAATCACCGAACTGAGACAAAAGCTTCAAGCAATATGGGATTGTTTTACACCAAATTTTTGCCAAAACTTGGTTAACACTATGCCCCAAAGAATTTTAGCCGTAATAAAAAATAAAGGTGATGTTACCCAATGGTAATCTTTCAATTGTTGCTTTGTTAACTTCGCGCATTTATTCGCACATTGTTTATTTGTTCAGGTGTTCTATTAGTTATAGGTCTAAGTGATTTCAAATATGTATTTTTTACGACTAGAGTGTATCTAAAATGTTTTTGAGAAAATACATTGTTTTAGAAGTAAATAGTTTCGTCATGTTTAGTTTATAAAGGCATATTTTGGCACAAATCTTGAAGTTGGCCAACTGAAGTGGGAAGGGGCTCGTATGTAATAATTCTATTTTTGTGAATAAGTATTTATCCCTATAAATACTCGTAATTACTTTTGCTCTAAAAGCATAATTTTCAAAACTATTTATTTCGCTTAACTTAACATGCTATTTTCGGTTTATTTATATAATAATTACTTTTGTTGTAATATAATTATTAACTGTATGCATATAATTATTAAACTGAATTACTAAATGTTGAAATGGTGTTGTGCTATTTATGTGACTTTCTACATGAATAAATCATACGGAAATAAAAAAATACTGCATTACTGCGTTTTTCCGTTGAAAAAATAATATGAATAGTTATGAAAACTACGGAAAAAGGCAGTAAATTTGTTTTTGCAGAGTATAAAAGCAGTAAACCGCATGTTACTGCTTTTTGATGTACAACAAATAAATACGGAATGTCATTTATTTTATAACTGTACGAGGGATGTCTTTTAAGTTTTGCATATAGAAACATAGTAGGCCGCGCGGATCGAACGTCAGTACTGAATCTTAACCTCCCTCTTTACTAAACTTAAATTCAAAGTTTCACAACAATACGTGCAGTGTTCTCACAAGAGTGAATTTTTAAGTGTCACCAAGTCATTAGAAAAATGGAACTCAAGCGAGAACATTTTCGCGCCATAATTTATTACAACATTCACAGACAATTATCGCAACAAGAATGCCTTGCCGGGTTACTGTCTGTTTTCGGCAACGAAGCGCCACATCAGTCGACAATTTCCCGTTGGTATGGAGAATTCAAACGTGGACGGGTAAGTCTTAGCGACGATTCCAGGGTGGGTGCACCAAAAACGGCAGTCACCCAGGAAAACGTCGATGCTGTGCGCAAACTCATCATTGAAGATAGACATGTGACATATCGCGAGATTGAGGCGTCCTTGAAGATCTCAAAGACCTCAATTCAAAAAATTTTACATGAAGAATTAGGAGTAAGAAAATTAGTTTCTCGTTGGATAACCCACCTGTTGACTGAAGAGCAGAAAGCAGCCAGGGTTAATTGGTGTCAAAAAACGCTTGACCGTTTCAATTCCCGAAACTCAAAAAATATGTACAGCATTGTTAGTGGTGATAAATCGTGGATTTACTAATATGAACCAGAAAATAAACGACAGTCGGCTGTTTGGGTGTACCAAGGTGAAGAAAAGCCAACAAAAGTCGCGACATTTGTGTCAAAAGCGGGTCATATTGCAACAATTCCTCTTAATGAACAAAGAACTGTTACTGCGGATTGGTATACCACCATTTGTTTGCCAAAAGTCATCACCGAACTTCGAAAAATCAACCCCGAAAGAAGAATCATCCTCCACCAAGACAATGCAAGCTCGCACACAGCCCAAAAAACAAGGTAGTATTTAATGGAAGAAAACGTGGAATTATTGGACCATCCTCCATATAGTCCCGATTTAAGTCCTAACGATTTCTTTACTTTCCCGAAAATTAGCAACAGACTGCGTGGTCAAAGGTTCCAGTCACCAGAAGCAGTTGACGCATTCAAAAAACAATAAAGTCATTTAAAACTACCTACCGTGTTGTTTTATTTCCATATGCAAAACTTAAAAGACAGCACTCGTATATGACTCTTCATAAAGTTAGGTAACTTTGCAATATTAATTTACTTTTGTTCTGTCGTAATAATTCTATTTATATACTCGTAGTTCGAAAAAATCCAGAATTTTGAGTTTTCTCAGACTTCGATTTTTACGCTTTATTGCCTTTTACCTATGTACGGCAGCATAGTCGGTTACCAAAATGGAAGAAAATAGCACAACGCATTGTACGCCAAAAACGAGTCATCACTATGTTGGTAAATACTTCATCTTTTTCTTAAGGAAAGCTGTTACTATTATTCAGATATTGAGTTCGGTGACCGAAGTAATTTGCGAGACATAATCGCTGACGAAAAAAACGCATTACGTTTCACGAGATAACGTCTGTACATCAGTCGATCAGAGTGGTGTTAGATGGAATCCCAATTTCTTGCCAAATCAATGCTTCGATTAACCCTAATCATTGAACAAAGCGGGTTCAAAGCAACCCCACACCCTTCAGTCCATCGTGAGCGTCCTTTCCGCAACAGCGAACCGCCTATGTCAACAGGTTGCTATGGTTCCGGGAAAATTGCTTTTACTGGATATAACTGGGTCATTGACGTGGTTGTCTCCTCATTTATTCCTTATGTGCTGGAACTCACGCCATGCTTACTGCGTTGATATGACATGGCTTGAAAATAGCAGAATTTGTGGATAAGTGCTGACACGGTGGAAGTTATTAGTGTCTCAATATTTGCTTACATATTTATTGCGTAATTTCCCAGATCCAGACTTGGCGGATGTAAACATATAAAAAGCTTAGCGCTCTGTTTTGTATGAAACAAGAAACTTGCATATCTTTACATTTTGAAAGCGTTCCGAAATTTTTTCATCACCCCTTAACATAATCCTGATTCTTTGATATGGAGACCTTTAATAATTTCGATTCATTTCTAAAAAAACATTTATTGCGCCACAAAATGACAAGCGATTGCAAAAAAAATATATTTAAAACAGTACTGTGATGCGGTCCTTTTGCAATCAAGGGTCGCGATTATACTGCGCCCAACTTGTATTCAAAACAAATCGGAATATTTGGATCAGTCTAAGATGAAAAAAAGTTTGATTGGCATAGTAGCAACCTTGTCTGAAAATTTCATCAAAATCCGACAGCTATTTACCAAGTTATAGACCGATGGAAATGAGTGACATTGATTTTCGTAATGTCAGATACGACCCAAAAAGATATTCCATTTTAAAAATTTTTCGCGATTAGAATACTTCTTCGCCAGTAGATGTGGGGATTGAAAGTAATGGGGCATTTCCCTCTAAGGCAAAATATGTTGTTCAAATCCATTTTTCAAGGAGGGTGCAGTCCTATTTTGGAAAAGTGCATTTGAAATTCCTTCATTGAAAAATACTTATTAAATTCTTTGTATCTCCGGTCAACAGGATTTGATTTTCACCATGAATATCGTATGAGCCCCTTCCCACTTCAAATGGCCCAACTATTGAAATCTTAGTTTTTTTCTTATCAAACACAAATAATAAAAATGTTGCAGGGTATTATAGGTTTAAAATATTAACAATGAATATTTTCATAATATATAGTAAAAAATACCAACTTTATCACTCCCTAATCAAATTTGCAGCATAAAAATAACACATGTTGCAATTACAGCATATCAACCTATTTTCATAGATGGCTGTGAAAAATAAAAGCCATGACAATTGTTTTTATTAATCACAGTTGTCAGAATACGTTTAAAATAGTTTTGGGTAGTTAAGGTTTTCAAAATGGTTAGAGGAAAGGTTATTAGTGAGAAAATTCGGTTACTGATAATTAATTTTTTTAATTCTGGGAAATCAAACTCAGAAATTGCAAGTTTGTTAGACTTATTGCGGTACAGTGTGAGAAATATTGTTAGAAGATATAACGTAACTGGTTCATTTAATATTAAGCCACGATATGTGAAAAAAAGTAATATCACAAATGCCGACCGAAGAGCATTAAGAAGAATAATCGTGAATAACAGGCGTGCCAATTATTTACAATTAAGTGCTCTGTGGAGTGACGCTGTTGGAAGAAGAATTTCGAGGTCCACAACTCATAGAGAGGCCCACAAACTGGGATTCAGCACTTGCAAGGTAAGTTTTCTTATAAAAAAAAGTGAAGGAAAAACCCTAAACTTGCACAACTTGTTTATAGGCCAAAGAAAAGCCACTATTAACTCCACTGCAAAAGAAAAATCGGCTTAGATGGGCTAAAGAACATAGACAATGGACACCTCAACAATGGTGTGCAATTCAATGGAGTGATGAAACTCCTACAAAACAGCATGTGAGTGCATATACCCTGTTTCACGAGTATCCATCAGGCTTTGACGTCTACTGAGGTGAACAGCTGATCAGCAAGTGACATTTTTGTGTTACTCTGCAACGTTGGCAACAATGATCAGGTATAAATCTGGCAAAACTTGTTTGTGGCGTTTTGTTTTTTGTATGCAAATGAACTTTTCTAAACAAAAGAGTTGTTAGCAAGTACAAAATGAATCTGTGATGGATACTTTGTTTTGAACTCGATGGTACAAATACAGCGGGAACAGGGAGGCTTAACGTCTTCCGCGCCAACTTGTTTAATTAGTTGACAGCACATTATACGGTCGGTTATGAGCGAAATAACAAAAAAAGGTTGTTGTGAATACTGTATCGTTCCAAAATTTACGAGCACAACAATTACAACCCGTAATAAAAGATTTTTCTACGTACCCTTGATTGATTGGACCAAAAGTACAACATATGTCTGTGAAGGCCACTTTCATATGAGTATATCATTTTACTATTTATTAATTTATGGTTATTAGTTATTATATAATTTCCAATCTCATTTTTTTTTCTATTCGTCATTTGTTTGTCTGGGCATTCCGTAGGACCTTTGCCCATTAGTCACTGTCTGATGTACGTTAGTCGAATCTGTCAGTTCTGGTTGCCCAGAAACCAGACAAAGTCAAGAAAAAAGAGAAAGGGAAAGAAGAAAAAAGGAGAAGAGCAAAGAAAAACAGATGCGCTTAGTTTAAGAGGAAACACCTAGGCTTTTTGACTTGGTACACGGATTAATTTTGAGGTGAGCTAAACAAATTTTTTATTCGGTTTTGTTAGAGTGTAATTTTGAGTTTACTAAAATTTCGCGCTAAATTTTGATTACAGTGCGAGCCGTGGCCTTGAATGTTTACGAACTTTGCTCCACTGTGTAGTCCACTGAGTCACGCAACAGAGGGTTGCTGTGCGATTCCGCTTGACTATAACGTCGCTGCGCCTGAAGCTTGACATAATCCCTCAAGTAAGGAATGTCAAGGTCTCCGTGTAGTGTCTCATTTGAGACATACCATGGAGCGTTGCAAATTGTCCGCAAAGTTCTGCTTTGCAGTACTTGAAGACTTTGCATGTGTGTCTTGGCAAGAAAAACCAAGCCGCACATGCATAAGTAATGGCTGGTCTAATAATCATTTTATATAGTCGAACTTTGTTTATCAAACTCAATTTGGAGGATCTACATAACAATGTTTCTGCCAGGTCATGCCTTTATCAAGGGTGACACCGAGATACCGAGAATTTGTCCATGGTACACGATTTCCGTCTACAGAAACCTCTGCTGGGGGGCCGCGACGTTTTTTGTTAAAATAAATAGAATGCGTTTTCAAATGATTAATTTTTATCAGCCACCGTTCCGCCCACTCTAGAACTTCGTCCACCGTATTCTGCAACCCAGCGTGAACCAGATCACCAGTACACGACTGGGCGACAAGTGCAGTGTCGTCAGCATAGAGGTAGACTTCACAGTTGCTGGGGCAAGGGACATGGATGAAAAGCGAATAAAGAATTGGTCCTAGGACCGAACCCTGAGGAACACCGGCCCGTACTGGCCGTGTTGTTGACAAAACGTTGTTAAATTTGATCCGAAACTTCCTTCCTTCAAGAAAGGATTTCAGTAATTTTAGAAGCCAAAAAGGAAAACCCTTTTGGATTAGTTTATAGAGGAGGCCCGCGTGCCACACCTTGCCAAAGGCTTTTGAGACATCCAAAAGCAAGATGCCAGTACTCATGCTGAGGGTGAACCCTCTGGTTACATGCTCCACCAGCCTGACTGCCTGTAGCTCGGTGCTATGCTCGGACAGAACACCGAATTGGACGTCAGGAATCACATGGTGATTTGATGAAAAATTCTCAAGGTGACGATAAATCACCTTTTCGGCGAGCTTAGAAGGAACTGACAGCAGACTTATGGGACTGTAATCCTGAGGAAATATCGAACCCGCCTTCTTTGGAATCATGATGACCTCAGCAGTCTTCCACCCAGCAGGGAAGTACTGGATTCTGAGCGTCGCACTGATTATTGTCACCAAATATGTCAGGGCTTTCAGCGAGAGCAGCTTCAACGCCTTGTTGGTGATTTGATCCTCCCCAGGTACTTTACGCACCTTGAGGTCTTTAATATGACTTAGGAGCTCCACTGGTGTGCAATGTGGAAACTAGGAGGGTTCCGCTAATGTGCTATGTGGAGCCTCAGACGAATCTTCTGAAGAAGAGTCATCTGAAGAAGATTCAGTGCTTCCGCTAACGCCGTTAGTCCTAAAATATCTCCTGACGGATCGTACGATGTGCTGTTCTTCGTCGAGGTCATTATCGAGATCATAGTTGGGAGAGAACTGTTTTTCCATGGCATCAGCGAAAACCTCTACCTTATCCTCCGTTCTGAAGACTATGCCTTCAGGACCGTGAATGTGTGGGAGTTGCGGAGTTCGTGCATTGCGTTTCTCACTTCATGGACAAGATTTGTAGCCCTACGAATGTCATCAGGATGATTCCAATCTCATTTCACTGTACACGCGGCATTTGACGATGAAATATTTATCAACTAATATAACAGATCACTTATTTCAACTCAGCGAGAATAGCTGTGAGCTACTATAGTGTCACTTAAAGGCGTCAAGTAGGATGTACTGCATCATGTGCAATGTTATTATATATTTTAATGACATTTTAGAAAAGTAACACCTTTATCAAATTAGCTCTCTTCAAATTTCGACTTCGAGTGCTTTTTGTTATTACTGAAAATCTGATAAAATATAAACTAGTCGGTGGAAGATTGAAGCTGAATGTCGGAGTAAACCCTCATAAGTTTGACTGCCAAAAAGGTGTGCGGCCTTTAAGAGAATACAGATCATATATATAAGAAAAAGCGTCGCGCAGAACGCTGTTCCCTTCACCTTAAGTTGGCAACCATTAGGATTCATTCAGTGTGACTCAACCTACGAATAATCGAAAGCACTAGAAGATCCACTGCTTGAAAATTATACTGTATCTGTAGTAGGTGATCATGACACAAAAAAGTGAATCTTGCATTTCTATGCTTGTATATGTAAAGTAAGCCATTACTTGGGTCTTATTAAGTTTTTTCTGTTTGCATCCATCAATGAGTCTATCGAAGAGGTTAGGATCCTCTACTACGTCTAAATTTGAAGAACTTCCACTTTCGTTATTGAAATCTCTCGCTTTAATAAACTTAACACTACTGCCAACTTTAGATAGCGCTGGTTTCAACCAGTAAAATTCTACTGAAGTACTTGCCAGATCAAAAACGTTATTGTGTATTTAAATCCTCCAAGCTTAATAGCATAATTATGACACACAACAGTTTCAATTCTTTCCACACTTTAGTCACATACTAATCTACAGTTGTAAGGCGTAGTTTTCACTTTATTTTCAGGTGTAACTCTGGATTTTACAATGCATTTAGTACCTTCACGTTTCAACTGAACATAACCAATAGCATCTTCAAGATAGGAATCTCATCAACACTAATTTGTTTAAAACCTCGGTAGTTAAGCGCAAATTTTATAGGTAGTTGTGATAGTGTAGCAGTAGATATAAATCCTTGCTTCAAAAGTTTCACAGCTTTTATTTCCGCGCTTGTATATGATGGATTTGAAAAAATAAATTTCATTACTGCAATGATTTCGCGCCATAATGAGCCAAACTTAAGTATTAATTTCTCTGTCGTTTATTGACCGATTTCAATTTTTTCACTGGTTGATTATATTTCATCAATATTTTGCTGGTATGTCATTACTTTGCGATTCTAAACATCACGAAACTTCTCCATTGGCTCCCAGATGGAATCCTTCATGACAGAAATAGGGTCACATCCGAAGGACAGGGCGTGGAAAAACATTACTTCACGCTAGAACTTCATTATTTTCAAATTTTACATTTGAATTTCAAATGGCAAGTTGCCAATCCTTTACCATAGACTAAATTCAAAACACCCAGACATACTTCTTGAGGCAAAATATTGGTATTTCATTTTGATAAAAAAATCAAAAAATACTGTTTTTCCTTGAGTATTTGCTCTATAACATACACCGTATATTAAGAAAATAAATCTTATAAGTACAAAATTGTCACGTTTATTAAACATATTCAAAATATACAGTAAATGTGTAAAACATTCCAACAAAATAACATCAATTCTCATAAAATATACAGTAGTATTGTAAAGCTAATTTATATATAAAAAAATCCATAATCCTTGCATGATCACAGAAAAAATGATGTGTAACTGTTATAAAGCATACATTTGTACACAGTAAAGTACATATGCATTTTATATTTTTGAGTCTAATATGGGTACAATATGGAACCAAAAATGTTCTAGTGATGCATCATCATCTTTAAAGTTTCGCATACATAAATTTTTGTATATTGCTTACATAGTATTGTGGCATATTTTTCTATAAACGTCAAAACGAGATGCAACATAAAACTATATAAATGGAGATTCTGTTAGATATTGCACTTTTTAGATGAAAATCCTCGACCTTAGATAATATAAGAACCTGTATCTTTTTAGATGATTTCGGCTTTACATTGATCACAGCTTTGTTATAACACCGACATCACCAATTCCATCTAAAATGTTTTTTAAAGCAGAATTAAAGGAATTGAGTTCAAAAACATTTTGACATATTATTCGATTTTTGGAGGTAATATTAATTTGACATATTTTGTTTATAATATATTTTATCACATAAATAATTTTTATATTTCATTTAAATGAGATTAGAGAAAAGGAATGTTCTCCTCTATTTAGTATAATTTATTAGTTGGAAGAAAGGCTGACATACATGTCATACCGATTTTGTTGGAATTAAGCGTGTTGTTTATCCTAATATTTGCGAAAAAGTTTTATGCTCTAGTCCCACCTAAATAATTTTCAGTTCTGTTGGGTCGAGGATTTTCCACCTTCATACTATTAATACACACTTTATCGTCCTTATCTTACTAGAGGTGTTGAAAAAGTAACTATTCGTTACTCGAGAACTCGTTACTCATAGATGATTACATACTTCGCTTTCCGTACCCGTACGCGACAATCGTTGATAGTTGAGCGCCAGCGTTGGTTTCTGCCATATTAGGTATCACTATAGCACTGCCGCTCATGCATCAGTGTTGCCAGAGACCCTACATTCCCAGTAATATTTGCCAGGTTGTACTTCGGTGAAAAATAGTTGTATCTAGACTTTTTGAAGCTTTAGGGTTCTAGTTTTTAGATTTTTAGCCTTTATTCTTATGCAATTCTAATAGATAACGCTATAAAAATGTTTTCACAAAATTTTGGCCTTCTTTTTAGTCCAAGGGCTTAAAACTTTTTTGAATGAATGAAATGAAAAATGAATTAGTTACTAACCACTGATACCTCGGTGAGCAGTGATCGCACAGAGAATGTAAAAGTATTTCCGAAAACCTCCTATAAGATTTAATTGCAATCTTTGAGGCAATTTTTTTTATTTCCGTAGTTCTGATTTTAAAAAAGTCAAAAAGCTTTGTTTTGGAAAATTTACCGCATTTTTTATATATCAATGTACCTCTAATAACTCTACATGACGGCAGATCGATATATTGTATGGATTCTTCGGACCGATTGGTCAAAATTTGATCGGTATAAAAAAACCTAAAAACATTAGCCTTCTCAATAGCAGCTCCAAAAATCGATTTTCAAAAACAAGGCAAAAAGTAACTTTTCTTTTGACTGTTTTAAAATCAATACTAAGGAAACAAAAAAGAAATCCTCAAAGATTGCAATCAAATATGATCCATATGATGGCTTAACAGAAAAAAAATTCAAGCAAAATTTGTCCTTGCTTTATATGTTAGAATTGCATCAGAACCGTTGCACCTAACATTTTTGGGCTAATTAACCTGAAAACTATAATCTTAAAGCTCTAAAATGCCTTTTTAAAGCCTATGTAAGGCCATTTTCCACAGAAATAGAGCGTTTTAAGAATCGACAAAAAATTTGATTTTTCCTTGCTCCCTTAATTTTTTTGCGTAGTGTATAATAACCCATCTCGTTTTGCATTAAGCACGGCAGATTCAAATAAATTATGATTAACACTTTTTGCAAATCTTAAGGTTGTTTATTTTCCTACAAGACAACTTACCATAACATAGTCGTTCCATTGAAGTTGTTCAAATTCGACATTAAGTACACGACGCACGTTGCCAAATCGTTACACTCATACTACTCATAGTAATCAAAGTAACGAATACAATAAATGATCTTAGAAAAGTAACGATTAGTAACGAATACTCGAAAATAACGAGAATCAAGAACTCTATATCTTACTGGACAGCATTACCCGAAATCCTACTCCAATCGCATTTAAGACTACGTATTAATAGAGTTATAGTCGGGCACTCTGGTGTACTCTCCAAGCGCCTCTCTCCTGACCAAAGACAATACGGCTATTGTCCCCAGCAACGCTGAGCCTCCGCATACAAAAGCTATAGCGTCCCTGTAGAAGAACCTGTCATTGGCATCCGAGTGTGCGTACTGTATCAGTACCACCGCTACTCCGTTGGCGATCTTGTCGGTGAAGCTCATGATACCGTACACGAAGGCCCCGCTGTCAGTTTTTTCGCCGATGAGGTCTGTGGTGACCCCGAGGCTAGAGACTAGGATTATGGATCCACCTGAGCCGATAAGGAGGCCGATGGAGTAGACGCACAGCCGGTGAGGCCAGTCTGGAAGAGAGGAGTAATTGTCTAGTCATCTAGTTCGCGTATCTCAACAAAAGGAAAAGGCCACGCGGTCACGATTTGCTGTTTATATAAAAAAATTAGCGGATTCGGGTCCAGCGATATTGGCAGCGATGGAATAGAGCTGAGACACAAGATCCTTATTTACATGAGCTAAATACTTGTGAAGGTGTGATGTGCCGAAGCATGATCATGTTGCAGCAAATGCGTTTTCATTATTTACACCTACCTCAAAGTATAAATCATTGAAAGTAAGTAATAGTATATGCATGGTGGTTTCCTACGCAAACGACTGTTTAGCCTTTTAGATTCCTCACTTAGTAAGGCACCATTTGGGAAACAGATTCGGTTGCAATGTGATTGTAGCCGTGGTTCTAGTGTCTCTCCATATCGCATGAACACCAAGATCGCTGGACTTGAATTCGCCAAATACTTTTATTGAGGTTGCTTCAAATACTAAGTTGAGCTATTTGGCTCAGTGGTCATACTTGATTCTCTCACTACAGGACATGAAAGTCAGACATGAAAACGGGTTTAGACTTCGGTATAATTTTTATTTGTATTTCTCGGAAATTTAAGAAAAAATAATACTGGGCGGAATGAAATGCCTAATTATTAGTACTCTAAAACAAACCTTGTTCAAGAAAGTTGGTATATGTAGAAATGGCACGCGATTAGCAGAATGCAGGCTAGTTAAATTAAAATAAATGTCTGACTTTTAATAAAACAAAATTCTGTCATTTAGTACGCCATGACGTTCTCATCATGATTATCCTTCAATTTCTTATCCTACGTTATTCTGTTTTGCTATAACTTTTCCTTTGGTGTTCAAGTAATTTTGATAGATCGCCCTCAAGTCGATTTGCGTGATATACAGGATCAAGATACTACGATAATTTACAAACTTTAGTCTCAAATAGACTACAACGGGTTATTTATATAACCAACACGAGCGATTCCATGTTGGAGTCGGTTTTCTTAACCATCATCGTGGTCTAATAGGTTTGTTGCATGTTATGAAAGTGGATGACCTTATAATCTATTCTTAATTCGTTATACGTGTAGCAACGCGTTAATGAAAAATGGAGTTGCGAGGAGTTCATTTCCGGTCACTGAGAAACAAAACTGGAAATTAATCTTATCTGTGTTTACGTATATTCTTTTAGTGTCTTCATAGTGCAGTACTACGTAATATCTATAAAATTAACACCAATATACTGGTAGGCGCCTTGTGAGCTGATGGGCTAAAGTGCGACTCTTAGATGCATCATGTATGTATATACAGGTGGATCTTTTTTCAGTACTTGTGAAAACTATAGAACTACCAGTACTTACAGTAAGAAATTAAACTGGGTATCAAGACAAAACATCAGAGCACGGATTCCAAAAAGGAATGGCAATATTTTAAATCAGAAAATAAGTCCTACAATCACATAAGAACTTTATAGAACATGGATCATGAAATGGACTCTTATCAATGCGCATGGTGATGAAGGCAAAATCATGAAACAAATTGGAAGATGTTTATAAATTGGGATATTTTTACTTTTGCATAAGGAAAAAGAAACTCTTGGAGGAACTTGGTTTGAATTTTTAAATCCGCAGAAAATAAACTTATATTCGTTTACCTTTGAATACTTTTGAATTTAAAAATTGTCTATTGGTAGAATATTTGTGTAGTAATCCCACCTCACCATAGCGCTATTTGAAAAATATCCATTTTCAAACAGCTTGTATATATACATATTATAGCACCTTTCTGAGATGCTTTTAGACTGAACACGCGGGTCAGCATACCTGGAAGTAGTGCAATGTGCAGGTCATCAATGTGAAGGAGAATTGTTTCGCAGAAAGCATTGTAATATTCGCAATAGTTACTTTCTCAATGGACATTTTTTATGAAATATTTTATTTTTTATGTCCCCGACAAAAAATAAGGAGTTTTTGCTTGAAAATGACATTGAAGATCATGGTCAGGTTCATGGGCAATATATGTGACCTTAAAATTGTGCGGAACTTACATTGGAGGAATCAAAAATAAATATTTTCCATTATAAACTGACATGACTTTCAAAAGAGCTTGAGGCTCATAGTCAAGGTCACTATTAGCTGAATCTTTTCAAACTTTACCACCTTATTAAACAACGTTTTTCTGTATGACGTGTATCTTTCGAGATATTTCGTCCTTCCCTTCTGGGCACTCTCATATACCCATGATCGTGGTCGAGGTCATGAGCAAAGACGAACATACTTTAACGTAAAGATTCGCGCTCTTTATATTTCCGGTGTCAAACATAGAGTTTTCATTTGAAAAACCTGACTTGACCTTCAAATGATCTTGAAGCCAACGCCACGCTCAAGCTCACCATAAGATGAATCTTTTCAAACCTTACACCATTCTTCTACAACATTTTTCTCAAGGAAATGTATGTATCGGACTTTTTGGCGGATAACCTTTCTCGGGTTTCAATTAGTAAGTGTACAAATTTGTACGTCTCTTCGTATTATGGTGCAGATGTAATGCTGACTGACTGGACATACATTTACATTTATATGTTGTAAACCTTCGCACGAGGTTAATAACCCATCTGGATCTTCCATTCAGTATTTAGCCTATTTCCGAATATACGGGTTCAGAATATTATGTATTCGTATATTCGGAAATAGGTTAAATACTTCTTGGAAGATCCAGATGGGTTACTAATCTTGCAAGATGGTTTAGAACATATACATACACACATATTTATGCGTTCAGAAACAAACATATTAAAAGTAGCACTGCCAACTGCTATGCACATAGCGCCAAAATCATTAATACACCTCGACCCAGTTTAAACCAAATTACCATTTTATAGATTTGCGATTCGCTGTTACTGTTTTGCTATTAGATAAGTACCCGTGGACAAGTGACTGTATGGAAAACGTTAATCACCATACACGTGAAAAATAGTCACCGCTTCTTATCATTCTCTGAAACAGTGAGCTAAAGGCATTTAATCATTTCATGCGTAGTTACTCCATCAATACAAAACAATATGAACTGTTTTCCGACATTTGTCTGCATAATTATACTCAGCGATTTTTTAGTTAGTAGTTTAAATTCATGAGTAAACCATCATAAACACTTTTACACAAACAAAAAAATATATTTCATACAAGCTACATTTCAAATGGTCTCGAGGCAGTGAAACGTTAGTAGCGTTTCTTTCAACAAGGTTATTCCACTTAGGTTGAAGTAACATCTGAAACATATTCTGTGGTTTTCATGCTCTTAATTCTTAAGTTTTTCTGGTCGTTAAATGGAACCACATACGTAGGATTTTTTGTTTCCTGACATTTCGGCCACCTCGGTGACCTTTTTTCAAAGTTACTAGTAGATAGACATTAATTAAAGTTGCTACATACAAGGTCTGTAAATTAAGTGATGAGACTGGCAACGAAGCGTTCGATCTGGCAACACTGGAGGCGCCGGGCCAGGGAACATATGATATGCCTTCAGTGCAAGTTTGAACACGCTCAGGTTATTTCGTTGCCCGTAGCGATTTTTTTGTGAAACAGTTTTTTCTATTGTATTCTAAAAATGAATGACATCAACTTCAAACAACGGTGCGCTATCATGTTTTGCTTCAGACACGCGCACAGTGCAACGGAAACTCTTGCTAAAGAGAGATAGTGTTTTGTCAAGAGCGCATGCTTTTTGGTGGTTTAAAGCATTTTCAGAAGAGAAGCGGAAGAACCGATGAAAATATCGACAGAATCCGCGGTCTTGTGCGTTCAGATCGTCGGTTGACAGTCAGAATAATCGAGGAAGGGTTAAATTTGACTCACACCACCTTTCATCAGATCAAAATCAACTGGTTGTCATGATAATGCTTCTTCACACAGCAATGTCAATAAACGGGTTTTCGGCCAGTAAAAACATTCCTGTGGTTCCTCAGCCTCCTCATTTGCCTGACTGGAGTCGATGTGACTTTTTTCTCTTTCCGAGGTTGAAAAATCACCTCAAGGGACAGTCGAAAACATTCAAATGGTTGTAACAGACCAGCTGAAGGCTATTCCAGTATCAGAGTTCCAGCATTGATATGAGGAGTGGAAGAACTGTGTCCAGCGCTGTGTTAGTTCAGAAGTTATTTTGAGGGTGACAGAATAAAATTGTAATGATATTTGAATAAGAATTAAATAAAAGTCTCATCACTAAATTTGTCGACCTCGTACTGTCGCCCCTTATACAGAATACCATGCAGAAACAAAACAAAAAACTATTATGCTATTTCTACAAAACACTAATATTGTAAGACACAAACATGTACTTACCAACAGGTAATTCGGGTTCACTGCCTAATCTGATCCAAACACAGGCTGCCATGCCTAACAATGCCCCCAATGTATATGTCAACTTCCTACCGCAGCACCTGTTGATCTTCTCTATGAACAGTGACGTCACCAGACTACCGAGGAACATGACCAGAGGAACCGATGCTAGAGCGCTGGCGGGCATTTCGAGAGTTTCGTGGAGATACAGGGGGATGAAAACCTGAGTTAGGTTTACGAACAGTCTGGATGACATGTACACCGCAGCTACCTAGTGGGATCAAATAGTGCTTTGATTTTAGGCAAGGCTGTGAAATTATACAGACCGTCAGAAGTAACATTAAAATATTCGCTGTATCAACATACCTGATACACTCTGCAGCTCAGCAAAAGATCTCTGACGCTGGTCCTAAGTTGGCTTCCTCTTACGTTTTGGCTTACGTCGTTATCCCATTCCTTCACATAGACATGGAAGATAATAGAACAAACTACACCTAATGCTAGAATACTCCACACTACATGCTGGAACTTGGGACCATCACTAGGTCCGATTTTGTTTGTCTCTCCATCGTTCATATGGAGAACTATCCACGTGATTATGTAGACTAGCACATTTGAGATTACAGTAAAACAATACCTGAAAATAATATAAAATAGTCCGGTCGATTAACCAATTTGGAAAATCACCTTAAAGCGTTCATTAAGGTATTTACCAACACTATGCGCTACGAGTATTTGGACGTTTACTTGACTGGATACTGTCCAGACAGACCTCGTATTATGAGATATTAATATAGGCAAAACGCACGCGTTTGATTGTATTAATGTTTAGCTGTTGTTTGACTATGCTCTGTTAATGAACTTGAACGACCGTTTATTTAATATTCATGGTTACGTAATTATGAGATCTGCCCAAACATGTGTAAGACATAAAGTGAATTTGCAATATTAGATCACAATAGACGGTTTTTTCATAAATAGTGATCAACAAAATTGACAGAAAATCGGAAATGGGCGAAAGCCTCCACGTAATATCAGTGACACTTCAAAAGCAAATTTCAATGTCCACAAACATTTGCAAATAAGACCGAGGGGGCAGTTTTTTCTTTCCATTATAGTTCTAACGACAATAAATTATAAGAAATTGGAATTCTATAATAGTGCTCACCTAATGGCAGTTAATTTCGTTCTGTCGTGTTCATTGGGTGTTAGTTCGGGTATGAGGGACAGGTGTGATATTTGCACTGCAGCCCATCCAAACTGGAATATCACTATAAACATGCAATAGTAGAACATCTGGGCTGATCTGCTGCTATATTCACACCCAAAACAAGGTGCAAAAATGAACGGGAACGTGCCTAGAACGCAAATGACGCCCACTAGATGCCAGATTTTTCGTCTGCCGTATCTCCAAAAGCAGAAACCATCTGATTCGTCCGAGTGGTAACCCACAAAGGGCGTGGCAAGGGCATCTGCAATTTGACCAACCTGTTGAGAAAAAAACAAAAATGTACTGGGTCTACAATGGGATATTTTTGTGCCCCTGTAGATCGATGCAGTACGGTTTTTACGGACCAATTGATTAAAATTTGAAAGAAATCAAATGAGCAAAATTGTTGTGTCAAAATATCTTACAATCTGGTTCCGGAGAAACCTTACAATGAATCGATCTTCCGTCATGCAGGGTTATTAGAGGTACATTGAGGTATAAAAAACCTAAAAATATTATCCTTCTCATTAGCAGTTTCAAAAAGGCGGTCGAATTTCCAAAACAATTTTTTGATTCAGTTATTTTCAAATTCAAAAGATACAATCAAATCTTATAGGCGATTTTTTCAAGTTTTCTGAACTACCCTTACATGCTCTGTGCGATTACTGGTTACCGAGAAATCAGTGGTCGGTAACAAAAGCATCGTTTCTCATTCAAAGTCAGATATCTCCGTGCCTAATGATCATATGAAGATTTTAAAAACATGTTATTGAAGCTGAATAAACGGGATATCTGATCCATATGATGGCCTAACAGAAAAAAATATCAAGAAACATTTTGCAAAAAATTTATTTTGTTGGAATTGTATGAGACGTTGCTCCTAAAATTTTTCGGTTACAAACCTGAAAACTTGAATCTTAAAGCTTCAAAATACCCTTTTTAAAGTTCAGATACGACCATTTTCAAAGACCAAAGATCACTAAAAAATGTTGATGTTTTCCTTGCTCTCTGAATTTTTGCGAGTAGTGTAGTAGGAGAAATATTTCATTAGAGTTACTTTATGTACATAAAAATATGATTATAACATTTTTCGAAAGTTTTTTCATTTCCTCCCATAAAATCATTGAGAATTACCAATAGCATGAAGCCAGTCTGCCAGTTGCTGAATTCCAGCACCAAATGGAAAAACACCAAGAGGTAAGTGAACCACATTGAGGCGCAAACGTCATTGAGCACATGGCCTACTCCATAAGCAAGTTGGAGCTTCAAGGGAAGGCTGCGGTAGACCTCAGTGTAGTCGTCGGTTATGTGATGTGCGACGCTCGCTTCCATGTTGAAGATGTTTCGTAGTTTCTCGTTGAATCGTCGCAAGTTAAGTGTAATTTTCAAGGACATGCGATGTGGATGGTTGTTGGATCTGAAAGAGAATGAAACTACTAAATATGTGACAAGTGGTAGTGGTGGGGAAGTGAAGCCTGACAAACAGGCCACCTTTCACCTTTTTTGAAAGCCAGTAACATCACTGTACCTCTCCACAAGCCATCTAATGGTAACTGACTACTCGCATAAAGCAACTCCATCGATGCGATGTACCTATCTGGTGCATGATATAGACAACATACAATACAACATCCATGGCTCGGAATGAATCGAGGCTGAGACTTGAACCCAGTAGCTCGGCTCGATGCGTTTACCACACAATGTGTGACATATTAATCATGTGGAATTTGTAGTAATAATAGCTTTGGGAAGGCAAAATCTGGGAATTAGGGGTCACCTTTGGTCCTCTTTGCTGACCCCGAGGGTAACAACACTCTACTCCATATGCTTGTCTACTAGTCTGTCTAACTTTCCTGGCCTCTTACTGAAGGTTATCATGTCCCTTCTCTCAGCTGAATATGACAAAAGACCAAAAGCGGAACACTGTCTTGGTCTCCTCCCAGCATATGGGCAGAGAAAATCTCTTCCACCCATAATGGTTTTAAGCTGCACAGGTCCTGCAGAATATTTCTCTTAAGTCTTATTGTTCTCCATTTCTTCATTAAACTCGCTGCAATAGAGCTATGGTGAATAGCTAGTCAGTCACAATATCTGTTACAACACATTGATTGATTGTATTTTTCACAGTGGTAAGTTTGGGTCACACTGAATTATTTCATTTGTAACATACCATGGTGCATTGGTTATGGATGATTGGAATATTTGAAGAATCTCAACATTGCAGTCAGCGGGAGTACCCACAAGGTTTTTTTTTGTGAACAAATCAAGGATAGATGTTCAAAAATCATATAACTTTAAATTGAATGATATGAATGTCATCATTTTTTAATCCTTATATAAAATTTCAAACCTAAATAAATACTGTTATGGAACATTTTTAGGATGTATTTTTTTGAAAAACTGAATCACAGTACCTCTAAGGCATATATTTAATTCAGCCTTCTATTTTATTTTCATCATAGACAGATGATATAATTTTCTGAATTATTTCAATATAATTTTTGTTTAGTATTTAATTTCATGTTTATGCCAAAAATTATACTGGAATTAATGTTACATAAAGATGAACTTATAACTTAATCACCATTATTTATAAAATTTATTAAAAACCATTCTTGTAGTTATGTACTAAGGATTTCTTAAAACAATAAATTAATATTAATTAGATACACAAAGCACAGGATGATTAATGAAACGATGGCAATATTTCTAGGGCAGAAAGAAAAAGCAATAATAATATGAAAAGTTCATATAAACATGGGTCCAAAAATTCTTTCTTACCAAGATAGAGTTTTGATTTCAAGCTTGAGGAAGACCTCTAGGTGTTAGTGGCAAGAGACATTATTCACAATTTTTGTGAAATCATCACTATTAGATTGATCATGCCTCATTTCCTTTCATTTCAAAAAATTGTATCTCAAACCTAATTTTGTATTTTGGGAGTAAAACTGAGAAACAATTCTGACACCATAAGAAAAACATATTTCTTGAAGAACAAATGGAGTATGGTGAATGATTTTACAAAAGTTGCAGGTAATGCTTTTTGACAGTGAAACATTTATATCTCTGGAGTGGATAAAAGCATAATCTAAAAAATATTTACATACATGTAGTATATTATGGGAGTATTCTCACCTCACCACAAAATGAATGTCTTCAATTAATCACATCAGTGACATACAAATTTAAACATCTTGTATCTTGTTAACAGAATATTTTAGGACCTATGTTTATATGAACTTTGTGAGCTCTCCCTCACAGGGATGCCTCATTGATTTTACGAGGAAACAAAGCTAAGCTAACCTATAGAAATGGCAGATTCTTGTTGGCAACTGAAAGTAGCTTCTGCTCTAGACATATTGACACTATTTTTAGAATTAAAAGTATATTACAGTGATTAAACTCAATCAAGAAGAGATGCTTCATGATATATTAATAACATATTATACTAACATTCAACAAGATGCTAATATGTTGTTAGTGAGTTGATTACATACTTGGAAGGAAGTTTGTCTTATTCATTACTAATCCTTCAAATAGGGTCACTGCCACACTCAATAATATTTTATTAAATAATTCTGTGTAATAAGATGACATTATCCTTTTTGCAGATTGGTTGTTTAAGATATTGTACTTAGAATTATTATATATTCTGTTCAGATATCTGATATTATTGAACAAGTGAATTTTGAGGCAGATTTACTTTTGTGAATACAGTGTTGAAGATCATCAAAACACTTTGGAATAGAAAAATCATAATAAATAATAAACCATGGAAATGTTACATAACATTAATGTAAACAAATTTTTAAGAACCTTTAGTTAAGAGTAGACAAATACTAAAAACATTATGGATATCATTTGTAGCTATGTGAAATTGAGATAATTAGGTATTACAACAAATGGGTTGCTGGTACCCTGAAAGCATTGATACATTTGCATCATAACATAGGCATTTAAGATCAAATATCAACCAAATGAATGTCAGGATTTCCCACAAATTCTATAAAATAATACCTTAATTGTTCTTAATAAATAACTTTTTCTTTTTGCTGCAAAAAATTATACTCACGTGCGCTTGAGCTGTCCACTAGAGGTTGTGCATGATGTTAAGAAAACTCATTTCTTATACACCAATACCACAGCCAGTACAATGAACAATAAACAAATCTTTGCACTGTGATATATCCGCCTACAAACGCAGTAAACAGCTGATTTCCCCAAAAAGTGGGGTTAGGAGTATCTGTCAGATGAGTTGCGCGGTGTGAGTAATCATCGAGCTACGGCGACGTGCGATTTAAGCTAGGCCAGTCTCCACCAGAGGCGTGCGCCATATTTTTTGCATAGGCAATATAGTCCAGTCGACAGAACGTCACACATATTTTCCCAAAGACGCAAAGAAGATAAAACTGACTGAAGTTTGAAACGATCATCGTCAAAAGGTGCTTGACTCCTCCAAATTACACCCAGCTGTTTTCTCTGAATTGTATGAATGGGTTTTCATTTACAAAACGGTTATCGAACGAGTGGGTGAGATCGGGAAAATTTCAAGCAAAAATACGTTAGATTTCGATGCCTTTTATCAGAAATCCACTTTTTTCGACTCCAGCACGTTTTTAAAATCACGCAAGATCAGCTAGGGATAGAGTGTTGATTAAAAGCTTTTTAGGTAGTTGAAAACTAATTCTTCACTTTTAACAAAACTTTGTATACACATCTATTTGTATAGCGGGTATAACAAACATAAGAACCCTTGTTTCACATTCATTCATGGCATTTTGAGGAACATTCTATACATTGCTGAGGTTTTGTGGATTGGGGATAGAATATTGTGCAAGATAGAAATATTTCTAGTAACCTTATTTGGTTCGATAAGTCTTGAAATAGTTTGACGGAGGACAGCATATAAATGATTTTTTACTACTAAACAAAGGAAATTTAACATATATAAAATTTATATACGCATAAAGTCTCGTATACATAGAATAAGATGTCGCATGTGATGAGAGTGTAGGGGAAAACCGAGACAGTTTAGTAATGCGGAAATATTAACCATTCAAAATGTCAGCCACACGCAGCAGTCTAATTTGACCTTGACTACAAACGCGTGTCGATTGGTATTCTTTACGGTCACGTGACAACATGATTTAAGTCAGTTCGGTTTAGATGTTACCAGTACTGAAATTATTCAAGGGATTTATTGATATGAAATTAACTCATCTTCAGATGAGGCTGAGACAATCACACATGTATCGGCAGCAAATAGAAATGGTTTTCTCTCTCAAGTGATCAGGCAGGTCATTAGCAAATATAAGAAATATTAGTGGACCAAGGACGCTATCCTGCGGTGTCCCTGATGACCTTGAGACAAAATTGGTGCTAACCGTATTAAAGGCGCTGATCAACTTAAAGAATATGGCAACGGCATAGGCACCTAATTTTATTGTTGACGGAAATACTCCATTTAGAACTGTTTAATATTTTCACCAATAGTTGTGCAGTGATGCCCATACGAAAATAGCACATTTTGTACTTTTTATAATGATTTAAATGCTTATAATAGTATCATGGAAACTATCAGCCTTGGAGAAAAGCTCATAAGAACTTTTTTATTCAGATTGACCCAAACAAACTTTGGATAAGAAAAACAATATTGGGTGTCTCGTGGCTGACGTGTAGTCGTCAGCGGGGTCCGTTCTTATCGGTAGCCGAAGTGACAGCTGCTGGCATGGCCCACGTAATAATTCGGATACACTTTATGCTTTACGTGAATTTCTTACGGTCGGGAGTTGCCTTGCTGTATAATATTGTATACGTTGTGCCTGGCACATCCTTTAGTTCGAGAGTATGGGTGTTCGTAAGGGTTCGATGGAAGTTATGTTTCAGAATGGAAAATCGATAGGAGGATTTACGACGTTTCTAAAACTCAGTAGCGGAAAATTAAATGTTGAAACATTACGTATTCACCAGAGATCGTGCTTGGACTGGATTGACATTTTTTTCCTCCTAGACCAAAACGCGACGAAAGCATTGTAATCGCTAAACCATGTCACATATTTGACTGGGTGTGTCTATCATTCGACCCGATGAGGTTTCATCTGCATTTGAATGAACGTTTGACATCAGTCAAATTACTTCTTCTAAGCGAGGGGCACCACAACGCGGTTCCACAGCGGCCCCAGGATAGCGAAAATTTCTTTTGGGAACAATGATTTTCCTGCGTTTGGTCCCCCCCATTATCCTATTATCGTGGAAGTTTTAACAAGATCACTGATGAAAAAATCAAGAATTTCAATATTGACCATTAATTTGACCTTCAATCTCACTTTTAGGTCATAATAATAGATGAAAACTTAAAATTATCCATTATCGGAAAGATTTCCAGTTGCAAAGCTTGACTTGAAATGGCTTTGAAGGTGAGGTGCCAAGATCACCAGTGAAATCATTTTTGAAAGTTTATGAATACCAAATAAACTTCTAGAAATTTTCTCTAGTCTCACATTTGACTTCCATTTCCGTACTTTCGATTGGTACAACAATTGACCTTGGAATAATCTTGAAGGTGAAGCTCAAGGTCAAATCCAAGGTCACGATTGTACTTTTTGTTCAAAGCCTAGCATAGACCTGACGTTGGTCTTTTTCAAAAATATCTTACGCGGAAAAATAAAAAGTCGTTTCGTTACTTTTGTTATACCCGTTATATAACGATTTGAAAACATGCTTTGGCTCTTAAGAGCTCTTTGCAGAACTTTAAGACCATCAGGTCTCTGTTTCTCAGCTCAGGTCAAACTGGGTATCTACAACTGGTGGGCACGACAGCTCCTTTGTTCCTTGTCGAGGATGAGGACTAATCTACCAAAAGGAAGGTTTCCCTTATTATGTTAAATTAGACTGTTCGAATATAGAATCAACAATATATCCTTAACTATATTATAGCATTCCAGGAGTTCGTCATTTAGACTCCACTTTCGAGACTTCGGTGTTAAAAAAAGGGGAAAAAGCGCAGTTTGCATAGACAATGAATTAGTCATTTATGATGCATGAATCCGATATCGGCACAGCGCTAAGGTGTAACATGCTTTTTACATTGTTGTTCCATAGTTCATTGATAGAAATGTTGAAAAAAGAATTGGCGAAAAACAATTATTATCGAAGACGTTCAGGTGCGCAAACGAATTTGTTTTGACTCATCTGTTTTATCGTTGAAGATTGTAGAACCATGAAAACAACTTATTCATGTTTGTCCATGGGCGCCCGCAGAATTTTTTCTCAGGGGAGCGACCATCGGCAAGAGAACTTTTTGTGAAGGTGTACCTGTCCCCAAAACTTCTTCAATAGCGGGGGTAGCAGATTTTCTCAGGAGGGGGACCCTAAACATCCTCAAAATTGTACACAAAATTATGCTACGTGTGCTTATTTTAAAGTTCTACTGGATTCCCAATGGGGGCCGTCTCCGGGTCTGATTGGATTTGTCATGAATAGTAAACTAGTGATGTACTTTCTAGGTCATCTTGGTGAACTAGTAATCAAACGGTCACGCTCACTAAAACGAAATAGTTCTAGGAACTAGTCGGCGCACGAACTATTTTACACAAGAATAATGCCAGTGAAAGCGTTGCCTCTCAATCTTTCATCCGATCGCCAGATTTAAGCACCGTCGCCGATGGTTGGATTAAAATTTAAATAGTCCACGTAAACTGTCGCTCACATAGTAGATGTAGCTATGAGATATACACGTTTTCTAACAATTTCAACACTTTTCACCAGTTCAGAAGGTTTTCAATAAATAATACAAACCCAGGCGACCTCAGGTATATAGAGTTCGTGAGAAGGGTTTAATAGTATCGCAGACAAAAGCCAAGCGAAAAATGAACTGAAAAAGAAAACAGTATCAGACGTTTTGAGCGATTCTGACCTTGAGGTAAAACATATTTGTCATTACCGAACGAGATAAATATTGTCATGAACCGATTTTACTTCTGAAGTGATGCCAGGAACGAGCAAAATCTATTCCAGATTAGTTGAGATGGTCTGACATACAGGGTGGCGCATCGAAAACGAAACAGACGCATTTACTGGCCGCACAGTTTTTTTTTGGAAAAACGCTCAGACCCGTTGATTTTGTTTTCGAGGGGGACACAAGCAAAAAATCAAGTTCGCACGTGCAGCCCCCTAAGCGGGGGTGACACCACTCCCAAAATCTTAAATGGAAATGTACTTCAGTTCAGTAGTTTTGAATATTCATTGATTTAAAGCTTAAATAAAACTAATACATCATCGTTAGTGGAGATCAATACATTTGGCAGCAAAGTAATTTAAAAATGAAGAATGAACTGACCCGTTAGTCAAGTAAATGTTGAAAATGGCCACCATGACTCTGTAATCCTGTAATACCAGTCGTTCGTAGTGAACGAATGAACGAGTTTTTCAAGAAATCACGAACTAGTTCACTTAGTCGAATCATATAAACCGTTCGATTGAACTAGTTAGTCCGCGAACTACACACCGCTATAGTAAACACGTTTGAGATGGGAATATGTCACGTCACGTAAACTCATAAGCTATCACGAAGGATATGCCCGCTTAGCCACTGATGCTTCTGAAAATCTATTGTTTTGTTGCGTGATAATAAAGGTTTGATGGATTCCCAAAGAAATTGTGAATTATCCCTATTAAAGCAAATGGAGTCTCCATTTAACAGTGTGATAAAATCACGATACAATGTTCCACCACATAACAACCATAGTCATAAAATCAAATGACTCCTTTCCAACAACGTATATACACTTTTAGTTACTCCACTATCACCATACTTCAAAAGTTGACAACTCATATACAGTGAAAACCAAATCTGTACCTCAGAGCCAGACTAGGTTAAGTCCAAATAAGTAGTTTTGAGAAAATTATATATGAAATATTTTTCTTGCATTGTATTGAATACGACTTGATTTGAGTTAAAAAGTCGTAACTTCCTTATTATTAAAGATAGATGGACGCTGCATGTAGTAAATGAAAATTCACAATATTATCATAAGCTTAACATATTAAACTCATTTTTAACAAAAATGGACTTAGTCTGGCTCTGGGGTACATAAATACAACTGACGACGCAACGTGTACGACAGAGAAGCGTACAATACGTGTGTTAAAAGAGATAGAAACACCATCGTTGCCTATCAACCCGAGTACGAGGTCACGGATGCCATCGGCGCACTCTTTCTAACACATATTGCACGCTTCTCTCTGGTAGGTACACATCATGACGTCAGTTAAATTTGAACCACACCGTATGTTTTTCCATAGAAAACAATTTGAATAAATTCTATATGACCACTTTTTGAGAACTGCGCGCTGTTAGGTTGGTTCACACATGTGCACTTTTCTGCACTATTCATAATGTTCTTGTAAATTATTTTGCTAGTCAGTACCTACATACGTTATCAAAAAATCATAATTGACGTTACATTTTTTCAGAAGATAGCAAAAAATGGCGTCAAGTAGGTTGACTCTGCACTTTCCACGCAACCCCGTCTTCAGTTCCGAAATAATTATGTTCAGCACCCATACTGTTATAACTTTACCGATTGATAAATCGTAGATTACAAAAAGTATGTGACAATCATTGTTAGGTATTATAAAATTATATGTTTGTAGGAACCGACAATAAATTTATAAGAATAACAAGGTCAGCTGCCAAAGCTTATGTCTAGCCTGGGGTACCGACGAAGCCATTTCGAACGTCAAGGCATCAATTTTCCAATTTTAATTTTTTTAAGTGTTATGCAACGATTTCGGGAAAAATTTTGCTACGGATACTCTTGTAGAGCCTAGTAGAGTATAAATTAGTAGTTTTCTTGCGTATGTGTCTGTAACATATTTTCTTACCTTTACTTATAATACAGGGTGACTTTGAAGTTGAGTCATTAATTTTCAGATAATGATTGTAGAAGGAAGATATACCAAAATATGTGAGTAAAAATAAAACAAAAATAAAAAAAAATACCTTGTTTTATAAAGTATCCTACCGACAAGTATTTCAGTGCGGACCTGTATTTGTTCGTGCGGTCTTGGAGCACCGGCATGCCCTCCCCTGTGAGGTCTTAAGTCACCTGATTCACGAGCCCTTTGTACTACATTAACAAAGGCACGAGGGGTTGGTTGCACTCGATTAAATAAGAATCATGTCCACAAGTTCACAAGTTCAGCATTTTCGTAAACATGTGCCATTTTTTATTTCGTTTGAGCCACGCAACAAACACCACTATTCACTCACGCGTTACCGACTGAAACATTGACTGACATCGTGATAAACGTTTCAAATTCTTTCGCTTTTTTGTTTCCGATGCGATGAACCGATAAGGCGGATTATATCCGTTGTTGCCAAACACGAGCACATAATATTATTATTGAGACTGCGCGGCACTCAAACTTCTAAAGGGCTATAACTTTGTTAATTTAATTTTACCAGAAAAATGTTAAAGGAAAAAAACATTTCTTTTGATCAGATCTACTCACTGTTAAAATAAATGACTCAACTTCGAAGTCACCCTGTATATTTCACCAACCAGGGTATTTTTTCTTAACTCTCTAATTTTTGAAATTCAGCAAATTTGCATATGTAATTTCCAGAATGAATAAGAAAAAGTGGATGCGAAACCAATTTCTAGCCTTGAATACATCTCAAGAAAGTGTATTTGAGAAATTATCATCAACCCAGATTATTAGCACACAAATTCTCACTATGCACCTATGCACTGCCCTTTCCTTCCAGCTATAGTATACACCCTACAGCTTAGACTTCCAATAATGCCATCTCTGAACTAGATGTTACATCATATGCGAGCCAAACATTGATATCTGAAGCGTGATGACGTTTAGGCAACACGTACAGCTACAAAACTAGTTCACAACATGTGTACAACAGCTAGTTGACATCTTGTGGAAAAACCTACTTTATGTCACAAAAAGCCTATAAAATGTCAAAAAAAAAACCGACAAAATGTCACTTTTCCAGATACGTAATCCTCGGGCCGGCTAGGCGTGTGGCATTGCGACAGTAACTTACCAAGATCGGCATGCCACCGGGAGCAGAAGCAGAGGCACATCGAAACAAATTCTGTCATTTTAAGTTTTTAAGGGTAAACGTACGGAGAAATCTACGACACGTGAAATATTCCTGAATTGTGTGTAGAATTACCTAGTTTGAGAGCGTATAAGCAAACTTACAACAGAGCGTCAAAAACGAAGTTTATGCGATTTTTATTCTGTTCGTCTTTGGCCTTTTCACCGCCGGCACTGGACCGATTTTCGAAAATTTAATCCAAATCCGAGCAGTACTTTCCAAGTTATAGACGGGCTAAGGATTAGCGGACAGACATACTGACGGAAATGAGTGACATAGTTTTTAGTGATGTACAGTCTGCCAAAGGTTCGCCAATTTTGGCCTAAGAGACAAGGTTAAAAATGGCTTTAAAGTGAAGAACTTCTTGAAGTAGCTAAAACAACAACCCACATTAAACCATCCACTTCTGTTGAAATGTCAAAAATACCAAGAAAAGACGACGGTAAAATTATGAGTAAAAGAAGCCATGCATGCTACAGAAAAAAAACAAGGCAATAAATGGAACCCAGTAGATACTCATTGCCCCATATGCCTATCTTGTTTTTTTTGCTGGAACGCATAAAAATAATAAGCAGAACATCACTTTTATGCTGTATTTTCAGAATTATGTTCTTCTGTTTTCTAAAACCTTTAATAAAGTCGTTTTTCATAAATAAAATACTTTTTTGGAATCATTTTTACGAACATAAAAAATACGTCTTCGACTTATATATGATGCATCGTGAAAAAAAATTAAAGTTCAATATCTTGTTAATACGTCCATGCTATAATCAGCTGTTTAAATATCACGTCCAATTTTTAACATATCGTAAGGCAAAGCAAGTACAATGCATCACATATGATTCAAGGGCGTGTAGACAAACATGTCTAAGTAATCACATATGATTCGTGGACAGTTAACGTGTTAAAGTGATTTCAACCTTGTTTTTTTGGGGCAAAAGTGGCAAACTTTTAATTTTCGGAGACTGGACATGTCATATGAAATCTTATTTTAGAAATTATTTGGGATCACGATACGCCAGTAAGCATGGGAAGTGAAAAGGGAAATCCCGCTGGGTTGCATCACCACCTTTTTCAATAGTTTGGGTGTTTGATGATCCAGTCCTGAATGAACATACATAATACGGAACAAAATGGAGATCCTTTTCATCACCTCCCATGAATACAATTCATTCTAAAATCCGTCTATACAAGTTTTTTCTGGAAATGGGTCCGTTTTTGTCTAGTTGTCTGATGTAGATGACGCACCACGCAAACTGGTGCAGTAGCGATGGATATCACATATGCGATTTGATGAATTGCCCAGCGAAAATAAAAACCTAAAGAGGAAAAATCAAATATGGGGCGAGATTGCCCGTTTGCCCTACTGGTTCGCTTATCAGGCTCGGTCTGGTGTGACAACGCGGTCAACGCTATTACGTCAATTTGGTTTAATAGATTCTTGGAAAGGGCATATCCTCTAGGACAGGGTTTCCCAACCTTTTTTATGTTGAGGCTCCCCGGACTATAACTTATTTTTCATGCCCCCTTTACTTTTTCAATGAATACAAAAAAAATGCACGTTATTTAGGTACAAAGACTTATTTTAATTCTAATACAGAAACTTTAAAAGTTTAAACAAGCTAATAAATGGTTGTTATCGAAAAACTTGAATAAAATAAGAGTAGCTATTAATGAGACACTTGAGATTGCATGTTCAGTAACAGTTGGTTGATTATAGGGTTTCGCTATCGACATCAACACGATTTCGCTGTTTAGTTTTAATTAAAACTAGAGCAGAAAAGCCTGTCTCACATAAGTAAGTTGAAGAAAATGGAACTAGTAGGGGAGACCTAGGAGAGTTGTGACAATTTTAACATAAGGGGCTATATCTCGCTCAAGAAACATTCCACAGTTATGACTCATGTGAATTAATTTAGCGCCATTGATTCTGTTTTCAAAACCATCACCAAAATTAATTAAAGTATTATAGTTTCTGAAAAAATCCACAAAATTAAACACTACTAACCCTATCACAACTCACCTACCACCGTGGTAAGTTGTGACAGCACTGTATTTCATCTATTAGATATAAAAAAATACCATTACACATAATATAAATAAATAATTGCTTCAAGACACCGAATTATGTTCGGCACAGTTGACTAACGTGTTTTTCAAACCTCAAATCAGAATGAATCCAGAGTCCTTGCACTCATTTTTTATAGGGATCGGTTGATCTAACATGCACAATAATAGTAATGGTTTTGCCTGGCTTTTTTTGATTTTTGGTCCAAATATAACTGCGGATGATTTTAACGGGTTAATTTTGAGATTGTGGGCACAAGGTACGTTAGATAAATTCATTAAATCATTATTAATCAAATGTTCGGCATTTTTAAATCTTTAATATCAAAGCCAAAGTACAATTGAGTGTCGTCAGCATAGTGATGAATACTGCAGTGTTCATCGTACTCGTGGATGTCAGAAATGTAAATTGAGCACAAAAATGGTCCCAGAATGGAACCCTGTGGTCCCCTAGTTTAACTGGTATCTCCTTCGAGATACTTGACCCAATCACAACCATCTGACTCCTGTCAGTGAAATAACTTAATACAAAATGAATTGCAGATTCCGAAAAACCAAAGTATATAAGCCAAAAGGATCCATCAGGAAGAGACATAAGATGAACAAATAATTTAAACTGGAGAGAGAACAAAACTAAAAATAAAAAATAGTTAAGCATTTAATAAATAGATCTTATATTATAGGTTTTCTTTGGAAATGTTGCTAATAAAGTTTTGGTTAAATGTACCAATGTGAGGAGATGGTTGTTGCGTGTATTCAAATTGTAAATCAAACTGCTATAAGCAAGCTTATGCATAAGGTAAGAGGGGACAGAATCTGTATTTGATATTTTGATGATAAACGTGACAAAGTTGCATTTGAACATATCGGATATTTTTAACCAATTCATGAAAGCTATTGCGTGAGGTACGTGATCGTACCTTCTTCAGTAGTGGGAGCATGTATTTTTGCACCCTGTGTTTTGTGATTTAGTCCAGTCAGGGATAATAAACAATATTGAAGTTCAGCTATTCTGCTCATTATCAAAGACTCACGTAGTATTTCATTATTTTTTTTATTTAATATAGTTTTATTTGCATATAGAAGTTTTAGTCTGAGATAACTAGACCCATACACATGGCTAACATGCTCTTGGAACCTAACGTCCTCATCCAAATATACCTAAATCTAAATTCTTTGCGTAATGAGAAAATGTAAGACAGGTATTATTGATAGATACGTTTAATTTTGATTTTAGGAAAGCTCGTTTTTTCTTGCAGGAAAAAAGTTAAGCTGTCGATTTGGATGCGTTAAGTCGTAAATTGTGATTTGTGGAGTATGTACGAGCCCCTTCCCACTTCAGTTGGCCCAACTATTGGAATCTTAGTTTTTTCTTATCAAACACAAATAATAAAAATGTAGCAGGGTGTTATAGGTTTGAAATATTAACAATGAATATTTTGATACTATATAGTAGAAAACACCAACTTTATCACTCCCTGATCAAATTTGCAGCATACAAATAACACATATTGCAATTACAGCATATCAACCTATTTTCATTTCAATGCAAAATAAGTCTATAACGCATAGGTGGCTGTGAAAAATAAAAGCCATGACAATTGTTTTTATTAATCACAGCTGTCAGAATACGTCTAAAATAGTTTTGGGTAGTTAAGGTTTTCAAAATGGGTAGAGGAAAGGTTATTAGTGAGAAAATTCGGTTACTGATAATTAAATTTTTTAATTCTGGGAAATAAAACTCAGAAATTGCAACTTTGTTAGACTTATCGCGGTACAGTGCGAGAAATATTGTTAGAAGATATAACGTAACTGGTTCAGTTACTATTTAACGTAACTGGTTCAGTTACTATTAAGCCACGATATGTGAAAAAAAGTAATATCACAAATGCCGACCGAAGAGCATTAAGAAGAATAATCCCACTAATAACCTTTTCTCTACACATTTTGAAAGCCTTTACTACCCAAAACTATCTTAAACGTATTCTGCCAGCTGTGATTAATAAAAACAATTGTCATGGCTTTTATTTTTCACAGCCACCTATGCGTTATAGACTTATTTTGCATTGAAATGAAAACAGGTTGATATGCTGTAATTGCAACATGTGTTATTTTTATGCTGCAAATTTGATTAGGGAGTGATAGACATGGTGTTTTCTACTATATAATATCCAAATATTCATTGTTAATATTTTAAACCTATAACACCCTGCTACATTTTTATTATTTGTGTTTGATAAGAAAAAAACTAAGATTTCAGTAGTTGGGCCAACTGAAGTGGGAAGGGGCTCGTAGTTATTAGTTTATTTAACTTTATTAGTATGTATTATTATTAGTAAAGTAAATACATGTATGTCGCATACAACTGTGTATAATTTCATTTAGGTTGGCTTATGATGCTTACGACTAGGTCTGTTTATTCTAAAATCATCAAAGTAGCTAAACACACTGAAAAGCTTGGCGACCACTGCTCTAGCTAGACTAATCCGGTTGCTTCTTGCTTATCGGTCGTAGTCAGTATCTCTTCACCGTCGTTGCTCTTCACAAACGCTCGCCAGAGTGGTAGTCGTACTATCCTTTACTAAAGCCCGATTGCTTTTTAGGTAAAATACTGCTTTCAAGTAAATACCCATTCAACTGCACGTAAACAACTTCATCAAGAATTTTAGATAATACGGGCTAATATAGGTCCGAGATCCTCAGGTAGTTGAGGATTGGAAATCTTTTGGAAAGGTTGCACTAATGCTTCCTTTCAGGCCCGTGGAAAAACAACACGCTCTAAACATCAATTCATTATATGTAATATGTACTATATATTCCTACAGCAGGCAAACACAATTTAATCATCTCAATGGTAATGCTATCAACACCACTAGAAATGAACTTAATATGTGTGATGTGTGCTAATACTCTAGGAGATGCTTCCTCAAATAATTTTATGAATACAAGTTCACATGGACATATGTCCTAAATGGCTTACAGTTTTAGTAACAGGGCGTTGACTTTTTGAGGGAAAAATCATTTACATTTTATATCTTCGAAAGTACTTAAATTAGATATTTTTTTCAGCTTTAGGACTAAAAAAATTATATAACCGTATTTTATTCTATAGAAATTCCCACACAAACACAAACACGCATACACGTTATCATGCATCCCTTAGAAAGACGTATGTGTGACCTGCTCCAGAAGGTTGTGTGCCGTTACCGCCCATTTTAAACTAAAAATCACGCGAATCTTCCGTGCCTGAGGCATTTCAGCATGTCTCAATATGCAAAGTGGGTGGCCGGGAACTACTCGGAAAAACTCATAGCGCTTCCACGGCTAGAAGTAAGTGGAAGGTTTGGAATTCAATTACCGTAGACCTCTTTACAAGGTATAGAATAATATATGCTACGCCGCCTTTTAGGGAATGTTCAAAAAGTCTCGAATTTTGGAAATGCATTCACCATCTTTCAAACCAATATGTTTTTTTCTGTATGTATTAATTAAGGTTTTTTATTAGTAATTTGGCTTTGACAACAACTATGCATGTTCTTGTTGGTCTCGAACTACAAATAAGACTTGATTTAATCTCGTTCATCAGAAGCGCTACTGCAGTGATGCCTTTACGCCTCAGGAGTGAAGTGATCAGCATCGAGCGTGGATAATGTAGTCGAGGCGGCAGCATCCAAAACATGTGAGCAAGACTCTATGGAAAGATTTGCAAGCTATGAGCTTTGGCAATAAGTCAGCCAGGTCATCTATTCCAGTATATTTAGCTGATGTTGACGAAATGAACCGGTACTTTACGTCTTTATCTAGTGCAGGTTTAGAACCTGATGCTGATACACTTTCTTTTTATAAGAATAATGTCAAACCTAATGTATCCCTCTTCGAATTCGCTTTGGCGTCTACAGATCAGGTGAAAGATACTTTGTTTGGCTTCAAAAGCAAAGCATTTGGTGCTGATTTGATAAATATCGAAATGCTGTTGTACTGCTGCCCCAAAATTATTCCTTTCATTACACATATCATTAATGAATGCATATTGCGTCGCTATTTTCCTTTTTGCTGGATACACGCTTTGATTGTGCCTTTGCCTAAAGTTGCTCAGCCATCTGAGCTCAAGGATTTGCGTAATATTAGTATATTGTCAACATTGTCTAAATTGCTTGAATCAATAATGGATGTTCAGATAAGAGAACACTTAAGAACGAATAACCTCATTATAGATACACAATCAGGGTTCCGTCCGGCGCATAGCTGTGCAACAGCATTGCTGGGAGTGGTGGTTGATGTATTATGCAGTGCTGATAAAGGCATTTGACAGGATACATCATGACCTACTCTTAGCCATGCTCCACTTTTACGGATTCTCGGCCGATGCAGAGTCTCTAATGCGTGGCTACTTCAGGGATCATCAACAGCAGGTAATGCTGAATGATAAGTACTCCACGCCATTGAAAGTGACCATTGGTGCTCCTCAGGGCTCTATTCTGGGTCCGCTAATGTTCATTATTTACACCTCTAATCTATACTTCAGTCTTCACTCTTGTAAAGCTCGCTAAGTGTGGCGCTGTCATCGCGCACCTAGCGAGATGTTTCAACCTTGATTAACATATTTTTCCAGAATATACCTAATTCAATTGACAGCTATGCGCGAACATAATAATGTGTACCGTGGCGTCGTCAACAGCTATACACGTATCGAATACCATTTTTAGGTGACAGCATTGACACATCTCGGACTATTGCAGCAGTTTATGGGTTTCACTTCTCCGTCATAATTTTAGTAATAATTCCGTTGGAAGGTTGATGTCATGTTCAAGAATAAAAAATGTTCCTTAAAAGAAAAATGGTATCTGGAATTTCCAAAGTACAGCAAACGATGTGCATCTTCTTAGCGAATAGGTTAAGCAATGTTTATGTTGAACGAGAACAATCACATTTTCTCACCACAAAAACCACCTTACACTTAAACTAAAGACGAGGCTGCAAAACTTTTATAATACCTGGCGACTCACCGCCTCGCCTATACATTGTTAATATACATATATCACATCTCATGGGAGAGTATTAGGTATTCAAACATCATTTACTCCGCGTCACAACAAACATGAGCACTGTTTGCTGCTTGTCGCTGCCACTCCCAGACATTTATGGGCCGCTGGGACACGCGAATTTGAACAACGCGCACCGCTGCTTAATAATTCACTACTTCTCAGTTTAATATACGGGGTTATCCAAATTAAGTGTCCACCATTGGTAACTTTGTTATTAGTAAAAATACAAAGTTGTTTAAATTAGCGAACTAGTAGCATTTTTAACGCTGGTAAAAATGAGAAATAAAAAAAACAATTGAGAGTCGTTATTTTGATTTTTTTCAGTAAAATAACATTTTTTTAAATGGAAACCCCTGTATATTATATTTTTTTCTGTTAAAGCATCAAATTTTAAACAAAAAAGTTCATAATGACTTTTCCGCTAAAGTCAAAAATAAAGTCAAAATAACGATAAATATTTTTAATTATTTGCAGTATTATAATATTAAGACGGCTATGAAAACAACATGGCGTTCGCGATTTGACAGCATTAAGATAAGCGACAAATTGTTAAACTGGACATACTCGCAACTAGAAGGCTTTGGAAAACAATGATAAAATCAAATAATGTCAAACATTAGTGTAAATACTTGTTTATAAGCTTTATTGTGTCATTAATTTAAAGAAAAATGTTCTCCCATGAAGAAAAGTGTGATATGTTAGAATGCTATTTACTGTGCAGAAAATCCTCCTTGAGAGCAGTGAATTATATCCCGCTCGCATTCAACCGTATGAACGATATTTTCTGAGACTTTATCGAAAATTTAGGGGCAACGAAAATGTTTTTGCTAAAACAAGGGCAAAAAAAGAATTCATAATAAGCGAGGCCACGGAAATTGCAGTTATTGGATATTTTGAAGCTTATCGTGAGAATTCAATAGCAGATATTCTCAAGGACTCTAATTTCAGTTATGGTACTGTTCAAAGGATTTTAAAAAAATACAAATTTATTCCGTATAAGTACCGACCAGTTCAAACGCTTTTGGCAGGGGATCCAGAGAGAAGACTTGTTTTTTGCCATTGGTATCTTAGCTTCTGTCGCCAAAATGTAAATAACTTTCGTTACCTTTTATGGACAGATGAATCAAATTTTTCAAATTCTGGAATGTTTAATAGAAAAAACCACCATTATTGGTCAAGAGAAAATCTTTTGTTAGTACATCCAAGAGGCCCACAAGTCCGTTTCAGTTTCAACGTTTGGTGCGGTATAATTGGTTCAAAAATTGTTGGCCCGTTCTTTTATGAGGGAACCCTAACTGGTGAAAGATATGTGGAATTTATGTCAGAAATTCTGACTAATTTCTTAGACGAATTGGATCTTATAAGTAGACATCATCTGCATTTTCAGCAAGATGGCGCACCTGCCCACAACTCCAGAGGTACTTATCATTTTCTAAGTACTACTTTTAATGATCAGTGGATAGGAACAAATGGCCCAATACAGTGGCCTCCCAGATCACCAGATCTAAACCCACTTGATTACTTCTTGTGGGGTTACTTAAAGAACCCAATTTACAAGCGAAGGTACGATAACCTTGACGCGTTAAAGACTGCAGTTAGGGAAAAGATAACCCAGATAGATGGTAGGACCATACTTAAGACAGTTCGAGCAGTTGAAAAACGTGCCCAAAAATGTATTGAAGAACAAGGTGGTGTTTTCGAGCATCTTCTTTAAAAAAAATTGTTATTGTATTTTGTAAGATTATAAGTTGATGTTGAAAATAAAGTTTGTCGATACAATTTAATTGTTTCAGATTGGAGGCCATAACTTCAACAATTTGTAACCTAGGAGAAAAGTTATTGTAAGCTTTTTTGTTTAAAATTTGATGCTTTAACAGAAAAAAATATAATATACAGGGGTTTCCATTTAAAAAAATGTTATTTTACTGAAAAAAATCAAAATAACGACTCTCAATTGTTTTTTTTATTTCTCATTTTTACCAGCGTTAAAAATGCTACTAGTTTGCTAATTCAAACAACTTTGTATTTTCACTAATAACAAAGTTACTAATGGTGGACACTTAATTTGGATAACCCTGTAGACCAGTTCAGTTATGAGATCAAAACATGCAAGAAACTTTATGAAACTTAAGTTAAAGATCACATGTAAAACGGTTTTGTTGCCACAGTCTGCATGAGGGAAGACGTCGAAGCAAAGTGGTACGAATGCGTTTCTGCATCTCACAGACTGACCATGTAGGTTAGAACGAATAGAGAACCGCCTAGCATTTATAGAAAAAGTACCGTCACCTAGATTGATTTTACACTTTTAAGGCCGTACGATCAGTTCACAGTACCACGTTAATGTAGTGCATATTAACCTATATACAGTATAATGGGATCAAAAGATCTATAGTTTTGTCCATTATTGCAATATTGGGCTTCTCATGGAAAAAAATCTCCAGATTGACGCAATGAGCGTGAGCAGTGTCTAAGAGGTGTAAAACTGTTTTTCATCAATGTTTGATGGCGGACTATAATAACTCTTGACACGTAGTTTGAATTCTGGAAGACCCATCAACCAATTAGTTGAACTTTAAGGTTTCCCAAACTACAGCGATATACATTTAATGATTTTATGTTGCAGTACTTGACAACGGATCGCGGAAATATTACCCCTAAAATTAAGTAACCTCATTAAAATACATTCAAAGTATAACGCTCATATATACATACGTCTAAAATGTTAACTCAGTATCTTTACTAGGTCCGCAGATCACCCCGTATCTCGGTAATGGGATATCTTTGGACTCTGGAACTTTTTTTATTATTTTTGGATCCCTAGAAATATTGGTATGTCTTTCTGAAACACCCTGTATAGATAGTGTCGCGTCCACTTCGGATATATCCCTGTATGCCGCTTCGTCGCCTATTGAAGCTTAGACCACTGACGTTAACTATAGCACCGTGGTAGCTTAATACTTTTTACCTGATCTTAGAGTCAAGACTGGCGTAGATGTGATGTGGTTAGTAGTACCCGAGGCAAAAGCTTATTACTATTGTAACGTCTTGCAACGATACCAAAGATGCAATATTTGCAAACCCCTACTCTCTATTTTCAACCTCTCCAAAAATTTTCAAAAATGATCAGTTGGCTCTGAAACTTCAAAAGAACAAGTTTTTTTCATCTTTTGCCCATAAATCCACCGTCACTGGGCCGATGGTTATAAACTACAACACTTTTTTATCCTTGACATAAAATCAACCTTGTATAAAAATTTCAGCAAACTGAACTTAGTGACATGGTTTTTAGGGATTTACGTGTCAGATAACATGCAAAAAACATTCTGGTTCTTCTTCAGTAATATATAATAATCGGTTCCTACTGCGGTGTCGTTCCTTTGTTGCACTCATTAACACTGATGGTATGTTTTGGAAGAACCTGTTCCAAAACCGGAACTGAAGCCTTGGAATCGAATCACTAAACGGAACCATTTGGCCCAGTTCTATACTCTGGGCGCTGAAGAAAGACATTAAACGTAAACAGTGATCAGCACGTGAACAGATCCCTCGAAAGCATCCACGGATATACTCCAGTCACTTTAGGTCTAAACATCCTCGGCAGTGTATTTCTAGTGAATCCACAGACCCTTTTTCGTGTCATCTTGAGACTAGAAAAAGGATGACTGTTAAAATAAGTTACCGTGATCTTTCATGAGCTCCCAGTACAAAACATCATCGATATATTTTTGATGTAGGAACAACAAATTGGTTTAGAAAACATCCACTTTGAACCTAAATTGACTGGAGTAACATCGATCTACAGACAAATTCAAGGTCACTAGCAGTCGTCGGCGCTCTACGAATCTGCACAGGTTTGGACTTGTAAACGTGATTGTAGATGACACGAGAGGCATCTAACAGTTAATTCACGCACAAGATTGCATTGCATACGCATTACGCATTCAGTAGCGTATACTCGTTTTTCGCGAGTGGAACGTTTTGTTTATATATTGCCTAAGATACGATGTCTGACACAGATACAGCCGACGAAGTGGTTGACATCAGCGCAACCCCACCCAAAAAAGGGCTAAGAAGCTACATTTAAGTGCAAATGAAAAACAAATAATATTAAATATATACAAAAACCAAATTCAAGAAAAACCCGATTTGGTCGTGGACGAAGTTATGTGTAAGGTAGCACATATTTCTGGAGTATGTCGGTCCAGTGTTTATAGGATCATTAAGGAATATAGGAGCACTCAGTCACTTTCTGAGCCAAAACCGTATCCTGCAAGAAAAAGGATAACGGACGGAGTAGATGACTTTGACAGAACTGCCATCAGGAGGAAAGTGCATAATTTTTTCTTCCGAAATGAGATACCTACAGTAGATAAGATATTAAGATTAGTTAATGCTGATGAGGATCTTCCATCATTTAAAAGAACCACATTCCGAAAACTTTTGAAGGAACTTAATTTTCGATTCTTGAAACGGGGAAGAAACAGTATGTTAATAGAGAAAAAAGAAATTGTTGTGTGGAGAAGGGAATACCTTAGGAAGATTCGGAAGTTTCGCGATGAAAAAAGAAAAATTTACTATTTAGACGAAACGTGGGTGAATGCTGGACATACTCAGGCGAAAGTTTGGGTCGACAAATCAGTAACATCATCAAGGCAGGCTTTTCTAGACGGTCTTTCGGCTGGATTGAAAAATCCTGCAGGTAAGCTCCTTCATCTATCCGGCAATTTAATTTTGATAAATTCGGGCAAATAATATGCTGTGATAGCAGATAATGTGTGATATTCTCCAAAAATGGTGCATTCGCAGTGTAGTCATTAGGAAAAAAACTTCGACCCTCTTTTAAGCGTTATTTTGAAATTTATTATCATTTTTGGGTGCAGTCAATTTGCTTTGAATGGGTTTTGAGAAGTTGCAAACTTCAATTTTCTACGTTTTTCAGTTTTTGATCAGCATTCCGTGACTCTTAAATTCAGCTAAATGAACTCAATTGCCTCATTCCTTCAAATTTAATCAATCCATAGTGTAAGGAATAATTTATTTCCAGGAAAAGGCAAACGGCTGATCATTTGTCACGTAGGTAGTGAAGACGGCTTTGTTCCCGAAGCACTGTGGGCCTTTGAATCAAAAAAGACAGGGACTATCATGAGGAGATGGACGGCAATTCCTTTGAAAATTGGTTCTCCAAAATGTTACTAAAGCTGGAGAATAACGCTGTTATTGTACTGGATAATGCCCCGTACCATTCTAGAAAAATAGAAAAAATTCCCACAATGGCAACTAAAAAAGCAAACATACAACAATGGCTGGCCTCAAAACAGATCGATTTTGATGAAACAATGGTCAAGGGTGAATTGATAAGTATAGTCAATAGACATAAATACAAATACGATTTTAAAATGATCGACGAAATGGCCAAAAAACAAAATAAAACTGTCTTGAGACTGCCACCCTACCATTGTGAGCTGAACCCTATTGAGCTGATTTGGGCCAACATAAAGCAATACGTGGCGTCGAATAATAATACTTATAAATTTTCTGATGTTAAAAATCTCTTTCACATCGCAGTCAATAGAGTTACGGCAGTGGAATGGAAAAACTGTATCCGCCACGTTCGGGAGAAGGTTGAGGTCAAAATGTGGGATTTGGACAATGTCATCGATACCCAAATTGAACCTCTAATAATTCATTTAAACGATTCAGAAGATCAAGTTCCTTTCCTGAATGAGTGCGCGCAGCTTACTTACTAATAACTAAAAAGTGTAGTTAACTCATTTGTGAATCTCTAACTGAAATTTACTGTAAAAGATAATAATTATCTTGTATGAAATTTTTGATGACTACCCATAATATCTTGATGCGGTCCTGTAATGTCTCCTGCGCCTAAACACTCACTCACGAGCAATATGCGTGTATTTGTTTGGGTTTAGTTTCTTTCTTCAGCGCCTAGAGAATAGTAGTCGTATGGAAAGTTTTCGAAAATGGTGAAGGAGCTGCTATTACAAACAATTTAGAAAGCAAACAGTTACATATAACAATTCTGTGGCAGTTACTAGTATCCGTGTCCTTTTATGAACAAGATCTCATAAATGGAAAAGAGCAAACAATGGACTAAAAACCTTGTATAAAAATTTCATCAAACTGAACTGAGTTACATGGTTTTTCGGGATTTACGTGTCAGATAACATCCAAAAAACATTCTGGTTCTTCTTCAGTAATATATAATAATCGGTTCCTACTGCGGTGTTGTTCCTTTGTTGCACTCATTAACACTGATGGTATGTTTTGGAAGAACCTGTTCCAAAACCGGAACTGAAGCCTTGGAATCGAATCACTAAACGGAACCATTTGGCCCAGTTCTAGTAGTCGTATGGAACGTTTTCGAAAATGGTGAAGGAGCTGCTATTACAAACAATTTAGAAAGCGCATTCACCTTTTTTTTAAAGCAAGCAGTTACATATAACAATTCTGTGGCAGTTACTAGTATCCGTGTCCTTTTATGAACAAGATCTCATAAATGGAAAAGAGCAAACAATGGACTAAAAACCTTGTATAAAAATTTCATCAAACTGAACTGAGTGACATGGTTTTTCGGGATTTACGTGTCAGATAACATCCAAAAAACATTCTGGTTCTTTTTCAGTAATATATAATAATCGGTTCCTACTGCGGTGTCGTTCCTTTGTTGCACTCATTAACACTGATGGTATGTTTTGGAAGAACCTGTTCCAAAACCGGAACTGAAGCCTTGGAATCGAATCACTAAACGGAACCATTTGGCCCAGTTAGAGTAGTCGTATGGAACGTTTTCGAAAATGGTGAAGGAGCTGCTAGTACAAACAATTTAGAAAGCGCATTCACCTTTTTTTGAAGCAAACAGTTACATATAACAATGCTGTGGCAGTTACTAGTCTCCGTGTCCTTTTATGAACAAGATCTCATAAATGGAAAAGAGCAAACACTGGACTAAAAACCTTGTATAAAAATTTCATCAAACTGAACTGAGTGACATGGTTTTTCGGGATTTACGTGTCAGATAACATCCAAAAAACATTCTGGTTCTTTTTCAGTAATATATAATAATCGGTTCCTACTGCGGTGTCGTTCCTTTGTTGCACTCATTAACACTGATGGTATGTTTTGGAAGAACCTGTTCCAAAACCGGAACTGAAGCCTTGGAATCGAATCACTAAACGGAACCATTTGGCCCAGTTCTAGGAGTCGTATGGAACGTTTTCGAAAATGGTGAAGGAGCTGCTATTACAAACAATTTAGAAAGCGCATTCACCTTTTTTTTGAAGCAAACAGTTACAAATAACAATTCTGTGGCAGTTACTAGTATCCGTGTCCTTTTATGAACAAGATCTCATAAATGGAAAAGAGCAAACAATGGACTAAAAACCTTGTATAAAAATTTCATCAAACTGAACTGAGTGACATGGTTTTTCGGGATTTACGTGTCAGATAACATCCAAAAAACATTCTGGTTCTTTTTCAGGAATATATAAATAATCGGTTCCTACTGCGGTGTCGTTCCTTTGTTGCGTTCATTAACACTGATGGTATGTTTTGGAAGCATCTGTTCCAAAACCGGAACTGAAGCCTTGGAATCGAATCACTAAACGGAACCATTTGGCCCAGTTCTAGTAGTCGTATGGAACGTTTTCGAAAATGGTGAAGGAGCTGCTATTACATTACACAATTTAGAAAGCGCATTCGCCATTTTCTGAAGCAAACATCGTTACATATAACAATTGTGTGGCAGTTACTAGTATCCGTGTCCTTTTATGAACAAGATCTCATAAATGGAAAAGAGCAAACACTGGACTAAAACCCTTGTATAAAAATTTCATCAAACTGAACTGAGTGACATGGTTTTTCGGGATTTACGTGTCAGATAACATCCAAAAAACATTCTGGTTCATTTTCAGGAATATATAATAATCGGTTCCTACTGCGGTGTCGTTCCTTTGTTGCACTCATTAACACTGATGGTATGTTTTGGAAGCATCTGTTCCAAAACCGGAACTGAAGCCTTGGAATCGAATCACTAAACGGAACCATTTGGCCCAGTTCTAGTAGTCGTATGGAACGTTTTCGAAAACGGTGAAGGAGCTGCTATTACAGTACACAATTTAGAAAGCGCATTCGCCATTTTCTGAAGCAAACATCGTTACATATAACAATTGTGTGGCACTTACTAGTATCCGTGTCCTTTTATGAACAAGTTCTCATAAATGGGAAAGAGCAAACAATGGACCAAAAACAAAATTTGTCTAGCGGCTTGAGTTCAATGTGTACGAGAGAGATGTGTGTATAGACACATATGTTAGAAAGAGATAGAAACTGGCTGGATAGCGAAGCTCATCACCGCGTTGCCTAGCAACGCAGACGTGGCAATCTGTAGCGTTGCCAATATGTTACATAAGTTCCTTGGATTAAGATGCATGTTAAAAACATGCGTTAGTTTATTCTCTACGCCCAAATAATGGTTTTATTTTGAGCGGACACATTTTTGAATTGTGAATTCTGTCGAAGTCTAGATTTCAAAATGTAACAATAACTCAGGATGTGCTGATTCTATTGGGTTGTCGGAAAAGTCATGACGTATATGCAACAAAGTATGCAATTGCATGGTTGGAAGTACGTGAGTCAATGACATTTGTATGTTGATTGTGTAGTTTGACAGTTGACACTTCAAGCTTCATTTGCACCAAAAAATTAAGTGATTTATTTGAGTCTCGTCGATTTTAGAGGACGTTGAAGATGGACGACCAAACTGTGCATTTTCGTCACATTTTGCTGTATTACTTCCGCAAAGGCAAGAACGCAAGACAAGCGTGTGAAAAGTTGAGAAAAGTTTATGGAGAACATGCACTACAAGAACGGCAATGCCAGAGATGGTTTAAAAAATTCCGAGATGTGGATTTTGATATCCATGACGCACCTCGATCAGGGCGGCCTACTGAGTTGGATAGTGACGAATTAAAGGCATTGGTAGGAGCAAACCCACATTACACCACACGGGAAATTGCAGAAACCTTAAAAATCCATCATTCAACCGTTCACGACCATTTGAAGAGACTGGGATACGTAAGCAAACTCGATCGTTGGGTACCACACGAACTGAGAGAGGTTCATTTGACGGCGCGTGTAGACATCTGCGATATGCTCCTTAAACGTGAGGAAAACGATCCTTTCTTAAAGCGCTTGATAACGGGAGATGAAAAGTGGATTGTTTACAACAACAATGTGGTTCGCAAACGGTCTTGGTCCCGAAGTGTAGATACGCGTAACACGACCGCGAAAGCAGAGAGTCATCAGGAAAAGGTGATGCTCTCTGTTTGGTGGGATTTTAAAGGGATCGTGTTTTTCGAACTCCTGCCAAAGAACCAAACCATCGATACAACTGTGTATTGTCGGCAATTGGACAGTTTGCAACAATCCATCATGCAAAAACGTCCGGAGCTCATTAATCGCAAAGGAGTTGTGTTCCACCATGACAACGCGAGGCTGCACACAAATTTGCTCACTCGTCAAAAGTTATTGGAGTTAGGATGGGATGTGTTACCACATCCAGCATACTCGCCTGATATTGCCCCATCTGATTTTCATTTGTTTCGGTCGCTTCAAAATTCCTTGCGAGAAATACGCTTTACTTCAGATGAAGCTGTACATCAGCACCTTGTTCAATTTTTTGCCGGTAAAGACAAATCCTTCTACGAGCGAGGAATTATGAAGCTGCCTGAAAGATGGCGAAAGGTCATCGATCAAAATGGGCAATACATTATTGATTGAAGTTTGTGCTGTATATGAATAAAATGGCCTTAAAATAAACAAAAAAAAGCGTCATGACTTTTCCGACAACCCAATATAACTATCGGTGAAAATCAGAGATTCTAAAAAGAATATTTTCTGGTGTATCGTATTGGGAACGCGGCAGATTGCATGACCTTCTGTGTCACCGTTGCAATGTGTTGATGACCTTCGCTGTTCAGCCGGCTTCTATCTCTTTCTAACATGATACACACTCCTCGCTCTTCTCTCTCGTACACCTTGAACTCACGCCTTCAGACAAATTTGCACTGTTTACTACAGCTAAGTGCATCCACCATTTTTCAAACAAAGTCCGCTACGCAAGACACAATCTTGGTGGCAGGATAACACGTTTTGCGCTGAGGTGGGATTTCAAGAGTCTACGGAACTATTCTATAATCTAGACAGTGAAACAAGTTACTGTAAAAATGACCCATGTTGTTGTGGAGTGGCACTCAAAATTGTCAGTTGCAATTTTTTCAATGCTTCCTATTTGCTCGTGCCGGATAAATGTCGACAGTGCTTATTTTGGAGATTTATTGAGCCTTAATTTTTTTCTAAACTCCTATATATTTGTCACAACGTTAGGCATACTCTACAGTTAAGTCAGCTTGAAAGCAGCTTTCATCAGTACTTCGTACAATGACCTAATAACGCTCCATAATTACAATCTAATTTTTTCCTTGCACGTATGCCGTATCGCCACTCAACAAAACTCACAAGTTAGTTAGCGCTACTCTTAGCACGCATAGGTGAAACATGTCTTTGATTGCCGAGATATTACTCTAGCATCTACTAGCTTATATCTTGCCGCTAAGTATACTACCTCTGGTGTGACCTCACCCAACTTGTTTCCTTTATAGCAATAATGTGCTTAGTGGCTCCCGTGGAATAAAGTCGTCCATTTGCAGCAATCGTTGTGCAAATACGGCGTCGACAATCTCGTGATGTCGATGATAAGAAGCACAAATAACAGGACTGAGTTGGAAAGCCTAAAAGCTCAAATACTTGACACCTTATTCCATGGGATCCTGAAATAGAAAAGCATCGCTTGAAATTTCCATCTCAGGTATGTTTTTCCTTTACGAATTTATTCTAATAGGTTCAATACCTAATAACTTATGATATCAACAAGAATTTTATTAGATTTTCTGCATCGAACTTCTTCTTAAGGTAGTTTCCAAAAATAATATAATATTACTACTACTCGTCGGACATTAGCCTTGAGGTCATAGTCACTGTCATGCAAGCGGCTGTCAGGTCTGGTAGTCCAGAAACCGGGCAAGTTGTAGCGAAGGGAGAGTGAGAAAGAAATTAAGTAGGAGCGAGAAGAGAAAGAAAAGAAATTGTTTTACATAAATATTTGAGGTGAGATGGATATAGGGACTGTTACATTGTACTGTATAAATGTCTACTTGGTCTGAACTAAATTTTGTGTTTCATTTTTAATAATGGACCTAGATTTGACCCTTGAGGTACCCCGGACGTGGCCCGATAGTAACTCGACCTATGACCACCATATTCGATAAATAACCTTCTATCCCTCAAATATGAATTCATGAGCGACAGCATTGCATCAGACATACCCACTGTTTTAAGCTTATCCAGAAGTGCATAATGATCAACTTGATCAAACGCCTTCTGAATATCTGTGTAGCTGACATCAACTTGTCCCTGACCGTCCAGTACTTCAGAAATGTACTGAGTAACCAGAGCCAAGTTGGTGACCGTAGATCTGCCTCTCATAAACCCATGCTGATTAATAGAGACTGCACCCCTGACCGAGCAGTAAACCGTTTCATAAGCGATGATCTCAAACAACTTTGCACAGGATTGCTATTTGGCGATAGTTGGAAATATCAGAGGTATCTTCACTTTTGTGAATAGGACATATTTTAGAGGTCTTCCAGATATTTGGATATGTCTCTGATTTTAGAATTAGGTTGAATATGGAAGCCAGCGATTTCGCTAGCATATGAATGCAATCTTTAACGAAAAAACTTGGAATATCATCACATCCAGACGTCATTTTGTTCTTTAATCTTTTCGAAGCCCTAATTACGTTTTCTTCACTTATATTTTTTAAAGAAATGATATTGGTAGAATTATTTGTTGGAGGAGATGACCCTAGTAGACCAGACGGGATAAAAACTGTTGAAATGAAGGTAGCAAATCTGTCCACTATATCCTGAGGCGTATCGCAGACATTGCCGTTAAGCGTCATCCTTGGGGGGATTGGACGTAAGCGGAGTATACAACACTGATCTGGTTCTTAATGAGCTTCCTAAAATTTCTGAACTGATCATAAGAAAACTTAGTACCGTCACGTTTCCAGTTCCTTCTTGCTTCTTCTTGATATTAAGTATAATTTCACGTGTGAACCAGGGGGGATACGGAAACATTTTATTTTTACATTTAGGGACATGGACCTCAAAGATGTTATTGATAACTGAATACAAGGCGGTACAAGCGACATCAACATTAACTGCACTGATCACCTCCGTCCAATTAACATCTTGCTAGGCTGTGTATATTTCAGGAAAGTCAGCTTTGCGGTAAAACCGTAGAGAATTAGCAAATGGGAATTTCGTTGGAGATCCGGATGTAATGAATTCCATGATCAGTGCAGGATGATGAACGTCCTCTTTAACAGAAGGTGTATTATCTCTGAGGACTTCTAATTCGATATTTCCTAAAATTAAATCCAGTATTCGACCATTTATATTTGGAATATTATTAAAATTAGTTAAATCTAAAAACGAAATAAAGTTGCTCATTAATTGAGATTTCTGATCGTTAACGTCACTGTTCAATGATGAGACATTAAAGTCACCAGCAACAATTATTTTACAATTACTGAATGCACTGTTAAATACTTCCAAAGCTTCAAGGTACTGACCAAACATGTCCAAATTAATTGAAGGCGTAATATAAATAGAAAAGATAACAAAATGCTCATGGTTAATAATAAGTCTAATACATACAGTATCAATCGACGGAAAGTTTTGACTCAAAGGACTAGCGTCAATTGTAATTGCATGGAAATCGCGTTTTATGACTATCAGGATTCCTCCGCCGGAAACTAGAACAGATCGAATAAAGTCACGATCACATCTGAACACACAGTATTCAGCCGGAAATAATTCACTATCACTCACATTCACAGACAGCCACGTCTCAGTCAAGCAAATTAAATCAAATTCGTAGTCACTGACTGCATTGAAGAATGACACCGTCTTAGAATTGAGACCACGAACGTTCTGGTAGGAGCACCTTAGATTAAGTCTCTCTTAACAATTTGGTCTGTTATTGGGTTCAGTTATGCGTTTAAAGTAACAATCTTCGGAACCCCATTGAAATATTTAATTCTGAGGTTACTTTCACCTTGCTCGATCCTTTCATTAAGTTTGCCCTTTAAGTAGCGATAGAGCTCCATCTGTTTTGGAGTTTTATCAAAAGTAACCGATTTTTATATTTTTCATTGTTTTTTAGGGTATTAGTCTTCTTGATTATAGTATGAACCATCTCCTCTGAGTGAAAGATTGCCTTTACTGGCCTGGTCGAGCCTTGTCTAAATTTCCCAATGCGCAGAACCTTAACGCCCAGATTAGTAAAATAACCATCGACAGCCCCAAGCAAATCTTTAACAACAGCTTGATCAGAAGCCAGTCTTTCCAGCCAGAAACTGTCGAACGGAGATGGCTGCGTGCGCAGGTGCATTATCGTGGTGGAAGAACCAATCTCCTGACAAATCGGCACGGGTATCACATAACTTGAAAAGTGACATTATGCTGATTTTTTTGACATCATGCTGCTTTTTTTGACATTATGTAGGTTTTTCTACAAGATATTAACTTAGCACTTAGTTGTACGTGTTGCCTGAACGTCATGAGGCTTGTTCTCAATCTTTGGCTCTGATGTGATGTAAAAATCTACTTCTGAGATGGCATTACTGGAGGTCTAAGCTGTAAGTTGTATGTGTGTTGATGATAATTATATTGGGGTCTTGTCTCAAATACACTTAATTGAGATTCAAAGCTGGTTGCGGATCCACTTTTTTTATCTATTCTGGAAATTACATATACAAATTTGCTCAATTTCAAAAATGAGAGTGATAAGAAATAATTATATTCACCGTACACTGTCGAATTACAAGTCATATACATGCTAACAGTAATTACACACAACGCGGGCGTGGTGATGATTTCCCGTAATTCTCCTCAGTTTTTTGTAATTCATAACTTTGAACATAACCTCTCTTCAGAAAGCACAACATAAAACTAGCCCGTCGGGCACAGCCAATAGATATACTTCATTGGCAGCATATTCAGTAATGATTTTATCACACAGTAAATATCACTGATTTTATATACATGCAGACCAATACACATAATCATCCAGATGCTATCTTGCTATTCAACCAACTTTCTTCTCAGAGATAAAAACTACAGACAAGAACCATTTGGCCTCATAAAACATATGCAACCAGTAATGCATTTAGTTTAGTTGAGTGATCCCTCCATAGATGGACGTTCACAACGATTCTAGTGAGCAAACGTGGAATGACTGTTAGCGCCCTAAAAACTACCTAGTTTGCAAGATGACATCTTATAGGTTTTTTGACGTTTTATAGGTTTTTTGCATGAAACAAATGCGGAACACTATTTCGCCATCGCCTTAAAACCTCCAAATATCACAAGCTATCGAATTTTTTCAACATTTTCGTCGATTGGGGCTGTTGATGGACGTCCAGAGCGAGGCTTGTTATCAATCGACATGTCGCCATTTTTAAATCGAGCAAACCACTCGTACACCCGAGTTTTTCCCATAGCACTATCTTTGTAAGCTATTTTCAACATTAAAGCAGTTTCTGCGGCATTTTTATTCATTAGAAAGCAACATTTTATAGATGCTTGCTCACTGAAGCTTGCCATCGTAAAAAACAAAACAAGCACGAGACAGCTCTAGCAAAAATAATGTCTATAGAGGAATGAAACAAGCCAGATCGACAAATCAGGTGGCACTGTACGCCTCTAGGGGCAGAAATGTCTACTACACAAGCTCCGTCCACTGCAATGCTATTCCGGTTATTTTTGGGCACCTCCTCGTATTTCACCAAAAATAGATTTTCTTTTCTTATCTCTCTCATTTTAAAAAATCAGCAAATTTGTATATGCAATTTCAAAGATGAATAAGAAAATGTGGATGCCCAGCTAATTTCTTGCTTTCCATACGAATAAGTGTATTTGAGACAAGAAACCAATGGAATTATCATCAACACAGATGTTACATTCAGATCACATCAAAGCCAAACATTGACAGCTGAAGCGTCATGACGTTTAGGAAAGACGTACAGCTACAGAACTAGTGCACATCAACAGGGCCGGTCCTAGGGTGCTGAGCGCCTGCTTGCAGGATTTTTGGTGCACCCCTGTGTTTTGAATTTAAGATGTCCTATATCATAACATATTCTTACAATGTTATATGTCATCCATATAATTAATATAAAAAAGAAAAATAAAACGACCCAGTTTGAAGGATTTATTTTTTTAATGTTACATAAAAAAGGTCACTGCAATACAGTAGGACGTTAACACCACAGTAGAAATGCGCAAATTAACAGAGATTTTGGAACATTACACAAAAAAGATACTATGAGTGCGTAACCAATAATAGATTGATCAAAACACACACACGAAACACAGCTGCAAGCTCATCGATCATTTCATTGTGATGGCTTCACAGATTTTATTTTCAATTTAAATAATTATCAAATTTGACAGCCTTTCTTGGCACATTCATGTTCTTAAATAATTTTTTAGAAGATTCAAGATCGAGAAACTCCTCTCGCCAGAAGCCACCGAAATTGGTAGGCTATAAATAAATTTGGGAACAAGGACTGGATTTTTCTTTGTTTAAAATTTTATTAGAGTATGGAAAAATGAGAATTTTGTATGATGTAATTTCATTGAGTAGATCAAGACCGTCAATATCTTTAGATACATTTTTTTCATGTTTGTACAGCCAAGTCCAAATCTATACATGACCGTTTGATTACATCAGACTCCAGATTTCTGAGATCACCCAAAGAACCAAATAACTCACTATTTCCTCGAAGTGTCTTTGTAGAGACTGAATAATTGTGTCCAAAATTGTAAAATAAAAACTTAAATTTTTGCTTAATTTCGGGAAATTGAATTCTAAGAGGGCGAATGGCTTTGACTCTGCTTTCCCGTCGTGTTTCACTTACTGATCTCAAAGTTAAGTTTGGCACATTCCTTTTTAAAGTACCTATTCCATCTGTAAGGTAAAGCGGAAAAAAATTGAACAGCTGAACAAGGCAAAAACATTGCTCTGGAGTTATATTTTTGGATTTGAGCTTGAAGGCCAGCATGCTTGCCAGACATATTTGTACCATTGTCATAGCACTGATCTCTCATATAATGAAGATCTATTTCAAATTTTGATAAAATTTCTTCTCTTAAAAAGTTGAAAAGCCCTTCACCTGTAGTATCCAAAACTTTCAAAAGCCCCCAAAAAAATTTCTCTAATTTCAACTTCGTTTGAATGACAATGAACGAAGCGAATTATGAAAGTTCAATATGACTAAAATCTGGAGATTCATCCAAAATAATTGAGTAATATTTTGCTGTTTTGAGGCAGTCCAAAATTTCTCGATGAATATTTCTTGACAGTGAATGAATGAATTCGTTTTGGAAGTGATTGTTCAGATAATGTGGGAAATATCTGCGCAGCTCTTTAGACCTTCGAATGTTGCTCAGGTGTTCCATAATAATTGGATCAAATTTACCAATCATTTCAACAAGTTTAAAAAAAGGTTCATCCTTTGATTCATAAAGATTCGAGCTGTCACCTCTGAAAGCTAAATTTAGAGCAGCCAAATACTACACTTTACAAATCATTCTTTTAATGATTTCGCGCGATCGCTGTTTTTCATACTGTTTTTGTCGTCCCTTATCAATAGTGCTTTCTTTACTCAAACGCAGGTTCAACTCGTGCCATTTTTGAGCACATTTCATATGTTCCATACTATTTTTATGACGAGAAACATTAACAGAAAGATGTCTCCAATTAGATTAGCCAGTGGTTAATTTATAAGACAACGTGCTATAAACTTTACTCAAAATACAGAATACGGCATTCATTTTTTTAGAATACACCAGCCAGTCCCTATTAACTTTTCAGCCGTTTGGTAACTGCCATAAATATTGAGTGGATGAGAATTTTCTACAAATTTCATCAACAGGAACATTTTCCATGATTTGAATAGCGCCTTTTCTCACGATCGATTGAACTAGATGATGGTTTAATTGATTCCGCCAAGTAGAGGGATCAGCAATATCAGTATCGGCGATGGGCAGCTTGTGTATCTTCACTTACTGGGTTACTTAATTGTTCAGAATGTGAATGGGATGGAATCAGCATTTCAGAAGTGGATGGCTGTTGATCGTCAATGACCACTGGCTCTGCGGTTGGATTGAGAGATAGATTCAGCGATGAACAGTTCGGTTTAAGAAATTTGGTTAGCGATCCACTAAGTTTTTCCGGCTGTGCCTCTATTTCCAGTAGGCGTTTTTTCTATTGAGCTCCAGATAATTTTTAACTACTTCCTTCGCTCATTTCGGGTATTACTGAAGAGAAAATCGGAAAGTGATTCTAAATTTCTCAATTTAGACTTATTGTTAGGGCCCTTGCACAGCACGTTTTGTTTTTCAGGCGCCGGCGACGCTCGTTTCACGCACGCGCTTTAGCTGCGCTGCTTAGATAACGCTGGTTGCGATCACATTGCGCTTACAGAGCGTTCCGATTGTGAAAATACACGTCGACGGCACCTGAAAAAAAAAAACGTGGTGTGCAGGGGACCTTACATTGATTAGCATGTGCTAGTTTACTCTTTTGCTTACTTATTTGTAGTTTGTAGCAGTATATTGGTTACCTCACAATAAAATTGACAATATATACGTATATGCACAAACTCTGTAGGCAACTTAGCATTCCTCAACTCGCATCTACTCCAGGGTACTGAGGGCTATTGGCAAATTACATCTATCTCAGGGTACCGAACGGAAAGTATTAAATAAAGTATTTTTGGAACGTGAGCCAAATAACCAAGTATTTGGCGGCCCTATGAATTTGGCGCTTGCGTGCGGGGCATTTACTGCATACCTACGTAGTGTCACAATAAACCTATATAATGTCAAAAAACCGATATAATGTCACTTTTCAAGATACGTAATACGTAATCTCAATCAAAATCATTTGCTTTTTTTCTGTTCCTTTATGAGGCAGCAAAGCTCAAGATGTCCACTGGCTACGTACTTATGTAAAGTACCACCTTTATGGTCCGCAGGGGTGTTACATGCCAGGGAGGAGTGACTGCCAATAATTGTGATCTCCTGATGTGGTATCGTCATTCGCTATTAAAGAACGGAAGCTGCTTGGCACAACCCTCTTCCATTTATAACCTCCGGCTCTAGCTTGCAGTGGCTTCTGTGGAAGAACGCCGTCCATTCGCAGCAATTGGCATGCAAATAGGGGAAGTAATTCCGACGCCAACTATGACGGCAGGAGGCGTCGATCGCAGCAGGCGATGTTGTGGCGGACGCCGACAGCGTCGACAGTCAGTTGTTTTCCGCGAATTCGCTAAACACCCATGCCAGCGACTCCGGGGTAACGTGGTGCACGTCTTCCATGTGGTTCGGTTTCGGTTACCATTCCCATGGAACTAATGAATGTCACAAGTACATTTGCTCCAGGCTTGCACGATGTCAGGAATGAAGGTTCAAGGTAGTTGAAGTACCCATGCAACGTCAGATCATTTTGCTATTATTACAATCATTAATACAGAATTGAAGGAGTTATCTGAATTGATTCTACATACACGGTGGCGCATCGAAAACGAAACAGACACATTTACTGGCAGCTCAGTTTTTTTTTGTTAAAACGCTCAGACCCGTCGATTTTGTTTTCGAGGGGGACACAACTTTGGCAAAAAATCACGTTAACACGTGCAGTCCCCTGGGCGGGGGTGACACCAACCCGAAAATCTTAAATGGAAAGGGGGGTCGAGTGATACCTTATTTTAAAGATCTTTCAATTCCGTTTATAATAATGTAAAATACATGAGCTTCTGTTCAGTAGTTTAGAAGATTTATTGATTTAAAGCTTAAAGTGGACTTTAATAGGTACCTCAGATTAGTTTGTACTACTTTCAGAAGAAATTTGATTAAAAGAATTTACTTGATAAGTAAATGCTTTTCTTCACTATGCCCATAGTTTGTTTATAATTTTGTTGTTGAAATAGCTATTGGAGCGTTTTTTTTTGTGGCAAAAAAGTTATTTCTTGAAGAAAGATAAGGAAATATCTCGTACCTATTCTAAATAGGAATTTAATACATAGTTTGCGATTGATTTGACCAAACTTTGTTGCTAAAATAACTTGTAGCGCTTTATTACATAAATTAACCATGGTATATTCCACAGCAGAAAGAGTTGAAATTATCGAAATATTTTTCGGAAATAATCAGTGCGCTAATAGAACAGCAGAAATATTTAATGAGCGACATGAGAACTATAACGTGCATCGAAAATATGTTCTAGAACTTGTAGCTAAATTTCGGGAAACTGGGTCAGTCGCCAATAAAAAACGCAACATTGAAAATCCCATAAGGAACGAAGCAATAGAAGTGGGGGTTTTAGGGCAAGTTTATGTAGATCCTACGTTAAGTACCCGCAAATTGGAGACTGTGTGTGGTGTTAGTCGACGTACTGTCTCAACGGATTCTAAAGGCCCATAGTTTTCATCCGTATAAAATTCACCTGGTACAAGAACTTAATGAAGACGATTTTGATCGGCGATTACAATTTTGTGAAGATATGAGTGAACGAATTATAAACGATGAACATTTTCTATTCAACACTTGCTTTTCCAGCGAATGTTCCTTTTTCTTAAATGGCGTAGTAAATCGTCATAACTGCCGATATTGGTCGGATTCTAATCCCAGAATTTATCATGAGGTTCATACACAGCAGCCACAAAAATTAAATGTTTGGGCTAGTATTTTTGGCGATCATTTAGTTGGTCCTTTTTACTTACCTGGAAATTTGAGCGGTGAAATGTATTTGGAATTACTGAAAGATGCCATAGATCCTGCATTAACAGCCATAATTGAAAATCAGAATGATCTGAATAGGTTGATGTTCCAACAGGATGGTGCCCCACCACATTACGCATTACGTGTTCGACAATATTTAGATCAGACGTTTTCAGATCGGTGGATTGGTAGAAGAGGTGCCATTGAATGGCCCCCAAGATCGCCAGATTTATCACCTTTGAATTTCTTTATGTGGGGTCATTTAAAAAGCAAAATGTATGCTACTCAGCCAACATCATTAGAAGACCCTGTGACAAAGAATTGTGAATGAGTGCCTTCAAATTACTCCTCAAATATTGCAAAATGTGCGACAACGTTTTGAGCAAAATCTTATTATTGCATGGAGAGTCATGGTTGCCATTTTCAACATTTACTTGCCTAACGGGTCAGTTCATTCTTCATTTTTAAATTACTTTGCTGCCAAATGTATTGATCTCCACTAATGATGATGTATTAGTTTTATTTAAGCATTAAATCAATAAATCTTCAAAACTACTGAACTGAAGTACATTAATTTTATACCATTATAAAGGGAATTGAAATACCTTTAAAATAAGGTATCTCTCGACCTTCCTTTCCAGTTAAGATTTTGGGGGTGGTGTCACCCCGCTTAGGGGGCTGCACGTGCTAACGTGATTTTTTGCCAAAGTTGTGTCCCCCTCGAAAACAAAATCGACGGGTCTGAGCGTTTTTCAAAAAAAAAAAAAAACTGAGCTGCCAGTAAATGCGGCTGTTTCGTTTTCGATGCGCCACCCTGTATACGCGTCCTTAAAAAATAAATAAATGGACAAGAGCTTGATTTTACACAAAAACAGACTGGAAAATAACCATCAGCGATCTCAAACTCATTCATTCATGACTGCACCGATAGCATACAATGCAGCGGTTGTCTTTAGTTTTGCATACTCTGCGCTTTGATTGTTACTGGTTGGTTCTGAAAAACAGCTTGTGCTGATGTAACCCGCCAGGTAAAATAAAGGCCATTTATTCATTATTATTATTATTATTATTATTATTATTATTACTTATGACGGAAATCCTTGTTTTCTTTTCAAATTGATATATCATATGGATTATATGGGGTTGTCCATATGATATATCATATTAAAACAAGAAAGATTGATATTCAAATCAAGTTGGGTACTTTATTTTGAAGGTTCATTTATACCATTTATGTATGAAAAATAATATCGCTCAAATGTTCACCACGACTGGATTTACAGACGTCCACGCGATGATCGAAATTTTCAATGACATTTTGCAACATGGTCGGTTCTATGGCATCTATCTCGGCAATGATGTTGCTTTTGAGTTCTTGGAGGGTGGCTGGTTTGTTGACGTAGACTTTGCTTTTCAAATATCCCCATAAAAAGAAGTCCAAGGGAGTCAAATCGCCCGATCTTGGTGGCCATGGCACATTTCCTCTGCGCGAAATCACGCGATCACCGAAGAAGGACTGCAATCGATGGATATTGACGTTGGTTGTGTGGCATGTTGCACCGTCTTGTTGGAAATAAATATCGTCCATATCCATTCCTTCAAGTTGCGGCAAAAAATAGTCCTCAATCATCACGTGATATCGCTCAGAATTGACGGTAACGGCATCCCCGGCCGCATTTTCGAAAAAGTAAGGTCCGATGATGCCTTTTGACCACAATGCACACCACACAGTCACTTTTTGAGGATGCATCGGCTGCTCTTGATACTCACGGGGATTTTCTTTCTCCCAGATGCGGCAGTTTTGCTTGTTTACCGTCCCATTCAAAGTGAAATGCGCTTCGTCGCTGAACATGATTTTTGATGAAAAATTGGCATCAATTTGGTGGTGTTCAAGGAGCCAATCTGAGAAAGTTCGGCGCGAAAAATGGTCGGCCCGACGCAGCTCTTGCGTCAATTGGATCTTGTAGGCGTGTACATTCAAATCCTTGTGGAGAATGCGGAGCAAACTGGTTCTCGAAATGCCCAATTCTTGGGATCGACGCGTTGTTGATTGTTTCGGATCGTCTCTCACACTCTCCTTCACAACAGAAATATTTTCCGGTGCGCGAACGCTCCTTGGCCGGCCAGAGCCTGGCAGATTTGCCACAGAACCTGTTGCCTCAAATTTACGCATCAGACGACCGATGGTTGTTTCGTTTGGGCGGTTGTTGCGACCGAAATGTTCACGAAGCGCGCGAAACGTGTCTTTTATTTTTGAACCATTTTTGTAGTGCTCTTGAATAACTTTAATGCGGTCTTCAATCGAATACGACTCCATAGCGATCAATGGTAAACATTCAACTAACAAAATGACATGTCGGTGACAGAAAACAAAGATGGCGTCTATGTCAAATTCACGTTTACTTTCCTGCGTGCCTATTGGACAACCCTTTATAAATAATAAAGTCCACTTTGCCCTCATCCACTTTGCTGGCAGTATCTGCTTTGAAAGACTTACTATGGAATATAGGTTAGATGTTCCAAAAAACCTTTCTCGAAAATATAAAACTGGCCCTACAAAGCACTCTTTTTGATATAGCTCCATGATTTTCTAGCAAAATGGAACCTCGGTGGCTGAAGACTGAGACTGAGAAACAAATTAAGTCAATTAAAATTCTAATTAGGCCAATAAAAAAAATTTAATTAACCATTTCACAGCTAGCAAGTTCAATTAGGTTTTAATTTCTAAAACAGTTCATATGAATCTATGTAACTAGTTTGATTAAATTAAAACGGAACCGTTTAATTATACTAAGTGACATATAAATCCGAACACCCAGTTTAAATGGTTTTATTTTAATAAAATTTTGTATAAGTACTTAATGAAGCATAATAAGTAAATGATAAAAATTTCAAAATGATTGCACTGCTTTAAAGCCCTTTGACCTTTAATAATGTGTGGATGCACCCTGATGTGCTACGCATTCTCCAACGCGCCTAGGCATGCTTCTGTTCAGGTGGTCAATGTCCTCCTGTGGTATCTCATTCCAGGCAACCACCAACTCCTCTCGAAGTGCTTCTAGAGTCTGAGGAGGACGTTGCAAATTGAGCAATCTCCTACCCATCATATCCCACACGTGCTCAATTGGGAATAAGTCGGGAGATCTTGGTGGCCATGGTAACAATGTAACATCATTATTTTGAAAGAAGTCTATTGTGACTCTTGCAACATGTGGTCGGGCATTATCTTGTTGGAAAGTTGGATCTGCCAGGGTGTCAAGATAGGGTAAAAGATGGGGTTCTAGATCTTCGTGGATATAACGCTGCGCGTTCATGTTACCTCTGATGAAGATTAAAGGTGACCTGGAACCATAAGCTATAGCACCCCAAACCATAACTCCAACAGTGTGATGAACCTGTCTTTCAACAAAAAACTGTGGATTCCTCCTTTCACCACGTCGCCTTCTAACCCTGGCACGACCATCGTGCATGCCTAAACAAAATCGAGACTCGTCACTAAAGACAATACTGTTCCATTCCTGATCCCAGAGTGACCGTTGTCTGCACCACTCAAGGCGATTACGTCGGTGTTCTCGAGTTAAAGGGAGGACCCAGTGTGGCCGGTATGAAAACAAGCCAAAACTTCTCATTCGTCGGTAAACACTTTGCATGCCAATAGGTCTTCCGTGTTCTGCAAACCATTCATTTGCAATGGTCCTGGTAGTGGAGAAACGGTTCCTTAATGACAATAATCTTAGGCGGCGATCTCCACGGTCTGTTGTTCTACGGTGCCCCTTGCTCTTTGCGTACGGCCTTCTCGAAGCCATGCCTGACAACACCTAACCACAGTGTCTACACTTCTTTGCACTCTAACTGCAATTGCCCGAAAAGAAAGTCCAGCTTCCCGAAGTCCCACTATACGGCCCCTATCAAACTCACTAAGTTGACGAAATCGTACAGGTCTCCGTACTCTAGGCATGGTAACCGATCGTAAAGGATGTCAAGAACCAAAATCCGCCAACGTTGATTCTTTACTGCGGCTGAAATATTCATTTTTAGAGCGTTAGTGAATTAAAAAAAAACAGTATAAAAACCGGAATGTTCAACTGATAAGGCTGAAAAATTTTTCACTTGTTATTTACAGTAAGATAAATACATTCACCAACTTTTGTTAAAATAAAACCATTTAAACTGGGTGTTTGGATTTATATGTCACTTAGTATAAATTCATTAAACCGCTTACTTAGATTGATTACACCAATTTATCTAAATTTAATGAGCTAATAAAATGAGTTTACCTGCTCCAATAAAACAATTTAATCATGTTTATTAAATTTGTTTAAGTGCTTCCCGTTCCGTCACGTCAGCAGCGACTCCACTATACGCAGTTCGCGATTTAGGTAAACAGTTTAACTGTTTTTACTAAGATGTTTAAGTGTTTTAAATGCACCTTTCCTGTATAAACTAAATTATCTAAACTAATTAAGCAGTTTAATAGAACAGGTAGATGGTTTGCTATTTCCAAGCAAATTAGTCCAATAGTATAATGAAACCGAATAATTCAGCTACTTAGTATAATTAAAAAAATGTTACGGTTAATGATAATTTTCAAGAACAACCGTTTAATTTGCCACTCTTCCTCAGTGCAGTTAAACGTACATTTCATTTGATCAGAAAATCATGATTATCATAAAAACTAAAATACCACAGAATAAGTTTCAGGTGTTAAGCCGGTTTTCCACCAAACCAACAAAACATCAACAAAACAGCAACTCGAGTTGGAGTTGCCGAATTTGGAAACATTCCGGCAACATTGTGTTGCTGGCGACTGTTTCTGGCAATTGTTGAAAGTCCCGTCTCGGAGCGGAAAGATCAAAAGGTTTTCTTGTTGGGTTGCAGGTTTTAGCAACACAGTTGGTTTAGTGCAAACATACAAGAGACTCGTATTCCGGTATTTTTGTTGTTTTAATTTTTTAATAAGTCACGCGATTTTACTCTTCGTGCATTTACAATGAACAAGAAAACGTGGACAATATGTTAGAAGAAGTGACTAATTTAATTGAGGTATATCGAGAACGGCCTAACTTATGGAATCCAAAAAATGTTGATAATAAAAACAGATATAAAAAATACGATTCACTAAAGGAAATAGCGGAAATATTTGGAACAACCAAAGATGAAATTGAACGAAAATTAAAAAACATAAATACACAGTACCAAAGAGAAAGAAGAAATTATAAGAAGTGCCAAAAGTCGGGTGCTGGAAATGAATTTAAAGCTAAATGGTTTGGATATACAGCAATGGCATTCTTGCAAGACAGAAATAAGCCAAAAAAGGGCCACCAAGCGGGGATTGAATATGACGTAAGTTAATCACAAATCTTTTAAATATAAAAAATAGTGCGGAGGTATATTTTATGGAATACATACTTTGTTTACAATGATATTATTTATTGTATAAGTATATCAACTATTAAAGAAAATGTAAACTACTTCCTAAAGCTAACTACAGTACACCTGTATTTTAATACATAACTAATAAAAAGATTTTAATTTTTTCTCGTACATAACACAAGAATATTAAATTTCAAATTCGACTAAAACAAGGAAATTCATAAAAGGCTTTTGTAATTTATGATTGAAAAGAGAAGCCCTTAAGTGAAAGTTAAATTAATTATATTTTGATTGCCAAGGTACTTGTCCAATTTCCGACACAAAGTATTCACTAAATTCGTCTCGAATTTCTTTAGCTATATATGAGGATTTTCTTGCCACTTTTTTTATAGGCAAAAATGATTGAAGCACTTCCGAATCTTTTCTCCAGGCCCCTTCAGTTAGTGTCCCAAGTTCTAAATCTTCTGCATCAAATGATCCTGGTGGAGTATAGAGATCTTTTGCTTGTGCATTTCTTCTTAAAAAATTGTGCAAAGTAACGCAAGCCATTGTAATTTTTTCAACTTTCTCTGGTTCTAAAAGCATAGGTTTTCGAAGACATCTAAAAACTGATGCTAAAATGCCAAATGCGTTTTCTACAACTCGCCTTGCCCTACTAAGACGGTAATTAAATATCCGCTGCCTTGACCCACGATCCTGATTCCCCGCAAAAGGCTTAAGTATGTTTTCAGACAGAGGAAATGCATCGTCTGCCACCAAAACGTATGGAACAGGTTTTTGTCGGCCAGGTAATATAGTTGGTTGTGGGAAATTAAGCATTGATTTATCTAGTGCTTTTGCAAATCCACTATTTTTAAAAACTCCACCATCTGAGATGCGACCTTGACAGCCTATATAAACATATATAAAATTGTAATTGGCATCGACTATAGCGAACAAAACAATACTGAAAGTTCCCTTATAGTTTATATATTCACTTCCGCTGAACTTCGGGGATTGAATTACTATATGTTTGCCATCCATACTGCCAAGACACATCGGAAAATTCCATAAATTATTGCAGTAATTAGCAATTTTTTTCCATCCATTGGGAACAGTTGGAACCTGAAAGGAAAAATACATTTATTTAAATATATCAGAATGCTTAATAGTGATATTTTGATATTAAATTATATAATAAAATTTTATTGATACTATTTATTTTAGGATAGTGATTCAACAGACGGTAGCGATAATGAAAGCCTTTTAGAAGACAGAGTAGTGCAATCACAAGCCGAAACCCAGGAAAACATAGAAGATTTTGAAGTTGTCCGCCTTGAGGACCGGCAATCCGTACAGGCAGGTAACCAAGTACCTCACCAAGAACAGTTGAAGGATATGCCAAGTACGCCAAAAAGAAATACATCGGAAGGAGAGCAGTTCCTTGTACCTCCAAAATCGAGTCGCAAAAAAAAGGGTAAACCTACTTCAACAACTGAAAACGAGAATATTACTCAAGAGGCTTTCCAAATGATGAAGGCTGCATTTCATAGGTCAAACGGCGGTACACAAGTGCGGGACGAGTATAACATTTATGGAGAATTAGTAGGGCACCAAATACGTTCTCTGTCGACCGAATTTGCAAAAGTTACCGCTCAAAAATTAATTAACGACATATTATTCAACGCCAAACTAGGAAAATATGACTATCCTTCATATCCACAACGTAATCCATCACAAACAGGATCACGAACTCCTTTTGCTTCCAATTCAGGATCACAAACTCATTTTGCTTCCAATTCCGAAGCATCATCATCTGCAATGGACGCTACATTGGGAGCTACTAATATTATTAGTAGTGATGCTGACGTTTTGCACTGGGCCATAACAAATTCGTTCGGAGTACCAGAAGTACAAGAAGCAAACAATAATTAATGTTCAGTATTTTCTTTAGGTGAAAGAGTTTTTTTTTAAGAAAATGTTCAGTATTAAGTTCAGTATTAAATAACTTTGCATTTGTGTTTACTGTTTTTAAAAAATATAATTAAAAATACCTTATGTGTCTGCTAGAAATTTTACTCACCTGTATGAAATGACATAGTTCTTCGAATAGAACACTGCATACTTCCGGCACAATTCTTGAAATTGTGGTAGTGGATACTTTGAATAAATACATTAAGCTTTGAAAACTATCCCCTGTTGCCAAAAATCGTAATGTAATTGCCAAGCGATCTGTTACGGAAATAGCATCTCTATAGTTGGTGTTTTGCTTAAAAATGTTCGGACCCACTAGTTGTATTAAATACTCAAAGTCAGCACTTGATATTCTTACGAAGTTTTTAAATGAAGACCTCAGTTCACCATTTATTCCCAAATCATCTTTTCGTAGGTTATTAATCATTTCGTTTATGCCATACTTATTCCGTTCCTTTAAAAATGGCCTTACCCAATATCTTGGTTTTCTTTTTTTTGTTTTTCTTTAATTGATTGAATAACGAAAAACCCACATGCAATCACAAATAAATCATCGCTCTTAGTCGACATTTTCAAACTGTTTCCTGTCTCTTTAGTAGAAACAGATGAAAACAAACCGAAAACAAAAATATCTATTGATGTTGCTTTGGTGGACACATAGTTGAATTTTTGTTTCCAAAGACAGCAACTAGTTTTTGTTGCTCTTTTTGGAAACAAAACCCAGTTGCTTTGGTGGAAAACCGGCTTTATAGTAACCTTTTTCTTAGAAAATCACGGTTCTATTTGTTCAGGGTTTTCGCTTTGCTCGGTTTTCTCTTATTAGTCTAATCATATTAGACGAAAATGCCCCTGGTTTGCGAAATAATTGTAAACTCTGGTTTAATTGCTGCAAGTTGTTCAAGGGGGTATTCAAAACATGGACGCATAAATTGGGTACACCAATTTTTGTGGAAAAACTTTTCCTTCGATAACAAAGAATGAGAAAACGTGTTGTTTGGGATTCAAAGTGTTGGCAGAAACGAAAAAAAAAACTCTTCATATAAAATTTTTAGGTATTTATGAGACCTACAAAATGAGATCACACTTGACTAATAGCAAAAAAGTTATGGCCGAAAACCTAGGCAAACTGCAGGTTTTGGCACTTGTTGGTAATGCGACGATGGTTTCTCGCAGATATTTGAAATTCTTCAAATTCGCAGGATTCGTACTTCTAAATAACCACAACAAAATTGGAGTAGATTGGTCAAGTAGTTTTTGAGAATTTCTAATTGTTTATCCCACAATACCTAATCTTCCTGCCATCACTACTAGTTTATTGAGTTTGTTCAGAGGACATTTGATAGCAAAATGCACTAGTTTACCCTGCCGATATGAATCGAAAGCTATTCCGGAAGATAAATGTTATTTATGTTATTTTTATGCAAAAAGGATGGTCACGTTTTTTCTTCTAAACAAATTCAAACATTTCGTATTTGTGAGTAATTCGCAACAAAAGATGATAGACACATCCTCTTTGTTTTAAAATTTGTATAATAACGTAGGTTTTTCGAATATCGTAGCACATTAATTTGTTCAATTACTCTCAAATACGAAATATTTGATTTTATTTAGAAGAGAAAACGTAACCTTCGTCTTTCGCATAAAAATAACCTTTATATTTCGGAATGGTTTGTGTGTATATTGCTCAATAAACTAGTAGTGATTGCCGGAAAACAGGTTTTTTTGGGATAAACAATTAGACATTCTCAAAAAACTACTTGTCCAATATACTCCAATTTTGTTGTTGTTATTTAAAAGTATGAATCCTACGGATTTGAAGAATTTCATTTAGTTGCGTGAAATTATCATCGCATTACCAACAAGTGCCAAAACCTGCATTTTACCTCGTTTTTCGGCCATAACATTTTTGCTATTAGTCGGATCTTTTCACGTGTGGTCCTATTTTGTAGGTCTCGTAAGTACCTAAAAATCTTGTATGCAAACTTTTTTCGTTCCTTTCAACATTTTCCATTGAATCGCAAAAACACGTTTTTTCATTCTTTATTGTCAAATAAAAAGTTTTCCCACAAAAATTGGTGCATCCATTTTATGCGTCCATGTTTTAAATACCCCATTGAACAACTTGCACCAATAAAACCAGACCATACAATAATTTCGGGGAAATTTGCTAATATGATTAGACTATATCTATCTCTATGGGAATAGACTTTTGTGTCTGATTTTGTAACTGTTGAATTTTTTATACTAACTTTCATAAATGATATTGCTTCTACAAGATGTTTTTCCATAAACGGGATTTGAGGGAACGGGAAATAGCACATTTCTTGTTGATTTGGTGTTGGTTCAAGATGAATGCGCTCAAAAACCTTTGTCGTTTTCCAACGACTCTTATTTATATGAAATTCAATATTAAGATGTCACCGCGTAAAAGCCAGCAAAGCCCAGGACAACAATTATGAGTGGCTTTTTTTAACGCTAACGGAAGATATGGCATGCTCGCTCATCGCTTTGGATGCTTTGGGGATGCTTAAAGGGCGGGAACCCCATACGGTTCGCAACTTTGCTGGTTTTGTGGGGTTCTATCTTATTGCAATGATGACTTCGCGAAATTTCAGTATTTTACACGATCGTTCAAACTGCATAGAAGTGTAAAAAATTATTCCTTTCTTCAGTGTTCTACAAAAAAAGAGTTGCAAGTACTTACGTTACATTCAGATTATTAAACGATTTAAGTGATGATGCACATGAATAACTAAAACACATAAATATTTTTAAAACCCTAACTACTTCCTACATATGTATGTACACATAAAAGATAAAATAATGAGCCGCGTTTGTATCAAATACTCCAACGATTCAAAAGTTTATTCATTATCAGAAAAATGAAATAAAAATGAACAAACCCATTTAGTCAGAACCAGTGCTAATTAAATCACAGTTCAACGTGGCGCACATTTAAGATAATGACATCCAGACTGCAACTCACTAACGCACAATGTGAATGTTCCATTAGTGTTTAATTTTCTTCTAGAACACTGAAAAAGAAAATTAATTTTTGTAATATTGGCAAACTTCGTGACAGGAAACGACCCCGAATCCATGTAATATTAATATCTTCAAGATGCTACTGGTGCTTTGCGAGTCTATTTAGATGGTTTTTCTCTCTCCATCCCGCATTGAGTAAGTTTGTCTATTTTGTACAAACGTCGTTTCTAGGAACGTGAGGAGGGCACAGAAAACTACCTAGACAGCCCAGAATATTGTGAACTGAGGAAGAAGTTAACAAACTTGTGTTTTTGAATCCATCGAATAGTGAATCGCTTTTTCAGTCTTTACTGCAATCGCGAAAAATTTCGAAAATGAGGTATTATGTTTTATGGATATTATATGACATGTATGTTACAAAAAAACATGTCACTCATTTCCGTCGTTCTGTTGGCCTGTCTGTCGGTCTGTTTTCACACTATACAGGGTGTTAATAAAGTATGTAGACGAACTTTAACCATCGAATCATTGGTCAATTTGAAGACGAAATTTCCATATGAACATGGGTCCGCAACGGCTTTGTTTTCAAGCTGCATATTAGCACTAAAAGAAATGATGATATTGTTCTAAAAAATTATAGAAGAATGGAACGTATTTTATTTTGATTAAGTATGCCCTGTGGTGAATATCACCTGATTTACAGTTGAGGAGCAGACTTTCAAAAAGCATTAAGTGCAGTTTTTACGAAATTGGCCAAAAGATGGCGATCAAATGTATAGGTTCATCTCCATTTTTCAACCGCCCCTTGGACATCCAAAACGATATTAAACGATAAATATAACGCCCGTTAATAAGTCTAGACTTTCAAAGAGCGTTATTTTTTTCTGCGTTGGACAAACAAATAGACTTTGATAAGCTAGTTAGTGCATGAACGCTTTTTGTTTGTCCAGTATATTTTCGATGAGCAGCAAGTAAACCCTTTTGTTTGGACACGTGTCTCAAGATTGTAATCCTGTCGTAACTTGCTTCAGTTAGCATAGTGATATCGAGTGGGTTAGATCGGTCGGACCACTATTATGGTTGAAGAGCATATTGTTGGTGATCAAGACAGAGGCAGTAGAAAACGAAAATGGGGTGCAACATCACGGCAGCGGCAGAAAGAAATACAGTAGATATAGTAAATTATGTTATTTGGGGAATTTTCTCATAGTTTGCGGTTTTATTTCTAGATACGATGACCCTGATCCCAACCTTGATGGTTTCGAAGTCTCCTGTAAGCATGGCAGAAATAAAAAACTTTCATGTAAGGATATTCCTTTCGAAGAAAAATATTTCTAGGCAAATGAAAGCTGGATCGGGTATTTCTGAAAATCGTGGTGGTGACAGACGTTCGCAGAAAAATGTGGAAAAGCGCAAAAAAGTGAAAGCATTCATCGCAAATTTAAAGAGGCAAGAGAGTCACTACGGAAGAGCGAAATCTAAAAGGATATATTTATCTGCAGAGTACAATATCACCATACTACATAGGCTATACAATGATAGCGTTGAAGAAAGCTATAAAGTAAATTACAAGTACTTTAGTCGCATTATTTCGAATGACTTTAACATAGGATTCGGTACACCGGCGACCGATGTTTGTGGATTCTGTACGCGGCACCTAAATCTGCTCTCTATGGTGAACGGGCAACGCGAAAAGCAAACTGTTATTACAAATTTAAGAGTACATAAGTTACGAGCAAAGCAGTTTTTTAAAATGATGAAGGAAAAATCTGAAGACGGCATGGCATTCTGCTTCGATCTTCAGCAGGTACAACCTCTCCCTAAAGTACCGATTTCAGAGGCATTCTATGCACAGCAACTCTCCTTGTATGTTTTCTGTATCACAGACATACCTTGCAAGCGACCAATTTTCTACTCATGGTTAGAACACCAAGCAGGAAGGGGTGCCACAGGAGTTGGTTCTGCTCTTTACGATTTTCTCAGAAAGGCTGAACTTCCAAAAAACTTGAAAGAATTGACGTTGTTCTCTGATGGATGTGGAGGCCAAAACCAGAAAAGTCACATAGTTCACATGCTAATGATGTGGCTACATCAAGAAGCACCAAAAGACCTGCAATCTATAAGAATGGTTTTTCCAATAAGAGGTCATTCATACCTGCCAGCAGATCGCATTTTTGGACGATGTGAGAAGCTTATTAGGTCCCATAGCACACTAAAGTCACCAGAAAAATACTGGGAGTTGTATTCTCAAGTCGGATTGGTTCGAAAGCTTGGTACTGACTGGAAAATATATGACCTGAAATCCGCTTTGCCCACTTTTAAGAAAATCGAATCAATCAGTCATGCTAAGCGAATCTTGATAAAACGGACTTCAAAACAACATATAGCGGTGAAAACAGAAACCTTTTACAGAAATGACGATGCCAACGCCAAGTACTTGACGTTGTTAAAAAAACAAGAAGATTGAAAACTTGAGTTTCCAAGGTTGCCTTTGAATCATGAAATAAAAAGGACAAAGTTGAAAAGTCATAACCTTTTGGTGCAGCTATCCACAGAAAGATGGCGTGAGGATGAGGAATTGCAATGGCTTCGTCCTATTTTTCCAGAGCCCCTTGAAGAGCTACAAGAGAATAGTGATGAAGACAATGATGAAGATAATGCCCAAGAAGTATGTAACTGCACCGAGGATGATGGTGGAGTGAAAGTTTGAATATTTTTCTCTAAGCCTATTTTTTATAAGATTGTATTCATCGGTAAATGGAATAAAGGTATTTTGACTTAAGTTACCGTTTCCCAAACAGAAGGACTTATTTCACCTTCAAACAAAGTGCATCAAATAGAATCTACGTTTGGTCAAAAAATGGAATTTCTTTGTTTTCCAGGTAATCCTCCTTCACCATCAAAGCCTATCTATTTTCGTGGTATTTGATTCGCCAAAATCAAGCATTTGCAGCTACGCATGTTGTCACAGCATTTTTTTCCACTTTCCTCAATTTATGCGGGTCATAGCATAACGCTTTTTGAAAGTCTGCTCCTCAGTTGTTTTCAAACCCTCCATGTACGGAGATACGGATAATATTATCAAGTATTTTTTGAAAAAATAGCATGACATTGATTTGTTTTGATTGCAATACTTTTAATATTTAAGCATTGTGCTTATCTAGACACCTAGACGAACCCGAAAATAATTGAATTAATTTATTTTCTCAAATAATTCGTTGTCACTTGGAACATTTATTGTAAAAAAAACTATTCGATATTTTCTATTGTTGTCGTTCTATTCGAATGTTACTGTTCAACACCATTGGCTTTCTAAATATTTTTTTTTCCAAAATTACAGGATAATACTATTTTCATCCATGTTCATGTTGAGCCGCAGCAACTTTTAAAACATGCAACATTTATCATAGGTTATACCAACTGTTCAACAAATACGTTTCATTATTCATAGAAGTATTTGGAACATTACTTGTATTTCTTTAGTGATAGTGTGCTCTAGCTCGAAAAGGAAACCGTTACGGACCCATGTTTATATGAACATTTAATCTTAAAATTGACCAAAGATTCGGTGCTTAAAGCTTGTCTACATACTTTAGTAACACCCTGTATAACTATATATAACGAAAAAGCTATATAGTTTATGAAAATCGGTCCTGTGGCGGAAGTGTGAAGGACTAAAAACGAAAAAAAAAATAACCGCTCATAACTTCAGAAAAAAATTTATAATGGTTGAGAATCTGGAGTTGGGATTGTTGGGGGTGGAGAAGGGCAAACGTGATCACATGCTTCCAAACCTGGTAATTTTACGCACCTATTAGTACATATTTCACGCATCATACATTTCCTCATATGTTTGCTCTTAAAACTTGGAGACATATACAGACGTGACACGCGATTGGTCGGGACTATGGCAACGTTTATGCGCCAGACTCTCTCTGCATCGCCTGCATTCTGGATCTCGAGTTATAGTATCGTGTCTGGCACTTATGGCATGGTTGACTGGTGTGGTTCAGCACCGTTGCTAGATATCAAATGGGTGCGGATCATGAGCTTGTTTGCTTGACTTGATCCATTTAATTGTTTTGTTATAAATGTTTGTACACTGTTTTACTACTGTTTCATCACATTTTAGCTGAGAGGGCGAGTGCGTGTACTCTGATAGCTCTTGAAAAACTAGCGATATGCAACTGAGCTTTCTTAGAGTAAAAAAATGATGAAAATATGTATTCACTTATGATCAGCTTTGATCTCTTAAATTTGTTTAGTTTCTACCTAAAAAAATGACGAATATTTCTCTGCGTGGTGATATTGTCATATTAACGATATTGTTATGATCAACGAATTCAGCCTAGGTGGAAGGAGCCAGTAAAATATTTGTTTGTCCACTAATTTCCTTAGTCTGTAATGAGGATCAACGTGCACTTGACAGTTCATTAAATTCGCTTATACAGGGATTAAGTAGGACCCATAAATTTAATAGACGATTCTTTGAGTAATTTTGAGACAAAAAGTTCATATAAACATAAATTCTTCGTTCTCAAGATACAGAGCCTTAAAATAAAAAAAAAATGGTTTTTCGTGAATAACTTGAATATGCTTCACCTAATTTTGTTGTAATTTGGCAGTGGTATTTATAACACCAAGCAGCTAAATTAGTATTGACTTGATTAAATTTATTAAGCCCAGTGGCGTCTCGACCGGGATGAGAACGAATATTTGTGACAAACAAATGTACTGACTTTTGTGCAATTTTTGTTATGTCCCTTGGATTAAGAAAATAGAAATACATCTTTTATGGTTTCTGAATTCTTTTTGTATCTTGCTTAGAAAAAAGTCCACTTAATTGCATACCTCTAAAACACAGGAGTATGGGAAATTTTTTTTAATAATGTATGCTTATATTTTGATAATTATGTATTACTTATTATGTAATAACAACGGATTTATAAAAAAATATAAAAAACAATTTTCAAAATAAACTTTTCCCCATATCCCTTGTGTGCTTCAGGGATATGCAATCCAGTGGACTTTTGTTTTCTCCAAACTAAGAAAGTGGCGAAATGTATAGAGGAGACAAAAAAGTGGTATTTGTATTTGCTTAATCCAAAGAACCTAATAGAAACTGCACAAAAGCCAGTGGCGTACATTTTTTACCACAAAAAAATGAATTTAAGATATTTACGAAAAACCATTTATTTCATTTTTAAATTTTAACAGCATCTTTAGAAAGAAGAATTTGCAGACATATGATCATATAAACTTTTTGTTTTAAAATTACTCAAGGAATCCTCTGTTAAATTTATGGTACATACTTAATTAACACCCAGTATAGTGCTAGTCTTTGAAAGTGTGAGTGTATGCAGATAATTGTGGTGTTAGACGATTTCGAGACGCGGTACTGCTTACATAATTTGCAAAGAGCCGCAGAAGCCTAATGAAGGTAGATATTTCCACCGGTAAAAAATATTATGTTGATACCACACTGTCACCTTGGTAGGCACTGGTGGACAAATAAGTGAAAAATATGCACGAAAACTACGCAGTTTTGGAGTCACACATTGCAAGGCTTGACTCGTTCTAATCTATTCGAATTCGATATGATCAGAGAGAAAGACGTTTTTTTAAGCAATAACCAACAAAATTACGTAATAAATTTGCTTAGATATGATTGGCTTTCCAAGAATTATTTTTATTTTAAGAGAAATCAGCGGCGTATCACCAACGTCTGCCAAAATAGACAGGTGAAATTCCATACGACAGCCACTGGTTAAATTCAAAATAAGTAGTACATTAAAAAATGCCTCTAGTGCAGATATTACTAATAAATCATTTATTTTTTAGAACTTTACCACCCTGTATCTCAAAAGTTATGACGTTTAGGACATACATTCATATCAAGTTATTAAATGAAAAAAGGTTCGGTCCTTAAATCGAAAACTGTGAACATTTGTCAAAACTTTATCGGATAAAGTTTTCATTATTAAACTTGCCAGCAGTATATACCTTCCATCCGAAGCTTCTTGAATATACCTACGAAAAAATATACGATATTCGATTTTTAGCCTTTCTATTTATAGGAAATGTGAACAACTTTTCACGATAAATCGTAAATATGCTGGAACTGCTGAGTATTTTGTCTTCAACTCCTTGAACACAAACTTCTAGAACCATGCAACCTTTCTAGTGATTTTACTTCCAACTGGAGGGAAGAAATGTATATATAATTTTCGAAAACGAGATATTATGTAATTTGGATTTTCTATGACATGTGCATCACAAAAACTATATCAATAATTTCCTTTGGATGGTCTGTCTGGCTGTCTGTCTGATAATCTTATAACCGCCTATAACTTCAGAAGTACCGCTTGGATTTCGATGAATGTTTTACACAATGTTACTACTGTGCCAAGGACGCAAAAAATTTGTAGTTTTTGGAAATCGGTTAAGTAGCGGCAGAGAAAAAGGTAAAAACGAAAAACAATAAAAATCGCCCAAACTTCGTTCTTTGCCGTTTCAGAGAATCCTGATATTTTTGACAAGAAAACTTGGATAGGGATTGTGTGGGAGGTGGCGAGGATTTGTCTTAATTTTTTAACGTTAGTACGTTTATAAGCTCCCACATTTACACATCAGGGATTTCTCCGTAATGTACGGCTAATGGCTCTTTAAACTTAAAAAAAATTCTCAGGAGACGGAGCGCGTACCTACCGGATACGGCTGCTGCTCCCGGCGGCGTGCCACGGCGTAGCGCATAGCATAGTGTCTCCTATGCTCTGACCTCGTCGCCACGTCTGCCGGGGTTAAGTATCGTGGAGAGGCGACGTTTCCAGATACATTACCGGTAATGCAGGGAAAGAATGCCAAAGGACTAATTGTATGGACCTTTTTGGATTTCCTTTTTCTCAGAGGGTCTAGTTTGTGATGTACATAATCCTTTGGGAACAAAAAACGGCGTTGAGTGGGAAGTGCAGAGTCACCCTACTTGACATCATTTCTCGAAATGTGCTTGACAATATACTACCTACACCCTATGACATGGACATTGCGGTTTTAAAAGGAAATTACAGAATATTTTTGTAACTAACGTTTGCGTGTATCGAAATAAATAGCAGATATAAACATTTTTTGTCGTTGAGGTGCTGTGGTTCTGTTGCTCCTCATAACAGTCCGTTTCAGTATGGCATAAGTTATTCACCAGTCAACCCGGTATACGTTCGTGACCGGAAATACCTGGGTGCATTGATATCGGAAATTGAATGGAAATCTATTGTGAATTTAACCGTGATACGTGGCAATAATGTAGGAGATCGACGGGAATTATGTCTGTAATCCTCCGCTGAACCATGGTTCGTGGCCCTTTACGGCTGCCTGTATCGCACGAGGCTTACCTGTGCACCTTCTCACTTATGCTATACGCATATATTATATCTATTTCGGTCAAAAGGCAGTTATCTCTGCTTCCAGACGTTAGATAACCCTGAAGCTCTGAACCAAACAACATATATATCGTAACTTCTATTTCGTCGTACAATAAACACAAATTAATATATATATATATGTGACTTGATTCGGCCTGACAATGGATTCCGAAGAGCATATAATAATAAATAAAGCATATTTTGCCCAACAGTATACACCATTTACCCAATGGGTAATAAAAAACCTAAAACTAACTAGCGAAATTACAAATTGACACGACACTGAAAAACTGCAGCAGAAAGTGTCACAGACGTTAGACAGTTTGTTCGCGCTTGCACACATTTGATTAATAGGTGTTTTCATTAATATACGAGTATTTCTTTGAGCTCTTTTACATAAAAACGTGTAATGATCTCTAGCATTATGTCTCGGTACAAAGATATTTAGCTGTGACAACAGGTCAACAGAGTCAATTTTGAATTTAGTAGTTTATGCAAAAACCAATCAGATGCCTGACCTCTACGGCTCTCTAAAGTCTGAAAGTTGAATCTGTTCACAAGCATCACATAATCACTACCTCACTGTGGATATACCCCATCAAGCTTGAAAGATAAGTACTTTAAAATTTTTTTGTACCTTTTCGATACATGTTTTATAAATATTGTAAATTGGGTTCCATGTTAGTGAACAGTATTCTAATTTCGACCTGACCTGAAACGCATTAATAATAATTTGATTAATATGTGAGTTGAATGTTAACTGACTGTCAAAGCAAACGCCTAGATCTCTGATTGAGTCAGTTCTCGAAAGATCTGTACCATTAATTGTATAAGGATATAGTATGGTGGAACGTCGGCTAAGGTTACTACTCTGTATTTGGAGATATTTAGATGCAGTCATGTAAAACATCGATCTGCGATTGCAGGGCAGCACAATCTTCTAGACATGCAATGGACGCATACATTGTTAGATCGTCCACAAACATTAATCTATTGCATTCCAGTGAAGTGCATAGGCCATTAACATATAACAAAAATAATAGTGGTCCCAAATTGGTCCCCTGTGGTACTCCACTAGTAGAAACATAGTAGCCAGATGTAGCTAATGTGAACATATTGCCGTCTCTGATGCAGGTAAGATTTTAGAAGATTTAAAAAAGAACTATGAAGGCCTAAAGAAAAAAGTTTGTGGAGCAGAACACTGTGACTGATTTTATCAAATGCCTTAGAAAAGTCAACATAGACAGCATCTACCTGACCCCGTTGATCTATTGTTTCGCACAAATATTGGTCGAAGATGAAAATGACAGGATAAGTTTCATCTTTTCTCCAACATAACGCTTTTAGGACACAAGACATCATGTTTATTTGCAATATACACACAAAACAACGATGAAAATAATTTGTACGATAAGAATCTGTGCCTGAACCCGTGGCCAAAGGCGTGCGATATCGCCTAGAGCAGTGGTTCCTAACCTTTTCAATGTCACTACCCCTGTGAACAAGTATGGGAATTGAGTTTACCCCTAGCCAATTTAAAATAATTAAAACCACACAAATTCGAACGAAAATATGTTTATTATCTAACTAAATTCTAAGAAATTGCACGTTTAGGTAACTAGTAAAGTAAAGTAATATGTAAATCTTGGAGTTAACTAGTGTGAAGGTTGAAATTGCTTTGCATTCGCAAGTTTGACAATATTAGGTTCGGTTTCACTCAACGCGCATCTCATGTCATGCTCAACATTCAGACGGTTTCTGGCTTTTGTTTTTAATGTAACAAGAGTTGAGAAACCAGTTTCACATCTGTAAGTTGTAGCAAATGGAATCAACATTTTTAAAGCTCTGTCAGCTATAATGGGATATTCTGCAGCTGCTTTTCGCCAAAATGTGCTTAGTTTATCATTTTGAAAATCAACTTTCAATGAGTTATTCTCACGCAGCCCGAGAAACTCTACTTTCGCTGACACATCTTCGTCCTTGAAAATATCGACGCAAGTAGAAAATGGTCTTAAAATCCAGGAGTAGGACTCACGACTGTCCATGTTCGGAAAATATTGCTGCAGTGAGTCTATCACGGCAGTTAAATGTTGAACCACGGAATTTTCAAACGAGATTTTCTCTTGTTTATTATTTACTAATTGCTCACTTAGTTGTGTAAACATTGACACATCACCAGCTTGAACTCTGCGTTGGTAAAGTTCCAATTTGCGCAAAAAACTTGCGATTTTATCCTGCAACGTCAAAATATTCGTTTCATTTCCTTGCAGTGAAATATTCAGACTATTAATTTCAGTGAAAAAATCAGCAAGGTACGCCATTTTTAGAATAAATGTTTGGTCTTTAATTTTTGCATAATATTCTTTTTCTTTTTGTGTTCTCTGATTTTCAAAAAACAATCCAATTTCTTCTCGTAATTCGTAAACCCTACTTAGAACTTTGCCTCTTGATAACCAACGTACCTCTGTATGGTACAAAAGAGCATTAAATGTAGCACCAACTTCATCGCACAAAACTTTGAATAATCTTGAGTTAGTAGCGCTGCCTCGAATATGATTAACAATTTTTACTATGTCACTCAACGTGTTTAGCAAATCTGATGGAAGCGTTTTCACAGCCAAAGCGTAACGGTGTATCAAGCAATGATAGCCGAAAACTTGAGGAGCAACTTGCTTCACGAGTGCCTGAAAACCAGAACGGATGCCCATCATGGAAGTCTGTACAAGTACCAATCAGCTTTAACCAGTCTAGGCCATTTTCCTCAATAAACTCTTTTAGCGTTTGAAATACGTCTTCGCCGCGAGTAGTAGTGGGCAAAGACTTGCAGAACAAATATTCCTCCTTTACATCATCATCTTTAATGTATCGTGTAAACACCAATAATTGTGAACACGAAGCAACATCTGTGGACTCGTCCAACTGCAGCGCAAACATATGACTTTCCTTTATTTCAGAAATAACGGTTGCTAGAATATCGGCACTCATTTCACATATGCGACTTTGAATAGTAGTGTTTGAGAGTGAGATTTGTTTAATCTTAGCTACATGTTGCTCACCAATAACAAGTGCTACTGCATCTAACAAGCAAGGTTTGATGAGGTCCTCTCCTATAGTGTGTGGTTTTTTATTACGTGCGATGCGATAAGCAATTTTGTATGAAGCTTGAAGGCATGATTCATTTGCTTTCTGTATATTGCCTGTTGAATCCATGCGGGAAGACTTCAGAATCCTCTCCTTTTTCTTAAAAAAATCTATATTTTTATCTGCGAACTCCTTGTGAACTTTAGCAAAATGTTCTTTTAATTTGCTCGGTTTCATGCTTTCTGGATTAAGCACTTTATTACATAAAACACACTGAGGCTTTTCTATATTTTTGTCTACGATGCTTGTGAAACCCCATTGTAGAAATGCTTCTTTATAAGTGCGCTTTTTGCCAGATGAAGTAGAAGCCATGTCAAAAACACCTGTAGGTACCTAAAACAAAAATCAACTAATACATACCTACGTAAACAAATCACTCGTGACAATATTAACGTGACGATATTAACAAACACTGCTTACCTTTGAATTTAAACCGTTTAAAAATACGATTTCTGCAATGCGCGGCGGAACAAATAAAATGCGTGTTCTTCCTAAGCTTAGGTAAACAAAATGAACATCGCCGCCTGTCCGGCCCGCCGCTAGTCATGCTTCACCCCTCCCACACCGCAGCTCACCCGCCGCCGTCGCCGTCAACCGCGCGCATGAGAGCGCCGTGCTACCGTTTACCGTACTATTATTTTGTTTATTGCTATTTTAATACTATTTCGTGCCATCCCGTGTTACCCCCTTAGAATCTCCGTTTTACCCCTGCGGGGGTAATTACCCCCAGGTTAGGAACCACTGGCCTAGAGCATGTTTTCCCAACTTTTTTTTTTGTTGGGGCTCCCCGGACTATAAATTATATTTTCATGCCCTATTTTACTTTTTCAATGAATAAAAAAAACTTACATTATATAGGTACAAAGACTTTTATTTTAATTCTATTACAGAAACTGTAACAGTTTAAATAAACTAATAAACAGTAGGCACTAATGAGACACTTGAGATTGCATGTTCAGTACCAGTTGGTTGATTCTAGGTTCTGTTTTTGCCAGAGTTATCGTCAGGTAGCTATCGACGTCAAGACGATTTCGCTGTTTAGTTTTAATCAAAACTAGAGCAAAAAGGTGTCTCACATAAGTAAGTTAAAGAAAAAGGAACTGGTATTCGTAAAGCAAGAGAGGCAAGTGTTAAAAGACGGGAGTCATCTTTCATGGACGAATCAGCCTTCATTTCTATAAATTCTTCCTGAACTACTTCTGGTAATTGTGACACATCGACAACAAATGGATTTCTTGTCATGTGCCATATTCGTCTTCCAGCGCTTGCAAATGAGTTTTTATGTCAGCTTGCGTCCAGTATGTTCGAACAGAAGAGAAAAAGATATAACATTTTCAGAAGACATTTTTTGATTCCAAAGTTGAAGCTTTGTTATGAACCCCTGAACATAATCATAATTGCTTATTATAGTGTTGTTTCTGCCCTGAAGTTTCAAGTTTAGCTCATTCAAGGAGTCAAATATGTCAGTTAAATAAGCCAATCTCCATTGAAATGTGTCATCCTTGAACATTGTCAAGAAATCGTGTTTTTCTTTAAACTCAAGAAAAAGATTTACCCCTTCTATCAATTCATAAAGGCGAGCCAACATGTTGCCTTTGGACAGCCAGCATACTTCTGTATGGAAGAGAAGAACCTTGTGATCAGACTCGAGATCTTCGCAAAGTAAAGTAAATAACCGACTGTTCAGAGCGCTGCTCTTGATGAAGTTTACAATCCTTATAGCAGATTCCAAAGGCGTAATTTCTGTGGCAATGTTTTGGAAGCCAAAGCTTGCCGATGAATAAAACAATGTATACTAACCATGGCGGGATTTTTTCCCTTGAGCTTTTTAGCTAAGCCCGATCGTACACCTATCATTGCAAGTGCGCCATCTGTGCAAAGTCCAATGAGTTTCTTCCAATCTAAATCATTTTGTTCAACAAAATTTGATACTGGATTAAATATATCTTCAGATGTAGTACCTGCTGTCAAAGATTGAGTGTAGAAAATCTCTTCTTGAATGATATCTCCGCCGATGTAACGAACATAAACTATTAACTGTGCACAATTGACGATGTCGGTCGATTCATCCCAATTAATGGCAAAAAATGGCGATAATTTTACTTTGTTAATTATTGGTGGCTTTATGTCTTCTGCAATGTTATCGATTCTACGCTTGACTGTGTTATTCGACAGAGAAATAGACTTCATTTTTTGCTCTGCAACTTCTCCTAAAATTAGCTGCGTGGCTTTTAGGATACATGGTTTTATCAATTCTTCACCGATAGTATGAAGTTTCTTTTGCTTTGCTATCATAAAAGCTGTTTCAAATGAAGCTTTGAGTCTCATCCGCTTGATTGATTCTGATTTAGAAGAAAAAAAAACTCTTTCGTCTTCAAAACCAGAGTAGGATGTTGTTGCTTCAAATAAATTTCAAGGCGATTAGGCCTCGTGCTATAATTACTTAAAACTTTCATACATACACAATGAGGCAATGTAACTCGTCTTTTTCTATTAAGGTAAATCCAAACTTAACGTAATCTTCAGAAAGCTTTCTTTGTTTCGCTGCTATTATCCATCTATACCAATAAAACAAATAAGTAATAAATAAATAAGCAAAATACCTATCTTAATAACGTAATGCAGGGCTGTCCAACTTAATGTGGCCCAAGGGCCACTTCAAAAAGAAATGCAGTTTGGAGGGCCGCCTTATAAAATCTTTCTATACAACATTATTACTGAGTTTTATAGGTATATACTATACTATATGGTATACAAAAATAGTTTTTCGATTATTTTTATTTATTATGAAATTACAAAAAAAAAACAGTGGGACATTTGAGGATGTTGGTTTTCTAATACTAATGCATCAATATTAACATTAATATTTGTTGTTGATAAACGAAGTAACTAAGTAAGTGACTTATCAGAGAGGGAACATCTATACTTTGACTTGATAAATTTCATGTTGGAAAAGCTGCTTTCGCAAAGATACGTGCTTCCCATCATTGATCCCATTGTAAGTCCTAGTTTCGCAAGTTGGGGTATCGTTCTCCTGGCAGTAACTTAAAAAAGTCCAAGCCGGTTTCAGTTCGTCCTTGGTAAAAAGGATCTGATTGCAAATCACACAATTCCAGCTGAAGGTCTGCTCTGCTTACGTTCTCAACAGAAATTGTTAGTGGCTGAGTAAAAACTGAAATGTCGCTTTCGATTTTTTTAAAGTCACTAAATCGATTTTTGAATTCTTCTGCAATTGTGTCAATGTATTTTATATATATATATATATATATATATATACAGGGTGACTTTGAAGTTGAGTCATTAATTTTCAGATAATGATTGTAGAAGGAAGATAAACCAAAATATGTGTGTAAAAATAAAAAAAAAAATAAAAAAAAATTTTTACCTTGTTTTATAAAGTATTCTCCCGACAAGTATTTCAGTGCGGACCTGTATTTGATCGTGAGGTCCCCTGTGAGGTCTTAAGTCACCTGATTCACAAGCCCGTTGTACTACATTAACAAAGGCACGTGCCATTTTTTATTTCGTTTGAGCCACGCATTCACTGACACTAACTGTATACAAATGAATGAGGTACCTGTAAAAGCATCGTTCCAAATTCTTTCGCTTTTTTGTTTCCGATGCGATGAACCGATACGGCGGATTATATCCATTGTCGCCAAACACGACCACATAATATTGTTATTGAGACAGGGCGGTACTCAAACTTCCAAAGGGCTATAACTTTGTTACTTTAATTTTACCAGGAAAATGGTAAAGGAAAAAAACATTTCTTTTGATCAGATCTACTCACTGTTAAAATAAATGACTCAACTTCGAAGTCACCCTGTATATATATATAACAGGTGGGCTGAAAAGTCCGTATCGTTTCTATGAGATGGCGCCACCAGAATAAAATCCATACGCTTCTTAGCTAGTACCAACCTTCAAAAGATGCCTGTCAAAATTTGACAGCTGTCGGATCATTAGTTTTTGAGTTATCGTATCGAGAGTGACGCTACTTTTGTTATTTTTGAAAACCATGGAAAGTCAAGAGTTTCGTGTGTTAATGAAACATTATTTTTTGATGAAAAAAAGTGCCGTCGAATGCAAGAAATGGCTTGATGAGTGTTATCCGGACTCTGCCCCGGGCGAAGCAACCATTCGCAAGTGGTTTGCTAAATTTCGTACCGGTCACATGTCAACTGAAGACGACGCACGCAGTGGACGCCCAAAAGAGGTCGTTACGGATGAAAACGTGAAAAAAATCCACAAAATAATTTTGGGAGACCGCAAAATACGGTTGATTGACATAGCTGAGGCCTTAAACATATCAAAAGAACGTGTCAGTCACATCATTCATGAATATTTGGATATGCGAAAGCTCTGTGCGAAATGGGTGCCGCGCAATCTCACATTTGACCAAAAGCAACAACGCATCGACGACTCTGAGGCCTGTTTGGAGGTGATTTTGCGCAATAAAACCGATTTTTTTCGCCGATACGTCACCATGGATGAAACATGGCTCCACCACTACACACCGGAGTCAAATCGCCAGTCGGCCGAGTGGACGGCTGCATCCGAACCACCTCCGAAACGTGGAAAGACGCAACAGTCAGCAGGCAAGGTTATGGCCTCTGTTTTCTGGGACGTGCAAGGAATTATTTTCATCGACTATCTTCAAAAGGGCCAAACTATCAACAGCGACTATTATATAGTGTTACTGGAGCGTTTGAAGGCCGAAATCGCCAAGAAACGGCCACAAATGAAGAAAAAAAAAATCTTGTTTCACCAGGACAATGCGCCGTGCCACAAGTCCATGAAAACGATGTCGAAATTGCATGAATTGGGCTTCGATTTGCTCCCCCATCCACCGTATTCTCCGGACCTTGCTCCAAGCGACTATTTCCTCTTCTCAGACCTTAAGAGAATGCTCACCGGAAAAAAATTTCACAGCAACGAAGAAATCATCGCCGAAACTGAAGCCTATTTTGAGGACAAGCCGAAGGATTACTACCGGAAGGGTATCGAAAAACTTGAAGAACGTTATAATCGCTGTATAGCCCTTGAAGGCAACTATGTTGAATAATAAAAGCGAATTTTGACGAAAAAAATATTTTTTCATTGAAACGATACGGAATTTTCAGCCCACCTGTTATATATATATATATGAGGAAGTTTCATATATATATATACATATATATATCTTCGAAATGTTCTTTACAACTTGGAAAAAATGAAAAATCATTTTTTTGTAATGAAGACTTGAAAAGCTTAATTTTATTCTTAAACCCATTTAAGTGTCCAAATAAGTTGGCAATATTCTGCTGTTTTCCTTGTAGCTTCAAATTCAATTCGGTAAGGTGAGATGTCATGTCTGTTAAAAATGCAAGGTATGCTAAAAATTGTGCATCTGCCATTTGATTTTTGAGTTCCGTAGTGTCGGACTTCACTTCATTTTTAAGGAAAATAGAAATTTCCTTGCGTAGAGCGAAAAATCGTTGCAAACACTTTCCGGCGCTTAACCAACGAACATCGGTGTGAAGTAACAAGTGCCCATATGTAGTATCCACTTCGGTCAAAAAATCACGAAACTTTCTGTGAGTCAAAGCCCGATTGCCCCCTCTAACAATATTAGATATTTTAACAGCCACTGTCATGACATTTATTTGACGTAAAGATTTTCCACATAAGCTCTCTTGGTGAACAATACAATGTATCATAGGACAGTTGATGCTGTTTTGTTTCAATAGTCCTGCAAATCCAATTTCAGTCCCTGTCATAGCTCTGGCGCCATTAGTGACAATACAGGAACATTTATCAAATCCCCCGTAGTCTGACACCAACTTATTCACAGCTTCAAAAATATCTGTACCCTTGGTTGTACCATGGAGAGGAATAAGGTCAAGCATGTCCTCTGCTACACTGAAGTCGTCTTGAATAGTTCGGATAAAAATTACAAGCTGGCTAATGTCAGACAGATCAGTGCTTTCATCCAGGCATAGCGAAAAATATTTACATTTTTCAACCACGTCACGCAATTTTTTGGATAAGTTCGTCTTGCAATTGTTTGATGCGATACTGAGACTGTTTCAAATTTTTCGGCAACTTTTAATTCATTGAATTGTTTCGCCATTTCTAATGCACACTTTTTGATAAGCACTCCATCACTAAAAGGTTTTTTTGCTTTGGCAATTTCCAGCGCTATTTTGTAAGAGGCGGCAATACTGCACTTGTTATCAGAGTCAGATTTTTTGAAAAAACTTTTTTGTTGTTTTAGTTTTTTCTTGTATATGATAGCCTGCCTCGAGTCCCCTGAATATTGCCGAAACGTTTTCTCGTGTATCGTAGTGTAATGTCGTTTCATATTATATTCTTTAGGAACCGATAGTACTTACATACAAACAATGCACTGAAGTTTATTATTATTGTTTGAGATTAAATATTCTGATTCCCAACGGTCATTATAAACTCGATGTTCGTTCGTTATTTTTCGTTTCTGTGAAGACATATTTCACGGAGTATTTCACTTAAAAAGGCTTTAGAGTTGCTGTGTACTGAAATACACTAGCACTAGAACAGAACTGCCTGTCCCGCTTGATTCAACCTTCTTATATACGCGCCCGTGGCTTCTCGAATATTCGGGGATGATCGGGAGATCGGTCCAATTTCCAGTAAATTCGCTGCGGCCTGCTTTCGGTCGCCAGTGGCGTCACATGTTATTGTGTTTTATCGTTAATTTAAGAATTGTGCATATTCGGTATTTGAGAGTAATTTATACATGTGATGTATACATGACCCGTGAAGCGGGCCGCAAGAAAGGAGACGTAATGTATTAAATAGTATATTGGCCACCGGGACATTTATATTTTTGTAGGCAGGTTGACGTTATAATAGTAATTTTAAATACATTTGGAATCAATATTAGGTACTTAAAATTCGTGGTTTCAGAATTATTTTGCCACGTTGGTTTGATTGTGATGTGGTAAAAAAGTTCCAATGACTGATCTATAAACGCGTCCCCACTCAATCTACAATTTAGTAAATTAAATAAAAATGGTAACTGAAGTTTGTAGATACACAAACATACCCTTTAACAATGAGACAAAATAATTTGACACACTCAAACAGATTTCTCAACAAAATATGTACATCCAAACGTCAAATTTTTTGCAAGTTTGTGGGAATGAATGTCATACATGCTCATCCGCGTCTGGTAGGTGGAGCGCGGTCGGGGTGCTCGCGGATTCCATGTTGTGACTTGTCGAAACTTGTATAAACTGCGATTGACGACGCCGGGTTTTGAAACAGCGTTTGACAGAATAAGTGAATATGATTTT